>PVHT020000066.1:27519149-27530517 GCA_004024745.2 Catagonus wagneri
GTGACTGACAAGGGCTTAATCTCCAAAATATATAAACACCTCTTGCAGCTCAGTACCAAGAAAACAAACAACCCCATCAAAAAAATGGGCAAAAGATCTAAATAGACATTTCTCCAAAGAAAACATACTGATGACCAAAAAAACACATGAAAAGATGTTCAGCATCACTAATTATTAGAGAAATGCAAATCAAAACCACCATGAGGTACCTACCTTACTTACACCGGCCAGAATGGCCATCATCAAAAAATCTTCAAACAATTGGAATTCCCATTGTGGCCCAGCAGAAACGAATCCGACTAGGAACCATGAGGTTGCGGGTACGATCCCTGGCCTTGCTCATGGGGTAAGGATCCGGCGTTGCCGTGAGCTGTGGTGTAGGTCACAGACGCGGCTCGGATTTGGCGTTTCTGTGGCTCTGGCGCAGGCCGGCGGCTACAGCTCCGATTAGACCCCTAGCCTGGGAACCTCCATATTGTTGCGGTTGCAGCTCTAAAAAGACACAAGATTTAAAAAAAAAAAAAAAGGAATCCAGCATTGCTGTGGGCTGTGATGTAGGTCACAGATACTTCTCTAATCCTGCATTGCTGTGGCTGTGGTGTAGGCTAGCAGCTGTAGTTCCAATTCGACCCCTAGCCTGGGAACCTCCATATGCTGTGGCCCTAAAAAGACAAAAAATAAAGGAAATAAATAAAGACACCTGAAGTTCTCCTGTGGTGCAGTAGGTTAAGGATCCAGCATTGTCCTGTAGCAGCTTAGGTTGCTGCTATGGCACAGGTCCAATCCCTGGCCCAGAAACTTCCACTTCCATAGGCCACAGTTACGGCCAAAAAAAAAAAGACGGAGAAAAAGAAAAGAAATAGAGACACCAGTGAGAAGGCTGTTACAAGAATCCAACCAAGAGCTAACAAGGCATGAAAAGAGGCAGCAACCATGTGGGCAGGGTGAGAAGGACAACAGACAACAACCTAATGGTCAGAGAAGGACTCCTCACTCCCAGCCCAGTTGTCAGAAGGGCAAATGTGGTGCAACAGTCCACCTGAGACACAGCTCAGCATGGGGACAGGCTCAAGGAGACAGAAACCCAGTCCTTGCCCCTCTAACAGGAAGGCTAAGAGAAAGATGTGACAAGACATAAGACACAGCACAACTGAGAGTCAGCTACTAGAGCTACCTGAGTCCCGAGGCTGTGACACCTCTGGTGTTTACAAATGGACTCAGGCTGTGATAGGATGTTTTCAAAGTCAAATCACGCTTGAATTGTCTGTGAAACCATGTGTCTCCTGCCTCACAAAGAAGAATGACAAGAAATCTGAGAAAAGCACAGCAATGCTATCACACCAGCACTGGCTCAAAGAACCCATTCTCATCAAGTTCTCTTTGGAAGCACCACTCCTTAACCTTTTTTTGGTTCACAGACAGTTGAATCTGCCGAAAGCCATAATCCCTCTTTAACAACAACAAAAAGCACAACAATTTTTTAATTTCTGGACTCCCTGAATACATCCTTGAACCCCTGAGAAGTTAAGGTCCCCTTGACTGGAGTTCCTGTCGTGGCGCAGCAGAAACGATCCGACTAGGAACCATGAGGTTGCAGGTTCTATCCCTGACCTCACTCAGTGGGTTAAGGATCCAGCATTGCTGTGAGTTGTGGTGTGGGTTGCAGATGTGGCTCAGATCCTGTGTTGCTGTGGCTATAGCGTAGGTTGGCAGCTGTAGCTCCGATTAGACCCTTAGCCCTGGAAGCTCCATATACCACGGGTGTACCCCTAAAAAGCAAAAAAAAAAAAAAAAGAGAGAGAATCCCCTTGATTTATAGGGAGCCCAACAAGGCAAGGAAAACAACTCAAACACAGAGGGCTGCTTCCTCCACTACTATCAGGGTGACCTCAGGCAACTTAGGAAACCACACGTGTCTTACTCCATGGATCTGCCTAAAGCCAGTGTCTCTGAATTGATCTCCAATCCCGTTCCAATCTATGATGAAAACGATCTTCCTGAAGCTTAACTTTGATGGGAATAACATCAATAATAAGAGACACTAATTATGAATGCTACATTGCAGGTACTATACTAGGTGTTTAATATCCATCATTTCATTTAATCCTTACCATGACCCTATGAGGCAGGAGAACCCAGATTCTAGAGCCAGACTGCTTGGATTTCAAATCCAGCCCAGTTGCTCATCAACTGTATAGCCTTCAGCATATTACCCAACTTTTCTATGCCTCAGTTTCCTCATCTGTAATAAAAGTACCTACCAGATAGGATTATTGTGAAGATTAAAGGAAGTAATAGAAGTCAAGTGCTTATAACAGTAGCTAGCACATACTGAGCTACAGTGTCAGCTATTTTTTTTTTTGTCTTGTCTTTTTAGTGCCGCACCCGCAACATATAGAGGTTCCCAGGCTAGGGGTCTAATCAGAGCTGTAGCCGCCAGCCTATGCCACAGCAACAGGGGATCCAAGCCAGGTCTGCAATCTGTACCACAGTTCACGGCAACTCCAGGTCCTTAACCCACAGAGCGAGGCCAGGGATTGAACCTGCGTCCTCATGGATGATAGATTCGTTTCCACTGAGCCACAGCGGGAACTCTCAGTGTTGACTATTAATACCAATATTTTTCAGATTATTTTCCTAATAAGGAAACCAAGGCTCAGTTATCCAATGACATATGTCAAATAAGTAGTAAAGATAGGATGCAAACCTAAGTTTTCTTAACTCCAAAGCCTATCCTTCTAGCCATTGTGCATTATTACTTTTCCTCTGCCCAGAAACCCTGTTCAGTGGTTCTCCAGAACAGATACTGGCAATTTACAGCAATAAGTACTAAAAGGCATGTGGTCTGAAGTCACCCATCCCTAGTAATTCCAGCCATTTATAAGCAACCCTGGGCTTGGAAAATCCCTTTCCCTGTAAGCTCCTGGCATTCAAGATTCCCACACAGGCCCTCCGCGCCCCCAATGTACTTTTCCAGCCTCATCTCTGACTACTCTAAAGCATACAACCTTCCCTCAAACCAGAGGCTAGGACTATTGCAAAAGCCTCCTAATTTACATCCCCATTTCTAGCCTTGCCCCTCTTCAATCTATTTTCCACACAACAGCTAGAATGACATTTAAAAAATTCAAATCTGATCATATCATTCCTCATCTTATAAGCTTTCATGGCTCCCTCTTCCTTTTAGAGAAGAAAAACATAATCCCATATGGCCTGTAAAACCTTCATAATCTGGCTCCAGCTTTCTTCTGTAGCCTCATACTCTCATCCCCACCCTATGTCATCAGATATACATTTCCTACCCAGATTTCAAGTCTTAGCTTAAATTTCACTTTCTCAGTATTAAATCTCTCAACTATAAGACTTCATAGCATCCTATACTTTTCTTCTGTAGCACTTATCATAATCAGAAATAGTTTTTTAACAGTAATCTCCCTCACCAGACTGTAAACTCCATGAGTGAGGACTTATGCACTTAAGAGTACCTGGCATTTGGAGTTGCAACACAGCAGAAATAAATCTGACTAGTATTCATAAGGATGTGGGTTCGAACTCTGGCCTCGCTCAGTGGGTTAAGATCCGTCATTGCTGTGAGCTATGGTATAGGTCACAGACAAGTCTTGGATCCTGAGTTGTTGTGGCGGTGGTGTAGGCCGGCAGCTACAGCTACAGCTCCGATTCAACCCTTAGCCTGGGAACTTCCACATGCTGTGAATTTAGCTCCCTAAAAAAAAAAAAAAAAAAAAAAAAGAGTACCTGGCATTTGGTAGGCAATAAATATTTGCTGAATGAATCAATCGATCATTTGAAGATTAATTCCCACTTCCTACAAGTGACCCTGAGCTCTCCCTTTCTCAATTTTTTTTTTTGTCTTTTGCCTTTTCTAGGGCCACACCCGTGGCATATGGAGGTTCCCAGGCTAGGGGTCTAACAGGAGCTGTAGCTGCTGGCCTTCACCACAGCCACAGCAACACGGGATCCGAGCCGCGTCTGCAACCTTCACCACAGCTCACAGCAACGCCGAATCCTTAACCCACTGAGCAAGGCCAGGAATCGAACCCGCAACCTCATGATTCTTAGTCGGATTCGTTAACCACTGAGCCACAACGGGAACTCCATTCCTTTCTCAATTTTTAAAGCACAATTAAGCATTTTATTACAGAGTCTTTTTTCATTCAACTTCATATACACCTGAGCACTGAATAAGAAGACTCCTTTCTTTTTCCCCAGTCTGATACTAACTGTGTCCCAAAGCAAGCCACATTTCTTAGGCAAGTCCCACTTCCTCTTTGGTACTATGAGGTATCCTACTCACTTTGATGGGGGCAAAATGAGAAAGCAGCTGAATACACATTTTAACTGGAAAGGGCGCAATAAATGCTCGTGTGGAAGAGGTGTTGTTTTGTTTTTTTACTTAGGCAGAATAGACTCAAAGTGCAGGTTCTGGCATCAGACCACCTGGGTCTAAATATTAGCTGCACCACTTATTATCCAAAGGACCTAAGGCAAGTAAGTACCTTAACTCCACTGCATCTCATTTTTCTTGAAATGTAAAAGAAAACCAGTTATTACCCACCTCAGAGAGCTATTGACAGAACAAAAGGAGATAGTGCCCAACATGTATAAGCACTCAGTCAATATTAGTAACATTATGATCCCTATTAAACAGGACAGGAGCTGGGTCTCTTCCTGTCTCCTTCCAGCAGACATTCAGGAGAGCCCCAGCCAGGGCTCCAGCTCCTACCTGGCAGGAGGGAAACGGCTGACATCCCCTCTGGTGAAAGTGAAGCATCTAAGGTTTGGACTGCAGGACTCAGAAGCAGCAGGCAGAGCTGCATCTTGGCCATCCTCAGGCTCTGGTTCCCGGCAGAAGATGGCTTCATTCACAAAGTCCTTGGCATTCAGCTGCTCCAGCTCAGTGCTCACATGATCCCAGGCACCAAAGTTATTGACCAGTGCACCATACTTCTGCTCTGACAGGAGGCTGACCCGGATGGATGGCCAAAGATCCCCAAACTGCATGCTATAGGTCATATCAAACTTCTGCAGAGCCAGTCGAGTGGCAGGAAATTTGGGAACTGTGGCAGCCTAAAATGAAAAGAACAGGTCAATTGGCCTTCCAGTCTTGTCTCTATCTCCTTACTGCCTGAGCCCATCGGTACCTCAGAGTCCTAGAGCAAACGTGGATCCAGCTAGTGCCCACTCCTACCTTTGCATCCTACTTCTGCCAGCCAGAGAAGTGTGAGAGAGAAAAGCAGTGGGGAACTGGCCTTCCTATCTCAGTGCTGTGAAAGTAAGCTGTAGCTCTCACAATATCCTGTGAGGATCACCAATAAAGAGGGCACTCCTTGAGACCTTGGAAAGGACACTTGAGGAGTCTACAGTAGGTTGAAAGAAACTATGGAGGCCCTGGGTGAAGCATCATGCTTAAAAACAGGAGATGGTTGGAGTTCCTGTTGTGGCTCAGTGGTTAATGAATCTGACTAGGAACCATGAGGTTGCGGGTTTGATCCCTGGCATCGCTCAGTGGGTTAAGGATCCGGCGTTGTCATGAGCTGTGGTGTAGGTCGCAGACGTGACTCAGATCCCGCATTGCTGTGACTGTGGCGTAGGCTGGCGGCTACAGCTCCGATTAGACCCCTAGCCTGGGAACCTCCATATGCCGTGGGTACGGCCCTAGAAAAGGCAAAAAGACAAAAAAAAAGAAGAAGAAGATGCTTTCTTTCTGAACAGTCCTTCCATTTTCTAAAGCACTTTCTTTCCTGTCTCCTAGTTTAGGGGTGCATCACAACAGATAGCTCTGTGGGATACAAAAAATATCAACCTTCTACATTTGATGGAGAGATGAGGATAACTTACCTAAGGTCATGCAGTGACTGACACCACAATGCTCAGAGTCACTGGGCTGAGGATCATTTTGGGAAAGTTTCCAGACTCCTGGAAGGTAGGATGAGGCGAGCTCACAGAAACTTTCAGATACAAACCAAAATGGGGACTTCTAGGATGACTGTTATGGGGGTTGCAGAGAGGGACATGAGTCAGGCTTGAAGAGCATAGAAGTAGATTAAACAGAATATAAAGCCCTCAGATGAGGTGTCCATAATTTGGTCCTGGTTGCCATAGCTGCAACACTTGCTATGGCTGGCAGCTCTGTTACTATGAATTTTGCTCTGGCCTGGAACTTTGGTTTTGGTCAGAACTCTTTCTCTGCCCTCATGTCGTGTTATGGTGGGGACTCTTGCTCCAACCATGACTTCTGCCACGGTGGGGACTCTTGCTCTGGCCCCGACTTGTGCCATGGCGGCGTGGACTCTTGCTCTGGCTCCTGCTGCTCTTAGAACTCTTGCTCCGGTCCCGTGATTCGCTACGGCGGGAACTCTTGCTTGGGCTCCGACTTTTGTTACGGAGTGCACTCTTGATCAGGCCCTGACTTTTGCTATATTGAGTACTTTCGCTCTGACCCTGATTTTCACCAAGTTGAAGACTCTCAATCTTATCCTGATTTACGCTTTGATGGGTATTACTGCTTCCACTCTGAGTTCTGCTAAGATGAAAACTCTTCCTCTCACTACTCCAATTTGTGCTGGGGTCATGGACACTCTCACTCTGGCTCCAGCTTGTGCTTTGCTGGATGTTCTTGCTCTGGCTGTCACTACTCTGGCATTCGCTAACAACAATAGTCGAACTACAGCTGACACTAGTGCTACAGCTGGAATTCTCGGATGGAGACAAAGGACAGCTGTAAGGGGTCTGGGGGGACTCCTTGCGGGAGTCTCGAGAAGCCACAGAGTAGACATGGAGGCCACAGGGCAGGGTATCCAAGTGGCCCCGGGCTCGGGGGGCAATGGGTAAATTTTGGGGGTCAAAGGGTGTTCTCAAAGGGATAAAAGAATAGATGTGGGTAGAACAAGGAGGTGCCACAGGCTGGCGATGAGGTTGAGGTGGGCCCCTAGGGGTGCTATAGGTGCCACAGGGGGGCACCACGGGCTGGTTATGACACTGAAGGGTACCTGTGGATTGCTTGAGGGAACCAGAGAGTAAGCAGGAATCAGGGGTGGGGGAAACCATAGAATATACATGGGTATTACAGGGGGATCCTATGGGGGGCCCCCGGGGGGTGGTCTGAACATAATTATTGGGGAAAACAGGATCACAAGGAAGGCGGAGGGGAAGGGAAGTGGGGATAACTGTTTTCAGGGTTCTAGGGACCACAGCAGGTGTGGTAGTCCCTTGGGGAAGTTCTCTGGGGCAGGGATTTGAACAAGTTGTGATGGATGTCACCACGCAAGAAGGACCAGAGGGACCAGAAGGGCGGGAGGGAGATGGAGGAGAGGTGCTGACCTTAGGGGACCTGGGCTGGTCAGAAGGAGTGTGCTGGGTGAGCAGGGAGTGACATCTGTGGGGCACACATGGCTGTTTTAACTCTGAAGACTTGGGGGACTTTGTTTGGGGGCAAACTGGGGTAGGAAGAGTGGGTTCCTTATAGCTTCTGCAGGGGGGTGACTGGGGTGGAGATATAAACTGGTTGCCTGCAGGTGAAGGGAAAAAGGCAGAACAAGGACAATGGGAGGACAGGGGAAGAGGTGGTTCCTGGGGACAGGGGGGATCAGAAATTGTGGTGCCTGGGGTTACACAGAGATAAGAGCTCCCACCAGTCTCCCAGGAGAAACCAGACTCAAAGCAAGGCTTCCTGGAAACCTGGGCCTGGGGTGAACAAGGACAGCCAGTACTCCCAGGAGGTAGGTGGATGGTACAGTAAGGGCTCCCAGATGCAGGTATGTGGGCCTCTGGGGGGAAATGGGAGTAGTGATAAGAGCCCTCCTGAGATGAGCGGGGACAACCAGATGTGCCTTCCTGAGAAGAAAGTGCGGAGCCACAACAATTCTTCCCAGGAGGCGGGTCAAGCTGTGATTTAGGTTCACAAGTGTCTGGACGCTTAAGGTGGCCATGGTAAAAGTTGCCAGTAGGTGGGGAAGATATTGAGGAAAGAGGAGGGTCATTATAACTTCTCCCTGAGGACCAGGAAGAAAGCAGAGTGGTGGTCATGGGCCCAGATTCCAAAACCCTGTGAGAAAGGGGTGGGGAAATTATAGGTCTATTTTCCATGGGCCGGTGAGCAAAGGGAGGTGAAACTATAAGGCCAGTTCCCAGGGGCCTATGAGTAAGAGGAGGTGAAATGATGGGGCAAGTTCCCTGGGCCCCAGGAGTGATGGAAGATGAAATCATGGGGCCAGTTTCCAAAGGAACATGAGTGAGGACCGGGGAGATCACAGGGTTGGTTACCAGGGCTGAAGGGTATCCACCACAGTAACAGAGGTAAGTATGTTGATCAGTGTAAGGACCCCGGGGACAGGGACGTGGTGTTCTCGGAGGACTGATCCAGCTGCAGTAAGGGCTCCGTGGACGGGCAGGGGGTGACCCCACAAGGCGAAACTGGTTAAGACAAGGACTCGGAGGGGACGAACCCGAAAGGTTAGGCTCCCGGTGGTAGGGCCTTCCTAGGAGTGGAGAACAGGGTTCAAAAGAACATCTTCCTGAGCGCAGGGGAGGCTGTGGGTGTGGGGAGGGGGGTGGTGGAGGTGGGGAAGGAATCTTTCGGGGTAGGGTAGGGGGCTGGCCGGTCATGGAAGAAAGTCCCCGGCTACAGGTGAGACCAAAGAAAGGGTCCCTGGATAAGTGGGGAGAACCCACGGGGTGAGAGGGATCGCTGCACCTTTTGCCTGAGTTTGGGGAAGGGCCGGGAGGGTGGTCGCTGTAACCTTTCCGGGGCGCCAGAGGCAGCTCAAGAGTGAGGAAGGGGTTGAATCCTTTCCCGGAGAGCAGCGGTGACCCAGGAAGTAAGGGTAAGTCACTATGACATTTTTCTAGGGGGGAGGGCGCCCGGGCTGGAAGTTCCACGAGAAAAGGAGGAGAACCGGTCATGGGGCGGGGAAGGGGATAGGTAGGAAAGAGGGGGAGGGAGGGGGATAGGGAGGAAGGGAAGTGGAAGGGTTAGTGGGGCCCCCGGTGATGGTAACCACGAGCCAGGGAACAGGAGGCGGTGACAGAACTAAAAGAACGAGGTCGGGCTGGTGACGTAACTTAGAGGGGCGGGGTCAGGAGTCTGCAAACTTTAGGAAAGCCGAAGACTTGTGACGAAATAAAAGGGTGGACAGAGGCGATGACGTAACAGATGTGAGAGAGAGAGAGAGAAAGAGAGATGCCTAGTCACGCTCTTTGAATTGCGGGGTAAAGGAGGCGAGGCGCCAAAGGTGATCAAGAGGCGCAGGAGTAGCGAGCCCAACTCAGGGTGCAGGAAGTGGGAGGGCTGGAAAAGTTTCTCGAGGGGCGGCAGCAAGAGGCTGCAGTCACTGGACCTACCCATTTCTTCTTATGTCGTTGTCTCCGCGGGACCGTCGCTAGGTCGGCGCGCTTCAGCAAGTCCCGAACACCTCTCACCACCAGAGCAGCCATATCGGTGTGCGCCGCGGGTAGTTCCGACTGGAATCACAACGGACCACTCGCAAGTTCCGGAGAGGTGGTGCCCCTCACTGTGGACGAAAAGGGAAGAGAGCTACTGCTGACTCTCTCCAGCGGCTCCGCCCACCAATACTTCGCAAATACAAACCCCGCCCAGCTAGAGGTCTTATAAAAGGATGCTGGAGATGAGCAACCATTCTCAGAGAACTGTGGCTTGGTCTGGTTGCTTGGAGCTTTAGGCGAGACTCTGTAAAGGCTCCTAACCCGGTTGGGGGATCAGGGGGGATTGGGAGCTGACAGTTGAGAGTACCGAAAGAATTAGACATTCAAAAAAAAGGTGGTGGGGGGAGCCGTCTAGGCAGAAGACATTGTATGAAGACCCTGAGGTAGAGAAAAAGAAACCAGATTTGTAGGCAGAGACGGATTTATAGTGAAACTAATGAAGCTTAAGTTTCAGGACCTATCATTTGCACTGCCCCTTTCAAGTATTGGTACCTAATTTTTGCATCATTTTTCTTAAAGAGGGTCTCCCAAATTGTGTAAGTTCCAGGTCCCCACAAAACTTGACTCTATCAATAGGGAGCCACTGGAAAAGAGGATCATGATCAAATAATTGTTTTTTTGCCTTTTGTCATTTTAGGGCCGCACCCATGGCATGTGGAGGTTCCCAGGCTAGGGGTCTAATCGGAGTTGTAGCCACTGGCCTACACCGCAGCCACAGCAGCGCAAGATTGGAGCCGCGTCTGCGACCTACACCACAGGTCATGGCAACGCCGGATCCTTAACCCACTGAGCAAGGCCAGGGATCGAACCCACAGCCTAATGGTTCCTAGTAGCATTCGTTAACCACTGAGCCACGACGGGAACTCCTATTTTTTTCTTTTATTTATTTATTCCCCCCCCCCAAGCATATGGAATTCCTGGGACAGGGATCAGATAATTAGTTTTTAAAATGATCAACTGGGAGTTCCCACTGTGGCTCAGCATGTTACGAACCAGAAGAGTATCCATGAGGATATGGGTTCCATCCCTGGCCTCACTCAGTGGGTTAAGGATCCAGCGTTGTTGAGGCTGTGGCATAGGCCCAAAGCTGCAGCTCCAATTCTACCCCTAGCCTGGGAACTTCCCTATGCTGCAAATGCACCCTAAAAAGCAAAAAAAATAAAGTAAAATAAAAAATGATCATTTGGGAGTTCCCAAGTGATGCAGAGGGTTAAGGATCTTGAGTTGTCACTACTGTGGCTAGGGTTGCTGCTGTGGCTCAGTTTGGATCCCTGGCCCCAGAACTTCCACGTTCCTTGAGCACAGCCAAACATAAAAATAAAAATAAATAAAAATGGTCATCTGATAGCTGATGATCTGAGTAGAAAGGAGTAAGGCAGATCAGATGAGAGAAGACCGTGATCTGGATTAGTGTGACTGAAGATGGAGAGAATGGATTCCACTTATAATTAAGAGAAGTACAGGGCTTGACTGATTAGCCCTATCTAAAACAGTACATACTATACCAACAGTTAATAGCTGTCCTCTTACCCTGCTTTTATTCTTAAGACTTATTACCACCTGATGTGTATTTATTCTTATTGTCTGCTAAATAATAATTTTCAAATAAAAGCATAACTCATAAAAGTACAAAATGAATACATGCCAGAGATTTTATTCATCATAATAAACTATTCATCCATTATTATCCTAAATCATGAGGGAACCAGTATATGGTAAGTCTTGCTCAAATGAGAATTTGAGTTTCAGAGATTTATATTATCAGCCAAAGGAATGCTGAAATGAATTTGCTATTAGTTACAAAAAATTAATATCCTACTAAGCAATAAATTGTAATGTTGGGGATTATCTTTTTTACCAATGAAAATAAATTCCATTGCTACTGGACAAGATTCATTTGCATGTA
>PVHT020000066.1:27530617-27546936 GCA_004024745.2 Catagonus wagneri
CTAGGGGTCTAATCGGAGCTGTGGCCACTGGCCTGCGCCGCAGCCACAGCAACGCAGGATCCGAGCCGCGTCTGCAACCTACACCACAGCTCACGGCAACGCCGGATCGTTAACCCACTGAGCAAGGGCAGGGATCGAACCCGCAACCTCATGGTTCCTAGTCGGATTCGTTAGCCACTGCGCCACGACGGGAACTCCAGAATGTAATATTTTAAAAAGCAAGGATTTTGTTTAATTCATTGTTGAATTATGAACACCTAGTGTGGCACATCGTTGGCTCTCAAATACTTATTTAACAAGTGAAAGAAAAATGAGAAAGTAGAGATGCGAATGTGAACAATTTCTTCAAGGAGTTTATTACAGGAGTTCCTGTTGTGGCTCAGTGGTAACGAACCCTACTAGTATCCATGAGGATGTGGGTTCCATCCCTGGCCTCACTCAGTGGGTTAAGTATCCGGTGTTGCTGTGGCTATGGTGTAAGCCGGCAGCTGCAGCTCTGATTAGACCCCGAGTCTGGGAACCTCCATATGCCACAGGTGCAACTCTAAAAAGTAAAAAAAAAAAAAAAAAAGCAGCTTATTACACAGACCTAGCAGTTGGAAAGTAAAGGGAGGTATATGTATAGAAAAAGGCCTTAAAAAAAGCTCATAGAGGAGTTCCTGCTGTGGTACAAAGGAATTGGCGGCATCTTGGGAGCACTAGGACACAGTTCAAACCCCAGCCAGGAACAATGGGTTGAGAAACCAGCTTTGCCACAGCTGCAGCTTAGGTCACAACTGCGGTTCAGATCTGATCCTGGAACTCCATATGCCATGGGGCAGTCAAAAAGAAAAAAGAAAAAAAAGGAAAAATAAGAAAGCTCATAAGGGAGTTCCCATTGTGGCACAGCAGAAACAAATCCGACTAGGAACCATGAGGTTGGGGTTTGATCCCTGGCCTTGCTCAGTGGGTTAAGGATCTAGTGTTGCTGTGAGCTGTCGTGTAGGTCACAGACTCAGCTCGGATCCGGTGTTGCTGTGGCTGTGGTGTAAGCTGGCAGCTGTAGCTCTGATTAAGACCCCCTAGCCTGGGAACCTCCATATGCTCTGGGTGTGGCCCTAAAAAGCAAAAAAACAAAAAAAAACTCATAGGTATTTAAATCCAGATAAGGATCCAATGAAGAGAATTGAATACACTAGAGCAGAAGTATCCCAGACACACCTCTTTTCAAAGGCTTACACCAAAAACTAAGTATCAGAACCACCACCACAATCTCCCTGGAAAGGGCCCCTTCCCACTCCAAGCTCCAGTTTACCTATCTAGAAATTGGGAGAACAAAGGAGAGAGGGTTGGACGAGATCAGTGATTCTCTTAACACTTTACACCCTTAAAAATTATTGAGAATGACTGAGATTTTATTTTGTCTACCAATGTTTACCAGATTAGAAATTAAAACTGAGAAAATTCTGGAGTTCCCGTGTGGTGCAGCAGGTTAAGTATCCAACATTGTCAATGCAGTGGCTCGGGTCACTGCTGTGGTTCAAGTTTGATCCCTGGCCCAAGAACTTCCATATGCTGAAGGTGCAGCCAAAAAAATAACAATAATAAGCCCATTACACATTAATATAGATATCTTTAGGAAAAATATATTTTCCTAAAAAAAATTTAGTTAGAAGAGTTGCATTGTTTTACAAACCTCTTGCAAATTAATGTCCGGCTTAAAGCTGGGATTTTCAGACATTCTTCAATGTGTTGTGATATGTTGTTCTAATTTAAGTATTTGTAGAAAATCCAGCCTTGCACAGATAGAAAAGAGAGGTATTTTAATACCTTTTATAAATGTGAATATTTGATACTACACCAAAATTTGACAAGTGGTAGTTTCCTTCAAGATTAGAGGCAGTGTGGAATCTGAAAGTATATCAAAGAACTTTTCATTCTTTGTTAAATTAAGATCTGTTGGTCTATCTTGTACTTTGATCAAATCTTTTGCACATACATAAATTTGTCAGATCTTACAGTGGGTATTTGAAAACTATTTGTTCATTGAGTTATGCAGATCTTTCAAAAGTTTTTTGCTGTTAATTTTTTTTTTTTTTTTGAGGAGCCTGGTTTTATTTATTTGTCCTTTTAGGGCAGCACCTGCGGCATATGGAAGTTCCTAGGCTAGGGATAGAATTGGTGCTGCAGCTGCTGGCCTACACCACAGCCACAGCAACACCGGATACTTAACCCACTAAGCGAGGCCGGGGATCAAACATGCATCTTCAGGGATACTATTCAGGTTGTTTCCACTGAACCACAATGGGTTTGTTTTTTTTTTGCCTTTTTTTTCTTGGTCTTTTAGGGTTGCACTTGAGGCATATGGAGGTTCCTAGGCTAGGGGTCGAATTGGAGCTGTAGCAGCTGGTCTACACCACAGCCATAGCAACACCAGATCCGAGCCACATCTGCAACCTACACCACAGCTCACATTGCAACACTGGATCCTTAACCCACTGAGGGTTTGAACCTGCGTCCTTATTTATGGATGCTAGTCAGATTTGTTCCCGCTGAGCCACAACGGGAGCTCCATTTGTCCCGTTACTGACCTCAGCTTTCATCTAAGTTACAGTCTGACAGACTTCTCCAGTATACTTTCTTCTTCTGTAATTATCCCCTTCCTCACCAAACTTTCAATTGATTCATTTACTTATAATCAGTATGGTTCATGGATTCCTATTTCATTCAATGAGTTACAATTCAATAATATCATATATTTTGATGCTCAAGTTGTCCGGATTTGACGAGTGGCTTTACTGTACTCGATGTCCTATCATTCTTTGAGTACTTCCTTCTTTCTGGAGCTACAAAATGTTTAGACTTATACTTTCCGCATCCCAGTCTGGGGATCACCCATTTCTCCAGAGAACCCTAGTTCCATTTATTGGAGAATGAAGCCCTCTTTGTGGGCCAACCTAGGGAAGTACGTATTCCCTACATATACACATTGGCATCTGAATTTACTTATGTCAGTCTCTGTTCATTTAATTCATACCAAAACACTGCAGAGTTCATTGTTTTTTCCCTTTTTTTAAATTTTTTGTCTTTTTGCCTTTTCTAGGGCCACACCCACAGCATATGAAGGTTCCCAGGCTAGGGAGCTGTAGCCGCCAGCCTACACCACAGCCACAGCTATGAGGGATCTGAGCCACGTCTGCAACCTGCACCACAGCGCACGGCAACACTGGATCCTTAAACCACTGAGCAATGCCAGGGATCGAACCCACAACCTCATGGTTCCTAGTCAGATTCGTTAACCACTGCGCCACGACGGGAACTCCTGTTTTTTTCCTTTTCTCTATTTTTAAATTCCATTTCCTACTAGCTCCCATTATCTTCAATATATTTACTTATTGGACCAATTTCTCTTGAATGTAACCAATGTCCCATTGCCAGCAAGGCCTACCCAGGTGCCCTTTTCTCACCCTCCAGTACCCCCTCCCTCCTTAAAGACAAAATATTTTTAAAGAAAAGCAATCTTGGAGTTCCTGTCAAATCTCACTAGTATCCATAAGGACGCGGATTCGATCCGTAGCCTTGCTCAGTGGGTTAAGGATCCAGCGTTGCAGTGTGAGCTGTGGTGTAGATCGAAAACACAGCTCAGATCTGGCATGGCTGTGGCTGTGGTGTAGGACAGTGGCTACAGCTCTGATTTGACCTCTAGCCTGGGAACCTCCATATGCTGAGGGTGTGGCCCTAAAAGACAAAAAAAGGAAAAAAAAGTAATCTTGTTGAACATTGAGACCAAAACTGTTCAAAGAAATGAGATATTAATGATTACTGTTAAGTGTGATAATGGCATCAAGGTAAGACTTTAGAAAGTTTAATCATTTAAGAGATCTAAATACTTGCTAGGTAATGGGTAGATGGGGGTTGATTATTAGCCTGTTCTCATGTTTGACATTTTTCTACAGCTGTACCTGTGGCATATGGAAGTTCCCAGGCTAGGGGTCGAATCAGAGCTGCGGCTGTGACCTATGCCACAGCCACAGTGGATTCGAGCCACATCTGCAACCTATGCTGCAGATCCTTAACCCACCAGGTATGGAACCTGTATCCTCACAGAGACAATGTCAGGTCCTTAACCCACTGAGTCACAACAGGAACGCCTTGAAATTTTTTTTTTTTTTTTTTTTTTTGTCTTTTTGCCTTTATGTAGAGCCGCACCCGTGGCACATGGAGGTTCCCAGGCTAGGGGTCTAACAGGAGCTGTAACTGCTGGCCTTCGCCACAGCCACAAGGGATCTGAACCGCGTCTGGAACCTATACCACAGCTCACGGCAACGCCGGATCCTTAACCCACTAAGCAAGGCCAGGGATCAAAACTGCAACCTTATGGTTCTTAGTCGGATTCGTTAACCACTGAGCCACGAAGGGAATTCCGGAACGCCCTGAAATTTTTTAATGGAAAAAAAAAAAAGACAGAAGGCAAGACTGCTGATCACTGGACTTTATTAAGATGCAGTCACTGATAATTACATAGAAGCTACTTGCCTATGCCCAAACCCTTGAGGTCCACAACTTAGTTATACAAATAAGAAACAAATGGCATGTTCAAAACCATAAGGAAATATCCTGATGCCCAAGTGATGAAGGCTGGGGTGAATGAATCTGCACGTTTATTTCAAGCTGTTAAAGAGTTTGTGCGCCACCTAGACGGGGAAAAGAAAAGGATGTCACCAATTGCGATCTTTAATGGTCCTTCATAACCAAGAACAGTACTGTCTCTTCTCACCACTCCCCTTCTCACCCTCAACATCTCTCTTGAGCCCTAGTGAAATCTACTTACTTGAATACCCTCCCTTTTTGTCTTTTTAGGGTCACACCCGAGGCATATGGAGGCACCCAGGCTAGGGGTCTTATCAGAGCTGTAGCTGCCAGCCACCACAGCAACACAAGATCCTCAACCCACTGAGCAAGGCCAGGAATTGAACCTGCGTCCTTGTGTATGCTAGGCAGATTCCTATCCACTGAGCCACAATGGGAACTCCCTCTCTCCCTGCTAAATGGAACTCTCCTGCTTTTTCATCTTTTATTTGCCTTTATGGGGTTTTTTTGGTCTTTTGCCTTTTTACTTTTATTTTTGCATTTTTGCGGTCGCACCTGCAGCAAATGGGAGTTCCCAAGCTAGGGGTTGAATCGGAGCTATAGCTGCGGGCCACAGCAATGCCAGATCCAAGTCAAATCTGTGACCTACACCACAGCTCACAAAAATGCTGGATCCTTAGCCCCGAGTAAGGGCACGGATCAAACCCGAGTCCTCATGGATTCTAGTCGGGTTCGTTAACCACTGAGTCACAACGGGAACTCCTTATTTTTCCTTTAAAACCTAAATTTACATGTTATTTCCTTTGAACTTTTTCTATCTAAACAAGCTCCTGTCCCTCCTAGCTTCCCGAGAAACTTATTCCTCCCATATCACGATGCCTTTTTTGTTTTTGTCTTTCTGCCTTATCTAGGGCCGCACCCACGGCATATGGAGGTTCCCAGGCTAGGAGTCTAACAGGAGCTGTAGCTGCCGGCCTTTGCCACAGCAACACGGGATTAGAGCTGCGTCTGCAACCTACGCCACAGCTCACGGCAACGCCGGATCCTTAACCCACTTAGCAAGGCCAGGGATCGAACCTGCAACCTCATGGTTCCTAGTCGGATTCGTTAACCACTGTGCCACGACGGGAACTCCACGGTGCTTATTAATCCAATAAATATTTATAAAACACTACTATATGCCAGGTACTGTCCTATATGTCAGGTACTGTCCTATATGCTGAGTGAGTCACAAAGGTAAACAAGACAGTATCTCTGTCTCCCATGGAACTTAGAGAACAATGAGAAATATATATACACATAAGGTAACTTAAATAAAATGGATGGCAGAGGCAGGGGGAAGTACCAACTTTATTTTTTTTTTTTTTGCCTTTTGTCATTTTATGGCCGCACCCGCGGCATGTGGAGTTTCCCAGGCTAGGGGTCTAATCAGAGCTGTAGCCACTGGCCTGCACCGCAGCCACAGCAACACAGGATCCGAGCCGCGTCTGCAACCTACACCACAGCTCACAGCAACGCCAGATCGTTAACCCACTGAGCAAGGGCAGGGATCGAACCTGCAACCTCATGGTTCCTAGTCGGATTCGTTAACCACTGCGCCACGACGGGAACTCCGAAGTACCAACTTTAAATAACTGTTCTGCTTGCGTCTCCTATGCTGGCTTACAACTCATTGAAGAAAGGATCCATGCCTATCTCTTAACTCTGTACTTAGCTCATAAAAGTATTTACCATTTTAAACTATCCATTTCTGCTGCATTTAGTTCACATTGAACTAAAACGATCAACCTCCAGAACTTTTGCATTTTCTCAAAATGAAACTCTGTACCCATTAAATAATAACTCTCCATTTTCTCCTCCTTCCAACCTCTGGCAACTACTACTCAACTTTTTTTCAATTAATGTGGCTACTCTAGGTACCTCAAATAAATGGAACTGTATTTGTTCTTTTGTGATTGGTTTATTTCACTTAGCATGTCTTCAAGGTTCATTCATGATATAGCATGTGTCAGTTTCCTTCCATCTTAAGGCTCAATAAATATTCCATTGTATGTATATAACATTTTGTTTATCCATCCCACCAATGGACATTTGGGTTGCACCCACCTGTTGGCTATTATGAATGCTATGAATATGAACATGCATGGCACAAATACCTGTTCAAGTCCCTTAACAGAATTTCGGTTCTTTTTTGGGGGGCTGCACCAATAGCATACAGAAGTTTCCCCACCAGGGATTGACCCTGTGCCAACGCAGTGACAGTCCTGGATCCTTAACCTGCTGCGCCATCAGGGAACTCTCAATCTCTTCTGCGTGTATACCCAGAAGTAAAGCTGCCTGATCATATGGTATTATGTATAATTTTTTGAATACTGATTTCTTTTCATTGACAAATGGTATTCCTTTATATGGATAAATCACATTTTATTTACCCATTTAGCAGTTGATAGACATTTACATTGTTTCCAATTTTAACTATCATGAACGCTTCTGTGAACATCTCTCAAGTTTGTGTGCAGAACTGTTTTCCTTTCTTTTAGGTATATACCTAGGAGTAGAATTGCTGGGCCATATATTAACTAATTTTAACCTTCTGAAGAACTGCCAGATTGTTTTCCATAGAGCTATACCAATTTACACTCCCATAAGCAGTGTATACGAGGTCTGAAGTTTCTCCACATCACCAATACTTATCTTTTTTTTAAAATAACATGGAGAACTATGTATGCTTGTTCTATATAAATTTTCCCTCTTTCCACTAAAATTATGTTAAAAAAGCAAAAGTTGTGTGAATATAAACCAGGAGATGGGTAAAACAAATGAATATACATCAATGGAAAGGAACATAATGCCTCTTCATAATATTTTACATGTAAATGTGTTCACTATAATTTCATTTTTGTTTAAAAATCTGATAGTATACACAAGAAAACATGGTTATCCCTAAGTAGTATGATTTCAGTTGGATCAAACCCGTATCCTCACAGATCCTAGTTGGGTTCGTTAACCACTGAGCCACGAAGGGAACTCCCTCCTCCCCTTGTTTTTTTTTGTCTTTTTGCCTTTATCTAGAGCCACGTCCGCGGCAATATGGAGGTTCCCAGGCTAGGGGTCTAACAAGAACTGTAGCTGCCGGCCTTCGCCACAGCCACAGCAACGTGGGATCCTAGCCGTGTCTACAACCTACACCACAGCTCACGGCAACGCCAGATCCTTAACCCATTGAGCAAGGCCAGGGATCGAACCGGCAACCTCATGGTTCTTAGTGGGATTCGTTAACCACTGAGCCACGACGTGAACTCCTCTCCCCGTTTTTTTGATTACAGTCATCCTCCTTCAAGGTGTGTAGTATCTCATTGTGGTTTTGATATACATTTTCCTGAGCGCTAATGGTGTTCATCTTTTCATACGCTTATTAGCCACCCAATCATTTTTTTTTCTTTTTAGGTCCGCACCTGTATTCCCAGGCTAGGGACCAGCCTACGCCACAGCCACAGCAATACTGGATATGAGCTGCATCTGCGAACTACACTGCACCTTGCAGAAATGTAGGATCCTTAACCCACAGAGCGATGGCAGGGATCAAACCCACATCCTCATGGATACCAGTCAGGTTCTCAAACCAATGAGCCAAAACAGGAACTCCCCAATCAGTTTTTTGGGGTTTTTTTTTTGGTTGCTGTTGGTTTTTTGAGTTTGTGTTTTTTTTTATTTTTTTAGGGCCACACCCACAGCATATGGCGGTTCCCAAGCTACCGGTCAAATCAGACCTACAGCCACGGGCCACAGCCACTGCAACTCAAGATTCGGAGCCTCATCTGCGACCTAGACCACAGCTCACAGCAACGCTGGAACCCTGACCTACTGATTAAATCCAGGGATTGAACCTGCATCCTCATGGATAGTAGTTGGATTCGTTTCTACTGTGCCACAATGGGAATCCCCCAAGCAGAACATAAGCAATCATATCAAATTTTGCCTACCCTATAATTTATTAAAATATATGAGAATCAAACACGAGTTTACTTTAAAAAAAAAATTTTAAAGTCGCCTTCTGGGAATTTCTGCTGTGGTGCAATAGGATCAGTAGCGCCTGCAGTATGGGGATACAGGTTCAATCCCTGGCCTGGCACAGTGGATAAAGGATCCAACGTTGCCACAGCTGTGGCTTACAAATGCGGCTAGGATCTGATCCCTGGCCCAGGAACTCCGTATGTCTCTGGCAGCCAAAAAAGAAAAAAAAAAGAAAGAAAGAAAGAAGAAAAAGGAAACTTTTGTACTTAAAACACAAAATCTAGTTTCCCCACTGTTTAGCACTGCAAATTAGGACATCACTTTTCTTCTCTGAGCCTCAGTTTCTTATCCCTAAAATGGAAATACTTATCTTCAACAAAAGTGGAAGAATTAAATAAGATTATGTATGTAAAGTGCCCAGTACTGTCCTGTCCCTAGAATAGTACTTGGTCAGCGCCAAGCCTTCTCTGGCCACTGTAAGAGCTTTCCCCCTCCTGGTTCAGACTGACTTACACAGTGGTCTCTTGCATGCAAGAAGTCAAAGAGCTCCTCTGTGCAATCCTCCTCTGTCTGTGACCTGGAGGATACACGCTGATCACAGAGCTCTAGCCTTTCCCGAGCCTTTATACATTTCTCAATCTGTTCGCATTGCTCTCTCACTGTTGTTAGAGGATCCTAAAGAAGAAACAAACAAAAAACAAAATGGGGGTTTGAGGAGGAGACCCACAAACCATATGCTTTGATTAATACAACCACCAAACCAAGGTGCTGCCTCTGAATTACCGTGCAGAAGGCCAGCTGGCAGAGCCACACTGCCACCAGAAATGGCAGAATGGGGTCTCCCATTCAATTCTGATGCTAAGTAGTATGGGAAAGTTTCACATTCCTGCCTTCCAAGGTTGCCAGTATGCACTGAAAGCCTCAGTCCTATCTGAAAAACAAGGTGGTAAAGGAAACCTGGCCAAACCTGAAGCACATCTCTAAGAGGCCTTACTTGTTAACACAGCATTTTGGGATATATAATGTCTGTGAATTTCAATTACCCTTGTCTGACAAGAAGGCCTATGCACCCCAGCTGCCTAGCTACAAAGCCAATGTTAACATGGAAAAGGACCATCTAAAAAAATTCCTCCTAGAATGCTTTATTAAAGCACAAATAGCGTATGATTAACAGGCCCTCAAGATGCTACTCTGCTCTCTGATACGACTGGTGAAACCCCAAACCCAGAAAGACTCAGCTTCCCAAGCCCACTCCCACACCCAAACACTATACAGGAAGTATTAAAGGTTTTTTCCATTCCCATTCTCTCCAAGGTGTCAAGAATCCTAAAAATGTCCTTAGAGTTTCATGAAACTCAAACTCTTTTACTGAGATGATTCCAAACCTGAAACAGCTCTTACCACTAATTCCTCCTCCTCCTCTTCCTCCTACAAAAAGAAAACAAAATGTCAGCAGGAAAATTTATGACACATATATTCCACATCATGTTGACAGTTTTTGTTTTTTTTTGTTTTTTTGCCAAGCCCACGGTATAGGGAAGTTCCTTGGCTAGGGATCGAATCCTAAGCCACAGGAGCAATCCAAGCCACTGCAGTGACAATGCCGGATCCTTAACTCTATGCGCCACAAGAGAACGCCCACATGAAGTTTTAATCACGGGGAAGAGGCATTGCATTAATCATGTTTTACAATTTATTGTATTTTATGATGGTTTGACACTGTAAGGGCCTTGCTAATCTTGAAAACAGACCCTCCCAGGGCTGGCTAATTTCTACAGCTGGCAAGCAACCTGGCAAGCACATCTTTCATTTGCAAACCAACCAATCCAACTTTAACTCTCCAGCAAGAAACCAATTATTGCCCCTGTCCTGATCACAGGAGGTCTAAGTACCAAACAAACAGGGACCATCCCAAAGCCCAGAACCCACCAAAAAATGAACCAATTTTATTTAAACTTGCAAGAGCATGCCTTTCCTGCCTCACCCATTCCTTCTGCTCCTGATTGGTCCAGGCACTTCCCCCACGTTGCCGTGGGTAGTATGGCCTGCCCCCTTCTCTGCGGAACTATACTATAAGTAATGAATGCTTCTTTCAACAACCGTTGTCTCCGAGTTCCTGTTGTGGCTCAATGGTTAACCAACCTGACTAGTATCCATGAGGACACAGGTTCGATCCCTGGCCTCACCCAGTGGGTTAAGGATTCGGCGTTGCGGTGAGCTATGGTGGAGGTTTCAGATGCAGCTTGGATCCTGCGTTGCTGTGGCTGTGGTATAGGCCAGTGGCTATAGCTCTGATTCGACCCACAGCCTGAGAGTTTCCATGTGCCACAGGTGTGACCCTAAAAAGACACACACACACAAAAAAAAACACCACAGTTGTCTCCTGGAGTTCCCACTATGGTGCAGTGGGTTAAGAATCTAATTGCAGTGGCTTGGGTGGCTACAGAGGTGTGCGTTTGATCCCCAGCCCCACAAAGTGGGTTAAAGGATCCGGTGTTTGCTGTAGCTGCAGCATAGGTCACAGCTACTGCTCAGATTCATTTCCTAGCCTGGGAACATCCATATGTCATGGATACAGCCATAAATAAAATAAAACAAAAAATAGCTGTCTCCATACTTGTAACCTTACCCTATCTGATTAAAACAAGTCCTGGGTATATTTCAACAAGGACACATACTTTCATGTTCATTAGCAACAAACTTCTGTGTACAACACTCTAAGGTTTATAAAGCACTTTCACATCTGTCTTGACTTGATTAATCACAACAGTCCCTTAAGGGGTTCCCAGTTTACAAATAACAAACATTAATCAGGTCCCAGTAGTATCAGAAATAGTTTAATTGGAGTTCCCGTCGTGGCACAGCAGAAACGAACTCGACTAGGAACTATGAGGTTTCGGGTTCGATCCCTGGCGTTGCTCAGTGGGTTAAGGATCCAGTGTTGCCATGAGCTCTGGTGTAGGTTGAAGATGGGGCTCGGATCTGGAGTTGCTGTGGCTGTGGTGTAGGCGGGAAGCTACAGCTCTGATTCAACCCCTCGCCTGGGAACCTCCATATGCCTCAGGTCAGCCATAAAAAGGGGGTGAAAAAAAGTTTAATTTAATCTTTATATCCCCGACCAATTTAGGAAGCTAACATTTTCTTCTGGACTCTGAACTTGAATTGGGAATAAGAAAATGGCCAAATCTAAACTCCATTTTAGTTAGAGTGTAACTACAGATAGTTTCAGCCACTGCTTTTTGCCTTGTTCAACTTCCAAGACTAAATAGACTGTCAAAATACGTTTACCAGAGGTCTATACAACTCCACAAGTTTGAAAACATCAGACCTTTCTATTTATTTCTGATTCAGGTGCACAACCTCAGTTTCCTTTCTTTCAAGGGGAGCAATATAAAAAAATTCCCCTTGGGAGCATCTGCATGGGCCTAAGTCTGGGGCACAGTAGACCCTGATCAGTATCTCATCCTGTCAAAAGTAAGGCATTCACCTTCCTGTGCATGCACATGTCCACATTTAGGGGAAGGGAAACAAAGCTATACACACAAGAAAAAAAAAAAAAAAGCTAGCTTAGCAATCCTTCATTTTGTTTTCAAAATGCCAACACAATCTGCCATATTCTCTATCATGACCTTCAGGGAAGGGACCAAAGTTCGTGAAAGCTGGGAGTGAGGGATAGGGCAGATTCAACTATAACCCAGGCTATTTACTCTCGCAATTATCAAAGGTGTCTTCCAAACATGAAGATGTTATTTAGAATATCGTAGTTTTTCACTAAATAAGATTTCTTAACTCTGCTCCTTAAAAAAATTCATTCTGAAAGAGTTTTCCCAAAAACAGAAATCACATTCTGCCTGAGTTAGAAACCAGAAATTAGTATCCTTCTAGAAGAAAGACCTTTATATCACTTCCCTATTAGCAATGCTACTACACTGATCATTTTACTCTTGGATAATTTTGTGTCAAAAGTATCATCGCACGTTTTGGAAAACAAATCCGAGTCTGAATATGGAGTCCCTTCATGTAAAACTTCCTGTCAATGAGAAAATACAAGGTCACACTAAATAAAAAGATTCAATCTCCAAGAGGTACAGGTTCTTCAAACGTCACTTTTCTTAATTTTATTTATTTTATTTATTTAGCCTTTTGTCATTTTAGGGCCGCACCCGCGGCATATGGAGGTTCCCAGGCTAGGGGTCTAATCGGAACTGTAGCCACTGGCCTACGCTGCAGCCACAGCAATGCAGGATCTGAGCCCCATCTGCGACCTACACCACAGCTCACGGCAATGCCGAATCCTTAACCCACTGAGCAAGGCCAGGGATCAAACCGGCAACTTCATGGTTCCTAGTCGGATTCATTAACCACTGCGCCACGACGGGAACTCCAGTTTTTTAACTTTAAAACTGACTACTTATTTACTTTCCTTTTTCTCACCTACTGCTGTGGTCAGTAAGCCCCACTGAACTTTCTGGTTTAGTTCCAGCTGAACTTCCTGATGCTGGCTCCATTCCTTTCTGGTACTCTTTCTGAAAATAAGAGTAGAAAAGAGGAGTTCCTGCTGTGGCTCAATGGGTTAGGAACCCGACTAGTATCCAAGAGGATGCAGATTCAATCCTTGGCCTCCCTCAGTGGGTTAAGGATCCAGCGTACCGTTAGCTGTGGTGGCTCAAATCTGGCATTGCTGTGGAGTAGGCCAGCAGCTGCAGCTCCGATTTGACCCCTAGCCTGGGAACTTCCATATGCCGTGGGTCTGGCCCTAAAAAGCAAAAAAAAAAAAGAGAGAGAGAGACTAGAAAAAATTATGGGATAAGCTAGTTCCCAACTATTCTGAAACTATAAGCCCAGAACAGCTGTTGGGAAGCAACTTGAGAAAAAAGGATAGAAAATATGCTGGGAAACAAACAGCTACCTGGCTTCTGTAAAACGGTGCAATGCTGTGACAACTAAGCCTTGGCTCCTGAACAATGCTGTTTGGGTTCAATTCCTGGCTCCATGATTTATTAGCTGCACGTCCTCAGACAAGACATTTAATCTCTCTATGCTTGTTTCCTCATCTGTCCAATGGCAATATTGAGTACCTAGTACTTCACAGGACTAATGTATGGTTTAAATAAATTAGTACATACAAAGCACCTGGAAATATAAGCCGCCAATAAATGATGATTATTACACTGGCATTCTCAGTCTGGCAAAGAGCTCCCTCTTTCATCACGGAATTACACCGCACATGCCCACACTGTCCCCAAAGGCACCTCCTCCTCCCACCCAAAGAAAAAGAAACCACCTTTTCACAGAAACTAGCATAAGGCCAGGTGCCCGGAACATTCACATTAGATATGGGAGGGATTCCTGACCCGAGCTGAGGCAAGGTCTGGGTTGGTCCGCTTGCTCTCCAAACCCGTCAAACCAGGGGTTCTGAACACCTGACCGACTGAAAATACAGACACTATTTTCAAAAAGTTTAGTCCACACAGCATTTTCACTCTGGTTAAATCTTCACTACATCCATAGAATTAGGAAGCCGAGACCCAGAGAAAGCCTAGTCATCTCCTTGCCCAAGGTCACTCGACGAACTCCGTGGAAGGGTGGGGAGAACAGCTTTCCCAATCCTGAGAACTCAAGGGGGAAACCAGGGCCCAGAAGGCCCTGGCGTGTTTGGGCGGCCTAGCTCCTGAGCCTCGGGGCAGTGAAAAGGGTCCAGAGGCTCGCCTGGTCTTACCTCTTTGGGATCTCCAGACCCGGTCAGCATCCTTCGCTCGTCCTCCAGCCCCATGTCCGGCTGCGGTTCTGGACTCCGCACGAGCAGCAACAGCGGCACCTATTCCACTTCAGGATCAAGAAGGACTTGTAAGGGTCACTTAGCGGATATCCGGCAATCTGGCCGGAAGTGCGGCAGACCCGTCGTAGTGGCGAACACACGCTCTGATTGGCATGTACTACCGCCCACAGGCAGGAGATAGGGGTAGCTGGTACTGGCACTAGGGGAGGATTTGCTAAGGAATATCCCCTCAGTCACACCATACCCAAATATATTGACCTGAAGGCTTATTTGAAATATCAGCTTCTAAGAAACTTGGGAAGTGTGC
Source organism: Catagonus wagneri (assembly GCA_004024745.2). Taxonomy (NCBI): domain Eukaryota; kingdom Metazoa; phylum Chordata; class Mammalia; order Artiodactyla; family Tayassuidae; genus Catagonus; species Catagonus wagneri. Next base: position 27,545,287 of record PVHT020000066.1, read on the forward strand.
AGAAGTATTCGATGTTCCTTTAGTCAATTTCCCATTCTTCCCCACATCGCTGATGGACCCGTCCTAACAGCTGACCTTTTCAAGATGGCGTCCCGAGAGTGCCACGCTCGGGCTCGCGCACCTCCCCAAGATGGCGGCGCCCGAGGCCTGGCGCGCCCGGAGTTGCTGGTTCTGTGAGGTAGCGGCGGCAACGACCATGGAGGCCACGTCCCGGGAGGCGGCGCCAGCGAAGAGCTCGGCCTCGGGCCCCAGCGCTCCCCCCGCCCTGTTCGAGCTGTGCGGGCGGGCGGTGAGCGCCCATATGGGGGTTCTGGAGAGTGGGGTGTGGGGTAAGTCGCGAGGTGAAGGGCTACCTCTGGCAACGAGCGGAGGCGGCCCAGCAACCGGGGGGCGCGGGGGGCGAGGCCGGGAGGCCTGGGGCAAGGCCCAGCCCCGGCCACTAGAAGCCATATCGTGGGGTCGGAGCATGATTTCCGTGACTGACAGGACTGAGACAGTAAAGTCGGAGACCAAACCAGCAGGTGGACCGGCACCACGGCCTGGCTGGGGGGCGCGGGTGGCGAGGCCAGGAGGCCCGGTCTGGGACGAAGAGGGCAGGGCCCGGGCTACAGAGGCAGGACTGACGGGCCGGGCTGTGGACACCGAAGTGACAGTCGGGCAGGGCCGGGCTGCAGAGTCTCGGATGTTGGACGGACAGGCAGGGATAGAGCTGCTGCTTGGGGGCGGGGGCCGAGGTCGGGAGGCCCGGCCTAAGGCCAGGAGGCCAGGCCCAGGGCCACCTAACCTGACTGACGGCGCGGGGCCGCGGGTGTCTGCAAGATAGACTGCAGGGTTCGAGACGCCAGAGGCCAAGCCGCCGAGCGAGGGTAGCCAGTGGACTGGAGAGGGAGGAGATGAGGCAGCGGGAGAGGCTGTGAAAGACTGGGAACGCCAAGGCCTGTCTGACGGCCCGGGGCAGGAGGGAGCGATCTGTGGCCCGGGCCTCCGGTGCCAAACTGACTGAGCGACAGATTGACGGGCAGGGCACGGAGCGCCGGAGGCCGCTCGGATTGGCCGGAGCGGTGAGGAAGGGCCACGGAGGCCCGGGGATCCCGAACTGGAAGGGGGCGCGGCGCCGCAGGGAGGCCTGGGTCCGAGTGGATTGAAAGGAGGCCCCGGGCCCGAGAGCGGCCGAGAGCTTCAAGCCCGGCCTCGGGTGAGGGCGCCCGGGCCGAGCAGCAGCGGCGGTGGGTCTGTGGGCCCCGGGATGTGGGCCGGGGAGGGCGAGCCGACTGGCCCGGCCGGGGAGCCCGGGAGTACCCGCGGCTGGGCGGGCCGAGTAACGGAGGAGGGAGGCCTGCAGCCGGATGGGCAGGAGGAGGCCCGGCCGTGTGGTGGGTGCTGGTCGACGACCTGGGCACCAAGAGGAGAGTGAAAGAGAGGAAAGTGAGGGTCTTGGGGGTAGGCCTGGCCGCGTGGGGCGGGGTGGGGGAGCCCAGGGAGGCCTCGGGCCTGAGACACTGCTGGTGTGAGGGGGTGGGGCCCGGAGGCCAGGGCTGAAGTTGGGTGAGGACATCGCAGGCCAGGCTGAGGGCCCGGGGAAGAGGGAGCAGTGACAGGAGAGGAGGCCCCCCGGCCCTTAAGGGTGGGAGGGTCTAGAGTAGGCCTCAG
>PVHT020000066.1:27547036-27646600 GCA_004024745.2 Catagonus wagneri
GCCCTTAGTGAGGCGGGGGGTCAGCATTGCTTTGGAAGAGGCCCAAGTGTCTTATCTGGTGGGGGAAGACTGTCAGAAGTCCTCAGGAAGCAGGCGGGGGTGGGGAGCTCTCCCTGTATTAACAGCTAAGAGTAGAGTCAGACTGGCCCATAGGAAATGAGAAAACTCTCAGTGGATCTGGCCAGGAGGCTCAGAAAAGTCCTGGGGAATGTGGAAGAATGCACAGTGGATCTGGCTGTGTCAGCCTGGAGCTTCTAGGACACCAAAACTGGCTAGGAGGGAAGAGAACTGGGAGTGGTGGCCCCAAGATGGGAACGGGAAGCATTAAAGGTGCAGGCTGGAAAGAAGAGGGAAGATCCTGGCTTAAAGCGAATGGAGAGAGGAAGAGAGGAGTTTGTGGGTAATAAGGGTTGAGAATCCCCATGTCTGTCGAAGGGATGGCTAAACAGAAGGGAGCTTATTGGAGGGACAGAGGAGGAAGAGCCCCTGTGGGCGTAGGTTAGGCCTCTGAGAAGGGTCATGTAAGAAGCCTGCTAAGCAGTGCTGTTTTGGAGGAAGGTCTGTGTGGGCTAACAGCCAGGAAAGCCTTCCTGGAAGTAGTGGACTAGCATTTCTTTGTGTAGGGAGAGAGAAGGGGAAGATGAATAGAGGCAGCAGGAAAAGATGTAAAGAGGGATAGAACAGGTATGTTATACCTTGAATGCCAGGATATGGAACTTGGACTTTATCTTGAATGCAGTAGAGAGACTGCATTAGTGTAAGAGCATTGTGAATTAATGCTTTTCTTTAGCACATACATTGGGTACCTATTATGAACAAAGAATTGTACTAGGCTCTTGGATATCAATTCATTTATTCCACAAGTAAAGATAAAAGTAGATCCTGGAATATAAGTTTTGAAAGAGTTTCGTTAGGTATGGTGTACTCCAAAATCTTGGAGTTTCCGTCGTAGATCAGTGGAAACGAATGACTAGTATCTGTGAGGATAGAGGTTCGATCCTTGGTCTCACTCAGTAGTTAAGGATCGGTGTTGCCTTGAGCTGTGGTGTAGTTTGCAGACGCAGCTTGGATCTGGCGTTGCTGTGGCTGTGGTGTAGGCCAGCGGCTACAGCTCCAATTAGACCCCTAGCCTGGGAACCTCCATATGCCATGGGTACGACCCTAAAAAAGACAACAACAACAAAAAAAATCTTAAGATTTGTTCTTGGCAGGACGGAGATGCTGTTGACTTAAGAAGACTAATAATAGCTAACATTTAGTGAGAGTATGGCCAGTCATGATCTACAAAAGATTGCAACCGTGATCTCCTTTAATTTTCACAGTAATTTTATGAGGTAGTTATTATCTCCATTTTAAAATTGAGGAAACTGAGGCTCAAAAACATTAATTTGTCCATGAATTCATAATTAACTACGTGACACAATCAGAATTTCACCCAGTTTTGTCCAACTCTAGAGACTATACCATTTAGCCACAATATTGTAGTGCCTTTCAGATCTAGGGAAGTCATCAAGAGCAAGTTTTTTTTTAAGATATATTGAATTTAGGGAGTTCCCATTGTGGCTCAGGGGTAACGAACCCAACTAATATCCATGAGGATGCAGGTTCAATTCCTAGCCTCACTCACTTGGTTAAGTATCCTGTGTTGCTATGACCTGTGGTGTAGGTCGAAGACACTGCTTGGATCCCATTTGCTGTGGCTGTGGCATAGGCCAGCAGCTGCAGCTCTGATTCAACCCCTAGCCTGGGAACTTTCATATGCCGCGAGTGCGGCCCTAAAAACAAGGGAAAAAAAAAAGATATATTGAATTTGGAGCCTAATTATTTCTACTCGTCATGGGAAAGTACTAATTCAGGGTATAGTGGGAGCCCAAAGGATGAAAGTGGCCAATCTAGAAGAGTGGGAAGGGAATTCAGGAAAGACTTAATAAAGGGCTTGTGATACATGAAAGATGAGTAGTTGATATGCCAAAAGTGGCAAGGACATTCCCCCTGGTGGAGAGAATAGCATGACAAAGGCACAGAGGCAGGAAACAGGGAGTTAGGTAAAATGAAAAAAGTCAGTATAGCTTAAGTGTAGGAGGCAAAGCAGGGACCTGGAGAAATGAATAGGGCCCAGATTTTAAAGCTTTTCTTTTTTTTTTTTTTGGTCTTTTTGCCTTATCTAGGGCCTTACCTGCGGCATATGGAGGTTCCCAGGCTAGGGGTCTAACAGGAGCTGTAGCTGCCGGCCTTCGCCACAGCCACAGCAACGTGGGATCCGAGCTGCATCTGCGACCTACACCACAGCTCATGGCAACGCCGGATCCTTAACCCACTGAGCAAGGCCAGGAATCGAACCCGCAACCTCATGGTTCTTAGTCGGATTCGTTAACCACTGAGCCACGACGGGAACTCCTAAAGCACTTTTTTTCAAACCACATATATTCACTAGGACTTTTTAAATGCAGAATGATTCATTATACTTGCACAGAAGTGAACTACCACCTCCTAAATGAGTTTACTTTGTGGAATTATCTTACCCTTGAAGATATGCATGCCCCTGAAATTCCAGCTGCCAACTAAATGGCTGAAGATAAGTAGACTAGAGTTTGAATTAGACTTAGGTTAGCTTTTACAGGTTCTACTTGTCAAATGAGAAGTCTGTCTTTCTGTTTTCCTTTCCAGTAAGATAAATAATGCTTGCAACCCTGGGAGAAAAAAAATAAATTTTGTGTTTGGTTTTCGTAGCCCTCCCAGGCCCAATACTTCAAAGCATCTTACCTCTGCTCAATATATATTACTTGGAGAGGATTGAGGAAACTGCCCTCAAGAAAGGTGAGTGTTTTTCTGTCTCTTTCTTAGTGATTGTAAGCAAAGCACCATGATTTCTTCAGGTAAATATTACACATGATACCTGCATAGAACTTCATGCTTTTCAAAAAGTACCCTCACACCTATTTTCTTATCTGGTTCCTCAATGTCCCGTGAAACACAAAACAAGTATGTGATCCCTATTATACTAATAAAAGTAAAACCACAGGCACAGCACAATTAAAATAGCAAAGCCAGATAGAACCCAGTGGGTTTTTTTTTTTTTATATGCAAGAAATAGGTTTATTAAGATAGGATGCTTGTGAGAGGTGCAAGTGGGCAGGCACAGAAGCTTTGCCAGAACCCAGTTTTTTGAATCTTAGCTTTTCTATTTTACCAAGCTGCCTCCCAAACCCCTCATTGGACACATCTGTTAACAGCTAAGATTTATCTAACTGACCCACATGTTCCAAGCACTGTCACAGGCACTTTACTTGGAGAAACTCATTTAGTATCTTCAGCCACTTTGTGAAATAGCTATTATTAACTACAGTTTATAGATAAGGAAACTGAAATTCCAAAAAATTAAGTAATTTTCTCAAGTCACACAGTTAGACTATGGTTTGCAGGTATTTAACCCAAGCAGTCTGTCTTCTGAGCTAGTGCTCTTTACCACTCTGCCATATTGTTTCTAAAAAACAACATTAAAAGGCCGATGTGCTTCACTCATGGTGACCAAGAAGCAGCCAAGTAAATGTGATATTTCTCTCTACAGGCCTCTCCACTCAGGCTATTTGGCGCCGACTATGGGATGAGCTGATGAAGACAAGGCCTTCCAGTCTGGAAGTAAGTTAAGGCACTAGCTTGAACTCTGACCTGACTTTGCACAGTGAAAGCAGGAATAGCACACAAACACAAGCAGTGTACTGGTAAAGTGCAGGGGCAGGGATGGAATGAATTTGAGAAGAGAGTTCCAGTGGCTTGTTCTTTTCCATTTGACATTTGTCACTGACTTGCTTGTTCACCATATTTGCAGGTGATACAAAACAGGGAAAGGTAGTGATCACAATGGATGGCAGAACCTGGATTCAGGTCTTGACAGGGCTGGAGCAGTAGTCAAACCTAACAAGATGAAATTTATTAGAATAAATCAACTCCTCACTTGAGTCTAAAAAATTCCAATTGCCTGACCTCAAGGTAGTGGTGGAGGGGTCTAGCTTAGCAGCAGTTTGTATAAAAAAGATTTCAGGGGGTTTAGCTGACAGTGTGCTGAAGCCACTTATATAGTGACTATATCCCTGAGCTGTGTGAACTAATGTAACTATACTGTAGACTGCAGGACAGAAAAATGATAGATCTGCATGGCTCTGCAGTGGTCAGGCTATCCCTGGAGTATGGAGAAAGAAGTCAAACCCTCATCATGTGAGTCACATTTGGAAGACTGGAGATGTTTTTCCTAAAAGGAGAAGACTTGGGTAACATGAACTGTCTTGAAATAATTTGAAAGAGGGGAGTTCCCGTTGTGGCTCAGTGGAAACAAGTCCAACTAGGAACCATGAGGTTGAGGGTTCGAACCCTGGCCTCGTTCAGTGGGTTAAGGATCCGGTGTTGCCATGAGCTGTGGTGTAGGTAGCAGATGCGGCTCGAATCTGACGCTGCTGTGGCTGTGGTATAGGCCAGCAGCTGTAGCTCTGATTCGACCCCTAGCCTGAGGACCTCCATATGCCATGGGTGTAGCCCTAAAAATAGCAACAAAAAAAAAATTGAAAGAGGGCTTAATAGACTCGTCCTGGGTGGAAGCTAAAGAAGAATATATTTTTGCTAAACTGAATGTGGAATGTTTAAACTCTGAGCTTATTGGTGATAAAACAAGTTAACTCCAGAGGTAATAAGCTTCCTACCACTGTTTAATATTTAATGGATTCTGGATAGCTACCTTTACACAAGGGTATTGTAGAAGAAATCTAGCATTGTTAGAGATGGTGGACAAGATAACTTTTAGGGCTCCTTTTAGCCCTGAGATTCTGTTATTCATTGGTTCAGATATAACTCACTGGAGCTCTCACTTAAGCAGAATTCCTTTTGCTGCTCCAAAATTAGGTGACAGGACAGATTGAGTTCCGTAAACATTTATTAAAACTTACCATATACTATGTCTTATGCTATACATTAGAAGTATAGACACAGTCCCTGATTTTTTTGTTTTTTGCACAGTCCCCAATCATAGGAACTACCAGTTTAGTAAAGAAATGTGCAAACAAATACATCACGTATGGTAGGGCAAATGGTATGATCGAGTGGAGTGAGGAGGTTGAGGGAGAAGGGAGCAAGCAAGTTTCTCCTAGGAAGTAGTGTTTGAACTGGGCTTTATATGGTGAATGAGGCCAAATGATAAGAAAATAAGCTCTTATCAGGAATTAGATATTTAATTTTAGAGGGTACACTCGGTTCAATAATATCCAACTCTATATCCTTCAGGTTTTCTACTTCCAGACCTAAATGCAACTTCTAACGTTCAGTGTAATGACATTGAGGCCTAACAGAATGCTTCGTCATTATGTATAGAAATTAGGCCTTATGAGGAAGAGAAGGGAACACAAGAATATTAGAAAAGAGCAACAGCTTCCTGCAACCTTTAAAAAAACATAAGACTCACTCTTTCACAGTGTCTCTCAAGTAGTAAGGCTAACTAGCAGGTGATGGAGATTATAATCTCTTTCTCTTTGAGAAAGCTTTTTTCAATATTTTCTCAAGCTTCCTGGAAAGGAATGTCTATTTGTTATCTGTTTCCTTGTCTCAGGGTATTTCAGAACATTTAGGAAGCCCCAGGCTTGGTGGCCTAATAGTAACCTATACAGAGGTCCTGACTTGGAGCATATCCATTCCAGAGGGTGTCTTCTTCCACTTTCCGCTTTTGCATAACAGTAACTCTCACTTGGGTCATAATTCAACCAGACTACTCAGTTCTAGGCACTACGCCAGTTTCTAGGTATACAGTGATGAGCAAGATAGACATAGCCCCCTTATAAAGCAATAGTAATTCAAACTGTGTAGTATTAAGAGATCTATGAAATAAAATAGATATTCTGGAGACAAAGCAATGGGAAAATAAAGGATTATTCAATAAATGATTCTCTAGTAACTGGTTAACCATTTGGAAAAAATAAACTTAGAACCTCACTTCACAATATACTCAATTTCTGGAGTTCCTGTCATGACACAGTGGAAACGAATCCGACTAGGAACCATGAGGTTGCGGGTTCAATCCCTGGCCTCACTCAGTGGATTAAGGATCCAGCGTTGCCATGAGCTGTGGTGTAGGTCTCAGACGCGGCTTGGATCTGGTATTGCTGTGGCTGTGGCGTAGGCTGGCAGCCGGAGCTCTGATTTGACTCCTAGCCTGGGAACCTCCATAGGCCGTGGGTATAGCCCTAAAAAAGACAAAAAAATACATATATATATATATATACTCAATACCTGTATAGATTAAAGATTACATTGTGGGAGTTCCCGTCGTAGTATAGTGGTTAACGAATCTGACTAGGAACCATGAGGTTACGGGTTCGATCCCTGGCCTTGCTCAGTGGGTTAAGGATCTGGCGTTGCCGTGAGCTGTGGTGTAGGTTGCAGACACGGCTCGGATCCCACATTGCTGTGGCTGTGGCGTAGGCTAGTGGCTACAACTCTGATTAGACCCCTAGCCTGGGAGCCTCTATATACCGCAGGTGTAGCCCTAGAAAAGGCAAAAAGACAAAAAAAAAGAAAAGACTACATTGTAAAAGGTAAAAGTACAGAGCAATTTTAAAAAAGAATAAAGGTCACTGGTTATCTTAATCTCATGGTGGAGAATTACTAAAGTGGGCAGAACCAAAAAACAAAATATGGACACATTTCACCATATAATATGCCAACACTGTAAGCACAGTTTAAGAGGTACATAAACTAGAGGTGTTCCCGTTGTGGTACAGTGGTTAACGAATCTGACTAGGAACCATAAGATTGCGGGTTCGATCCCTGGCCTTGCTCAGTGGGTTCAGGATCCGGCGTTGCCGTGAGCTGTGGTGTAGGTTGCAGACGCAACTCAGATCCCATGTTGCTGTGGCTGTGGCGAAGGCCGGCAGCTACAGCTCCTGTTAGACCCCTAGCCTGGGAACCTCCATATGCCGCAAGTGCGGCTCTAGATAAGGCAAAAAGACAAAAAACAATTATAATAATAAAAATAAATAAATAAATGGTACATAAACTAGAAAAGAATGTTTGCAACTATATTTGCAAAATAAAAGAATACAGGAGTTCCCATTGTGGCTCAGCAGAAATGAATCTGACTAGCATCCATTTGGATGCAGGTTCGATCCCTGGCCTTGCTCAGTGGGTTAAGGATCTGGCATTGCCATGAATTGTGGTGTAGGTCTCAGACGCAGCTTAGATCTGGCGTTGCTGTGGCTGTGAAGTAGGCCAGTGGCTACAGCTCCACTTCAACCCCTAGCATAGAAACTTCCATATGCCACGGGTGCAGCCCTAAAAAGACAAAAACATAAAGAAATAAAACAGGATACAGAGAATAAGACATAGGCGAACATCCTAGTAGAATAAAATAAGTAATGATTTGGACAAATCACAAAATATACAGAAATCTCCAATAACATAAAAAATATTGGAGTTCCCGTTGTGGCTTAGGGGTAGTGAATACGACTAGTATCCATGAGGAAACAGGTTTAATCCCTGCCCTTGCTCAGTGGATTAAGGATCTGGTGTTGCTGTGAGCTGTGGTGTAGGTTACAGGTGCTTTTCGGATCCTTCGTTGTTGTGGCTGTGGTGTAGGCCGGCAAATACATCTCCAATTCAACCCCTAGCCTAGGAACTTCCATATACCACAGGTGTGGCCCTAAAAAGACAAAGTAAAAAATGTTCAATCGCATTAATAATAAAAAAAAAATGGGAAAGTAAAATTTTATCTCTTAAGTTAGTGAAGCCTTGTTTTGATTTGGTTTTGTTTTGAAAGATAATTCCAGGGTGGGTAGAACTTGCTTTTCACACGCTTAGTGGAAGCAGAAATGTTACAACTTTCTTGTTGGGCAATCTGGTAATCATTGTCAAGAGTCTTTAAAATACTCAAATTCTTCAACTAGAAATTTTAAGAAGTATATATTATATCCTATGGTATATAAAAATTGAGAGGAAGGAGTTCCCTTTGTGGCTCAGTGGTAGTGAACCCAACTAGTATTCATGAGGATATGGGTTCGATCCCTGGCCCTGTTCCGTGGGTTAAAGATCTGGCGTTGCCCTGAGCTGCAGTGTAGGTTGCAGACTTGGCTCAGATCTGGTGTTGCTGTGGCTATGGCGTAAGCTGGCAGCTACAGCTCTGATTCAACCCCTAGCCTGGGAACTTCCATATGCCTTGGATATGGCCCTAAAAAATAAAAAAACTGAGACAGAATTCTTTTTATAGTTCAGCAAGTTAAGGATTCAGCATTGTCACTGCAGTGGCTTTGGTCGCTATAGTGGTATAGGTTCAGTCCCTGACCCAGGAACTTCTATATCCTAGTGGCACAGCCAAAAAAAAAAAAAAAATTGAGTACTTATGAAGATTTATTTCCAGATGTTCATTATAGCAAATTTTAATATAAAAAGCTAGAAACAATTTTAAGTATTTAATAATATGGAAATTATTAAATATAGCACATCCATATTTTCAAAATGTTAATAAAGTCCTTCTAAAAATATTTAAATATGTGGTGGTAAAAATTTTTAATTACATGGTGATATAATGTTAAAAAAAAATCCAAGCATTTGAAACTCTCAGTGAATTCTCTCAGTGTTATCAAAACAAATATTTATAACTCGTCACATATACACCGAAACTCCAAAAAGTTGGCTACATATGATTTTTAACTTACTTCCTTATATTTCCACAAATATTTCTGTTATCAGAAGAACAGTGGATGATAAATAGTTTATGAGCATTTGCAGACAGTACAAGAAAATATTTAGCTCTCCCTGATGGTATACATACTTCTCCTTCCTGACCAGTGTTTGAACTGCCAGCCCATTGTGGATGGGCCAAGGATTGATTGTGTTGGTAAGCAAATGTCATTTCACCTCTTCGGTGGTGCCTCATTTCCCCTACTCTCACCCAGAAGAAAGTATATAAATCTCTGCATTGTCTGAGCTATAGTATGCAAGCCCACAAAATAAGTGGCTTAGACTAGATCTCTCAGGTATTTCTCAGCTTTGAAATTTCAGCATAGAATCTTCTACAAGTTGGTGATGTAATAAAATGCAGTGAATTGCTGTTTGCTTATGAATTAATTCATGAGAAAGGCCACTGAGATGTCAGCTAACTTTAGATACTCATTTAATTTTCACAACTCTGTCAACTATAATAAAATTAAAAAAAAACTGATATAGGTACAGTTATCCTTCTCACTTTACAGATGATGAAACTGAGGCAGAAAGGAAAAGTGACTGCCTAAGGTTACAGTTCCTGAGTGGCAGACCTGGGATTCAAGTTGAGGCAGTCTGGCTCTGGAGTGCATGCTCTTACCCACTATGTCATGCTGCTCTCACTGTGGTTATCACATATCTGGAGTGTTCCAGTTTCAAATATTCTCTCCTGTTGTCTTCACACACCAATAAAATATCTGAAAAAAGTCCAGTATTTAGTTATCTGTAGTACGTATTACACATGCCTTATGGTCGGAAAAGCTGGAATATCTTGTTTCATCTTCACATCTTTGTCTAAAGTTTAGGCCCAGATCTTATAGTAACCATCTCTTTCTCATGTGAAGATAAAGACTGCAAGTATTTTTCAAGGCTTTGAGTGTGGCCCAGCAAATGCGTAAAAAAAAAAAATGTAGCTCGAGGCAGTATTTGAAGGATACAGGAAAACCCTCTTTGCTTCCACATAAGGCTAAGTAGAGATTTGATTGCCAGGTATTTTTTCCTGTTCCCCTCATCCCTCCCACGCTGCTGCTGGAGAGCCCTTTCTCTCTTGTTGCTGCCACGCAGTTAGCTCAAACATGAAGTCTTTCCTAGTTTTTACCACAGCAGACACAGTCTTGGGGAATGGCTCATACAAAGGGAATGACACTTTTGCCTGAGAATAATAGAGGCCAGCTCCTGCTAAGGACCTCATGTAAACTGAGGGTCAATCTGGTACGAGGGAATGCATGGAGGCAGGGTAAATACCAAATGAAGTGTCTTATTTTTGGCCTTGGGGAACCTCAGGCCCCCATTGCCTTTGCTTCAAGCTCAAGAAGCACCCTGCTTAACAGGCTCTGCCTCCATCAAGACCATTTCACATTCCTATCTGAGGTAATCATCATTAACAGCAGCAGAGGTAACATTTTGTATTTTATAGTTTACAGGTGCTTTAAATTCGCACTTGTCTCATTTGATCTTCACAACAAACGTGTGAAATAGGTGATATCTTTATTTCACAGATGAGAAAAGTTCAAGGAGGTACAGAGTAGAGTATAGTGGCAGAACTGGCACTTTTATCAGTCATCAGACTTTCTATGCACCTTAGGAGAATGGGGGCTTAGAGAATATTTGTCTGTGTGTTCTTTTGAGGTAGGTAGCAGTAATTCCTAATCTCCGATATGCATCAGAATAAAAAATATGCATAGACTTTACCTCAGATGTAACGTAACAGAATCACCAAGTCTGGGTACCCGGCATATGAATTTTGGGAAAAAGCTCCACAGTAGGAGTCCTCTTGTGGTGCAGCAGATTGAGGATCCAGTGTTGTCACTGCAGTGAATCTGGTTTGATCCGTGGCCCAGTAAGTTTTGTATGCTATGGGCACTGCCAAAACCAAAACCAAACAAACAAAAAACTCCACAATAAATTCTGGTGTGTACCAAAGGTTAAAAATCACTTGTGTTCAGTTTTTTTTCTTTTTGGCCACATCTGCAGCATGTTCCAGGCCAGGGGTCCAACTTGTGCCACAGCAGCGACCTGAGCTGCCCAGTGACAGCGCTGGATCCTTAACCTGCTTAGCCACAGGAGAACTCCCAAAGTTCTAAATATATCAGAGTGGAGTTCCCTTTTGACTCTGGTTTAAGGGCCTGCCTGGCATTATCACTGCGGTGGCTCTGGTTATAGCTGTGGCACGGGTTTGATCCCTGGCCCAGGAACTTCTGTGTGTCACAGGTGCACCCTTCCCCCCCCCAAAAAAAAAAAAAAATTGAGATCTGATCCCTCCTTTCCAGGAATTTCTAATCTGGTTGGGATAAGATTTCAAGATGTGTATCCAGGCAGAGACTGAACATCGTGAGACAAATCTACCGATGTTTAAGACTTGAGTAGTCCCAATGAGAGGTTTAGGAAAGGGTAGAGTGGGGGTGGAGGGGTGGGGGCAGACAGGCACAATGAGACTAATAGCCTCAGGAAGAAGCAAACAGCCTCAAAGAGCAAGATATTAGTACCTTCGGTCTGGCAAAGGAAGTCTATTTGGTCTGGTAATGGAGAGCATTTCTGGAATATGCAAGAAAGGACATGGAAGAAAGGTTTGGGTCAGTGAGGTGACCAGTTTGGCCAGAGCAGCAAAGCATTCATGAACAAGAATTGGGAGATAAGCTTCTCAGGTGTGCAGAGGCCCTGCCAGGCTGAGGAACTTCCAAAGTGCTGTAGCCCTGATCCTCCAGGCGGTGGGTGACACTTGGGGTTTTAAAGAACAATTAGGAGTTCCCATTGTGGCTCAGTGGTTAATGAATCTGACTAGCAACCACAAGGACGCAGGTTCGATCCCTGGCCTTGCTCAGTGGGTTAAGGATCTGACGTTGCCATGAGCTGCGGTGTAGGTCACAGACGCGGCTCGGATCCCGAGTTACTGTGGCTGTGGCCAGCAGCTACAGCTCCTATTAGACCCCTACCCTGGGAACCTCCATATGCCATGGGTGTGGCCCTAAAAAGCAAAAAGTAAAGAGGAGTTCCCGTCGTGGCACAGTGGAAACGAATCCGACTAGGAACCATGAGGTTGCGGGTTCATTCCCCAGCATCGCTCAGTGGGTTATGACCCGGCGTTGCCGTAAGCTGTGGTGTAGGTTGTAGACACAGCTCAGATCTGGCACCACTGCGGCCCCTGTGGCCTGGGGAGTAGACCCACAACTGTAGCTCCGATTCAGCCCCTAGTCTGGGAACCTCCACATGCCGCACAAAAAAAATAAAGAACAATTAATATAAAGATGAATCCAGGAGTTCACCTTGTGACTCAGCAGGTTAAAAACCCAACATAGTGTCTGTGAGGCTTCAGATTCAATCCCTGGCCTCAACTCAGTGGGTTAAGGATCCAGCGCTGCCAGAAGCTGTAGCATAGGCTGCAGATGTGGCTCAGATCTGGCGTTGCTGTGGCTGTGGTGTAGGCCAGCAGCTGCAGTTCTGATTCAACCCCTAGCCAGGAACTTCCACATGCTTTGGGTGCGGCCACTTAAAAAAAAGAAAAAGAAAAGCAAAGATGAATCCAGAGGACTTGTGCAAAAGTTTGGGAAGGGGAACAAAGAGAGCAATCAAGAAGCTAATGAAATTGCCAGCTGTGAGGTTATAAGTGTCTGAACAAAGATGGTAGTGTTAAGAATGGAAAGGATTGACCAGGTTCTAGAAACAAACGTGCAAGAATTTATAGGATTGTTGCACTTTGAGAGGCACTATAGCAGAACAGTCTCTAGAACCAGATTTCCTGGGTTAAAATCTTAATCCTATCACTTAACTGTGTAACTACAAACTAACAACCTTTGTGACTTGATTTTCATACTATAAAATGGATCTAATAGTAACACATACCTCAAAGATGTGAGGATAAATGAATTTGCATACATTATTTAGAATGTTACCTGGCTTAGTATATAGCTAGCTACTGGAAGGAAGGAAACTAAGTTGATGACAGTTCTGTGGGTAGCACTCTTAGAATCACAGCTGTCTCGAATGTTCTCTGCTTTCAGAGTGTGACCTGTTGGCGAGCCAAGTTTATGGAGGCCTTTTTTTCCCATGTTCTACGTGGAACCATTGATGTGTCTTCCGACAGGCGTCTTTGTGACCAACGCTTCTCGCCTCTCCTGCATAGCTCCCGCCACGTCAGGCAGCTCACCATCTGCAACATGCTGCAGGGTGCAACCGAGCTGGTGGCAGAGCCCAACCGCAGGGTTCTGGAGACCCTGGCCAGTTCCCTGCACACCCTCAAGTTCCGACACCTGCTCTTCTCTGATGTGGCTGCTCAGCAGTCACTTCGGCAGCTGTTACACCAGCTTATTCACCATGGGGCTGTCAGCCAGGTGTCGCTGTACTCCTGGCCTGTGCCTGAGTCAGCCCTTTTCATTCTTATCCTCACCATGAGTGCTGGCTTCTGGCAGCCAGGCCCCGGTGGCCCACCCTGCCGCCTCTGTGGGGAGGCCTCCCGAGGCCGAGCCCCATCCCGAGATGAAGGGTCTCTCTTGCTGGGCTCACGCCGGCCTCGCCGGGATGCTGCTGAGCGATGTGCTGCAGCGCTGATGGCCTCCCGGCGAAAGAGCGAAGCCAAGCAGTTGGCCAGAGCCGCACCTGCCACTCGTGTAACACGCCGGAGCACACAGGAGAGCCAGACAGCAGGCGGGACAGACCCTAAGAGGGAGCTGCTCCCTCCAGCCACCTCCCATGAGGCTCCTGGCACCAAACGCCCACCCTCCGCTCCAGCCACCACCTCCTTTGCCTCTGCCTCTTCTTCCACATCATCTAAAAGGGCTCCAGCTAGCTCAGCCCCACAGCCTAAGCCTCTAAAGCGCTTTAAGCGAGCTGCAGGGAAGAAGGGTGCTCGCACCCGTCAGGGGTCTGGTGTAGAGTCTGAAGACCTGTATGACTTTGTTTTCATTGTGGCGGGTGAGAAGGAGGATGGGGAAGAGATGGAGATCGGGGAAGTGGCTTGTGGAGCTTTGGATGGATCAGATCCCAGCTGCCTGGGGCTTCCAGCGCTGGAGGCCTCCCAAAGATTCCGCAGCATTTCCACCTTGGAGCTCTTCACAGTTCCGCTCTCCACAGAGGCAGCTCTGACACTGTGCCACCTGCTAAGCTCCTGGGTGTCTCTGGAGAGCCTCACACTTTCCTATAATGGTGAGTGCCCTGGAGGGACAGGGGTTTGGTCTCTCAGCAGCACCACCTGTGCCCAATCCTGTGGAGGGGGGATGATCAGGAAGCTAGAAATGTGGCCCTGCCTGCCCCACAGGGAGGCAGAAGGCTCACACATAAGATAGTAGCAGACTGTCAGTGCTAGGAAAAATGAACACAAGGTCTAGGCTTGATCTAGTTGGAAGCAGGAGTTCCCGCGGGGCAGTTAGAATCTGAAGAATGAGTCTATTTTAGGTATAGTAGGCAAACCAAGGGCAGGGGAAAATATATTGTACAGGCCCAGGCAGGGTTAAGGTTTGCTCTCACCAGTCATTATCAAAGCAGCTGTACAAAAGTGTGGGACGTTTTTTTTTTTAATCAAACCAGCAACCTGCAAAGCAGTCTTCAGTTCTTTCCCACCTGGTTGTGCCTAGCTAGCCTAACTTCAATTCTGGCTAAATCCAGTAATCCAGGGTTCCCATGTGGAACAGTGGAAACAAACCCAACTAGTATCCATGAGGATGTGGATTTGACCCCTGGCCTCGCTCAGTGGGTCAAGGATCTGGCGTTGCCATGAGCTGTAGTGTAGGTTGCAGACATGGCTTTGATTCCACGTGGCTGTGGTGTAGGCCAGCAGCTGTAGCTCCAATTCAACCCCTAGCCTGGGAACTTCCATATGCTGTGGGTGCAGCCCTAAAAAAAAGAAAAAAAAATCCAGAAATCTGCCTAGGTTGCTGAACATAAGTCACATACCTGCAGATTGGTGCTACTCTATACATTCAGTCATCAACCTCATGTGAACCTTGTTTGCAACATCACCTCCAATTCTTACTCTATTTCCAAACCCTTCCCCCTTTTCCTTTCTCAGCTGATGACCTCACCTCCAACTTCACAGAGAAAACAGAATCCATCATACATAAACTCCTTCAGCTTATTAACCAACCTAAAAACTCGTACATCTGTTCTCTTTCTGTCTTCCACGATGGGAGAAATGGCTGTCCCATCTAAGGCTAACTCTTCTACCTGTGCTCTAAACCTATACCCTCTCACCTCCTTAGGAGAGCTCATTTTTCTTTTTTGGCTGCCTTGCGGCATGTTGAGTTCCCAGCCCAGGGATCAGATCCGAGCCACCATTATGACCTACACCTCAGCTCAGGCAATGCCAGATCCTTAACCCACTGTGCTGGGCCAGGGATTGAACCCACGTCCCAGTGCTCCCAAGACACCACCAATACCAATGAACCCAGTGGGAACTCTAGAAAAACTTGTTTTCAAACACCTTAGTAATAATAAGATCAAACTTTTATATCTACTGTCTGGCATATTTTAAATATTCTCATTAACTAATTTAAACCTTTGGAGTTCCTGTCGTGGTGCAGTGGAAACGAATCCAACTAGGACCATGAGGTTGCGGGTTCAATCCCTGGCCTCACTCAGTGGGTTAAGGAGCTGGGGTTGCCGTGAGCTGTGGTGTAGGTCGCAGATGTGACTCGGATATGGTGTTGCTGTGGCTGTGGTGCAGACCGGCAGCTGTAGCTTCTATTTGACCCCTACCCTGGGACCCTCCATATGCCGAGGGTGCAGCCCTCAAAAAAAAAGAAAAAAAAAACACCTTCAACAACTCTATCAGGTGATTGTCCAGGATGATTCAGTAAATTATAGAACTAGTATTCAAATCTAGGCAACCCGGCTCCAGAATTCATGCTTTTAAAAAAACCACTGGGTAATGCTACCTCTCTTCTCTCATTCAGGTATCCTCCCCAAACTCCACTACCACCTTCCTCTATCCCAGGTTAACTACTGTCCTAGTCTCTCCTGCCCTTCACAGACAACCTTGTCATCTGTGCTCTTCTCTCACAGCCAGTCCATCCTTGCTTACACCCCCTCTACTGCACCGAGGGCATAGAGCTGAATGTTATCCTTGTTGCTAAGTCCAACATATTTCAGTCTCAATTCTTGGCAGTATTTGCTACTAAGAATGATCTTCTTCATGAAATAGTTTCATTTCCACTACCTCAAAATACTTTTTTTCTCCTCCCTTTCTAGACACGAATGTTCAGAGTTCTTCAGAGCTTTCCCACTCTATACGTGCTTCCTGGACGATTTTGTTCATTCTCTTGGTTTTATTTTTTAGTCCTTTTAGGGCCACACTTGCAGCATCTGGAGGTTCCCAGGCTATGGGTCGAATCAGAACTACCAGCCTATACCACAGCCACACTGAATCCCAGCTGCATCTGTGACCTATGCTGTAGCTAGTGGCAACACTGGATCCTTAACCCACTGAGACCAGTGATTAAATCCACATCCTCACAGACTGTCAGGTTCTTAACCTGCTGAGCCACAAAGGGAATGCCACTGGCACCATACTCAATTTTACTTACAGGGTCATTCATGTTCTTACCCACTTACTTTTATAGTTGAATCTTAAACACTTCCCTCCCTCATACTTTTTACACAGCAGCACTGAGTATTTTCCAGTTCTTGGAGTCCACACCCTTTCTCCTTGATATATACCAAATTTAATCTGCTAGTCACTCTTCCTCCTTTTAGCCTGTCTCCTTTAAGTCCTTTAGGACGCAGCTGGAGTCTTTATTGACGTAGGCTGGACTGAGTCTTAAGTACCCATCCTTTGTATTTCCACAGTATTCTACTTCCAGTTCCCACCACATGTTTATATAGGCAGGAACAAGATCTGCTGCTCATGATCATTCAGCAGAAACCGTATTTTCCAAGTGCTGGATAAGGTTTAGTTAAATGAATCGACAGCTTATTCAGTCCAAGGAGAGATAAATGTGTGGGTTCCAAGGAATTAATCCGGTTTGTGGCATTAGTCAACTGCCCTAACTTTTCAGGATTCTACTCCCTTTTGTGGGGTGTGGTTATGCTTTTCTGCCCCACACCCACCCAGTGAATCTTTAAAAAAGTTTTCCTTATGGGATCACTGTCCTGCTTAGTCTCAGCTAGCAGCCACATGCTACCCCACCACATCCTATCTTCTGTTTTTGTGACTTTGCTCTGATGTTTGAGGGCATGGCCCAGTAGAGTAGACATCAGTAAACAGTTACCTGAGGAAAAAACAAGACAATGAGTAGTTGAGAATGATTTAAAATAATCTGATTCAAAGCTTAGATTTGGCAGTTTTCAATAAACATTTGAAGTTGTCTCTAAATGTTACCCCTACTAAAACTCCTACATAATTGACCTAATCTCTTTCCTGCCACAGGCCTGGGCTCTAACATCTTCCGCCTGCTGGACAGCCTGCGGGCCCTTTCAGGCCAGGCTGGATGTCGTCTCCGTGCCCTGCATCTCAGTGACCTGTTCTCACCACTGCCCATTCTGGAGCTGACACGTGCCATTGTGCGAGCCCTGCCCCTACTACGGGTCCTCTCTATTCGTGTGGACCACCCCAGCCAGAGGGACAACAACCCTGCTGTGCCGGGGAATGCAGGGCCCCCTAGCCACATAGTTGGGGATGAGGAGATACCAGGTGAGGCACTGTGTGTGCACGTGTGTGTGTGTGTCTCTGTGCATACAGATGTACAGGTACATCTGTGCAAGGAGGATAAAGGTTCTCTACTCCAGGCCTGTTACCACTCATTCCTGGCTCATCTGGAATCTGTTCTCTCTTTAGAACTTGCTGTTCGTAAAGATAACCATGGATTAGATTGGTTCCAGACCAATGTTAGCCCAGCAGGAAGCGACCATGGCAAATCAGTCTCCAGAAATGGGTCTGAACCAAGAACAGAACTCACCGTTAGACCAGATTAGGTCCCTGTGCCGTACATTACCTCCTATCCCACCGTTCTGCACACTCTATCATACTTGTGTCCAAGTGGTCTAGTCTTGGATTAAAAGCTCTGTTCAGGGCAAGGAGTAAATCTCCTATCAGCACAATGCCTAACATATAGCAGGTACTCAAGGACAAGTAGTTGAATAAATGATTTTTCAGTAAACCCTTTAAGGACAAGACCTGCAATGGGAGTGAAGTAGATATGGCCAGCTGGAATTCTCTTCCTACCATATCCAGAAAACTGCCTGGAACAATTGGAGATGGGATTTCCACGGGGAGCCCAGCCAGCCCCACTGCTCTGCTCTGTACTAAAGGCCTCAGGTTCTCTACAGCAGCTGTCCCTGGATAGTGCCACCTTTGCCTCTCCCCAGGATTTTGGGCTTGTATTACAGACACTCAAAGGTAAGACTCGGCTAGATTGGTAAAGGAGGGAGGGGAGGACCCTGCATTGTCCTTTGGGAAAGCTAAGGTCCACAACTGTCTCCCCATCTAGAGTACAACCTAGCTCTGAAGAGGCTGAGCTTCCACGACATGAACCTGGCTGACTGTCAGAGTGAGGTGCTCTTTTTGCTACAGAATTTGACTCTTCAAGGTAAGTTCTTCATCCAGAACCTGGGCACTTGTGGGTCCTCACTGCAGCTCTTATGTCTTTTTGGCCTGATGTCCTCAACTGTAAAATGGTTATGGAACCTGCATCACCATCCTTCTAAAAGGTCCCCGGCTCAGCTCTTCCTGTACTAAACACAGGAAATTACTCACTTGGAGAGTGCCTTACCTCAAAGCTTTTCTTACCTTTCAATGGCTGAAAGAAATGATGGTGGTGAGAAGGGATAAATGTGCTGTCAGGTTCCCCTCATAGACTTTGCTCAGCTGCCCATCCCTGCACAGAAGGACGTGAAGAGAGAACTGTCCATGCAGAGAACCTCCCCTATAGGCTCAAGCTCTTTTGAATCCTGATTTAGTTGCAGCCTTGCTTAGGGTTTTGGACAATTTTTTTTTTCCTGGGACTCTATAAAAATGTTCATACCCTTTGCTAAGATCATACCTCTTGGGTTAGGAGGGACAGTCTTCACGCTGCCATCAGAACTTACTCCAATTTCTCTTGACAGAGATTACCTTCTCCTTCTGCCGTCTGTTTGAGAAGCGCCCAGCCCAATTTCTGCCTGAGATGGTTGCTGCTATGAAGGGCAACTCCACACTGAAGGGCCTCCGGCTGCCAGGGAACCGCCTGGGTGGGGACAGGGCCCTGAGAAGGGAGAGGGGAAAACTGTCCTTTGACCTAGAAACTCAGTGATACACAGACCTCTCCACTAGGAAGATGGGAGTTGGGACATAGTTGTGCTGGGGCTTCAGGAAGCTGGGCTTTTCCCCAGCCAGAACTGGGTTGGGATATCCTTGCTCTCTGTTCTTAGGCAGAGGTGATGAGCACTTCTCTTCTTGTCCCCAGGAAATGCTGGCCTGCTAGCCCTGGCAGATGTTTTCTCAGAAGATTCATCCTCCTCCCTGTGTCAGCTGGATATCAGGTACACATGGTGGGGGGCAGTAGTACACATGGGGGTGGGGAATAACAAAAGAAGGAGCTGCATGGACACAGATCACAGATTAACTGATTCCTGGGGGTCTAATCCATCTCACCCCTACCAGTTCCAACTGCATCAAGCCAGATGGGCTTCTGGAGTTCGCCAAGAGGCTAGAGCGCTGGGGCCGTGGAGCCTTTGGTCACCTGCGTCTCTTCCAGAACTGGCTGGACCAGGATGCAGTCACAGCCAGGGAAGCCATCCGACGGCTCCGGGCCACCTGCCATGTGGTTAGCGACTCGTGGGACTCATCCCAAGCCTTCGCAGATTATGTCAGCACCATGTGATGGGCCCATGCCTCCAAGGCCCATGCTCAGTACCATCAGCTTGGAGGCTGAGGCATGGGCTGCCCAGAACTCCCAAACACCAATTCTGTCTTTCTCTTTCTGCCACCTTTTTTTCTCTTTTTTCCTTCTTCCCTTGCACTGAGGTCCTAGAGGGCTTGATGGAACCCAGCAAAGAAAGGCATTCTCACAACTGGGTTTAGAGCCTTCGGGCCCCTTACCCAGTACTCTGGGAACCTTAGGCTAGGAGGTTACAGTGGTCATCAGTCGCTGAGGACAGCCCCCTCCCTCTGCCCCGGGATTCCTGCTCTCCCTCCTCAAGCAGGTACCCAGGCTTTAGAAAAGTGTACAAGTGTCCACTACCCAGCCTCTCCTCTGCTGGGCTCACCATGCTGTTCCCAGGCCTCAGTCCCTTTCATACCTTTATTCCTTTCTTTTCTCTTTTTTTAACCAAAAAGTTTTCTTATAAAAATAAATTTTGGGCAAACATCATGCAGCCCTTCTTGATGATTTTTCTCTCAGAGAACAAAATTCAACCATGCCCTGTAGCACCCTTTCCCCATCTCCTTCCTCTAAGAGCTACACCCAGAGCAGCTGGTTATTGGCAGAGGCCCCGCTGCTCCTCATGGGAATGCTGGTGAAAGACGAAGGTGATGGCAGTGGAGGCAGCATCCCAGGCAGCCTGGAGTACCTCATCCTTGAGCCCCCGTTTATCAGTGCTATGGTTCCACTGAGCCAGGTCTGAGGTGCAGTCAGAACCATCAGGGGGTGGCCAGACCTGGTGGTTGTTGACACAGCGACGGCAGCGCAACCTGCAGGCAGAGGACAGAGCAGTGGTTACTACAGGTCCCATCTCTATGCTGTGGAGGGTATTCAGAGATAATGGCTAGAAGGGGTACTCCACCCACCTGTCATGTGTGTCACTGAGGCTCGCCTCATCCAGGGTAAAGAGCTCCTTCAACTCGCCTAGAGAGAAGTGCCGCTCCACGTCCTGCTCCTCATCCACCACACAGCTGCTCAGTGCCTTCTTGTGGCTCTGACGCTGAAAGATCTTCTCCTCAATGGTTCCTGACTGGGAGGAACAGGGAAGTCATCCCCAGCACAGGGGCAGGAAAACCCAGAGGTTGAAACTATAGCCACGCAAGAGAAGGGGAGATGAATGAAAAGTAAGAGTCCTGCAGCAATACCTCAGCGAAGCCAATTTTCCCAGGCTTTTTCTTTTTTCCTTTTTTTTCTTTTTTAAGGGCCCACGGCATATGGAAGTTCCCAGGCTAAGGGTCAAATGAGAGCTGTAGCTGCCAGCCTACAACACAGTCACAGCAACGTGGGATCCAGGCCACGTCTGTGACCTACACCACAGCTCATGGCAACGCTGGAACCCTGACCCACTGGGCAAGGCCAGGGATTGAACCCATGCCCTCATGGATACAGTCGGATTCATTTCCGCTGTGCCATAACAGGAACTCCTCCCAGTCTATCTTTTGGAAGTATGACTTGTATATGTCTGCCAACCAGGCATATTTTTCTCTACTGATAGAGGGTTTCAGGTTTTCGCTAAATTTCTTCAGGGTGAGCTGACGTTAGCAGCAGCTTTACAGATTTCCACACCAAGTCTCACTACTCAAGTAAACTTCATCTGGGTGTCCTATACCAGGCCTTGTGCTAACACTAGGATACAAAGAAGAACCAAATATGATCCCTAATCTTGAACTCAGGCTAGTAGGAGAGACAAACTAATCGTACAATGACAGAAATCTGTATAGGAGACCCAAGGGCCCACAAGAGGGATAGTAGAGTGGAATAGTGTTGAAAAACTGAATCTTGAAAAATGAATAGAGGGGGTTCTCATGGCACTCAAGGGGTTAAAGATCCAGAGTTGCCACTGCCGCAGCTCAGATTGCTGCTGTGGCATGGTTTTGATCTCTGGCCTGGGAACTTCTACATACTGTGGTGCAGCCAAAAAAAAAAAAAATAATAATAATAAATTAATAGACGCTCCCACTGTGGCATCAGGAGCACTGGGATGCAGATTCAATCCCCAGCCTGGCACAGTGGGTTAAGGATCTGGAGTTGCTGCGAGCTGTTGTATAAGTCGCAGACATAGCTCGGATCTGGTGTTGCTGTAGCTGTGTAGGCCAGTGGCTACAGCTCTGATTTGACCCCTAGCCTGGGAACCTCCATATGTGGTGGGTGCAGCCCTAAAAGACCAAAAAAAAAGTTTTAGAAAGCTGCTGCTGCTGCTGCGAAATCCAAGTGAGAGATGACTATGACTTTAGCATGAGATGGAGAGGACAGTTAGATGAAGGAAATTTCAAGAAGGTAAAAACTGGAGTTCCCATTGTGGTGCAGCAGAAACAAAGCGGACTAGGAACCATGAGGTTTGACCCCTGGCCACACTCTGTGGGTTAAGGATCTGGTGTTGCTGTGAGCTGTGGTGAAGATAGCAGGCATGGCTCAGATCCGATATTGCTATGGCTGTGGTGTAGCTCTGATTGAATCCCTAGCCTGGGAACCTCCATATACCTTGGGTGCAGCCCTAAAAAAGCAAAAAAAAAAAGTAAACACTAATGGTGATTGCAATCTGGCTAGGAGACAGAGAACAGTCCAGTAGGATGATACCCAGATTTGGGATGGATGGATGATTATGGAGTTATTAAATGACAAAATTCAGAAAGGGAACAAGTTACATAAACGATGCACCTAAAGCGCTCATAAGACATTCCAGTGGAAATATATAGTAGGTGGTAGAGATATAGGTCTAGAACTCAGGTAGTAAGAGATCTGGGCTAAAATTTTAATTAGGAACTTGTCAATATAAGTATGTAACACTGAGGTAGGAAAACCAGAGTGGAGTTTCCAAAGAGAAATGAATTTTAAGAGCTATAGGCAAAAGTGTCAGATACACAATGAAGGAAAATTGAGAGTCTCTTGTTTCAGCAATTAGGAAGCCAATAGTACACTAAGTGCAGGTCCAGCAGTATAACTGACATGAGGAGTGAAAAGAAGGCAAGGATGCAAAGTAAATCTGTAGGCTTTGGAAAAATCTGACAGTGAATGAAGGGAAAGTAACTCAAGGTAGTCACTACAAGAAGACAGAGGGTTGAGAAACTTGCTTTTAAAAGTGAGAGCTACTGGAGTTCCCGTCGTGGCTCAGTGGTTTAATGAATCCGACAAGGAACCATGAGGCTGTGGGTTCAATCCTTGGCCTTGCTCAGTGTGTTAAGGATCTGGCATTGCCTGAGCTGTGGTGTAGGTTGCAGACACGGCTCGGATCCCACGTTGCTGTTGCTGTGGTGTAGGCCGGCAGCTGTAGCTCCGATTGGACCCTACCCAGAGAACCTCCATGTGCTGCAGACAGGGTTAGGTAGGAAACCCGAAGGAAGTGGTAAAAGCTTGAAGTGGCTGTTAAAGAAAATGAGATAGAGCCCAGCTCGAAAGGAAGGATGTGAATTTGTGGCAGTGCCAAATCTGTAAATGCAATTTTATCTGGCGCAGAAGCTAAGAACAGCTATAATGATCCACGTGGTGCAGGTATTAGGTAAAGAGTAGCTGAAAGGATGCACAGGCTGAATAGAAAGAGAAGTCAAGCTAGACTGGGAGGAGTTTACGGGGGAGGGAGAACAAGGGACATTAGGTGGAAACAGATGTAGGTGGTATCAGAAAGCTGGAAGGACAGGAAATGAGAATAGAATGATAGCTATTGACGTTTTGGGTACTGTGTAAAGTTTTGGTACTGTTACAAGTTCGAGTGTGGCCTTGGGAATAATTAAACAAAGCGGAGTTAAGGAGGTCATTAAAGATGAGGTCAAGGAAACATGAAAGCCAGGGGGCTGGAAAACTGCATGGCCCTGAAGCCAACCTGGATGACAGCTGGATTTGAGGAAGAAATGAAGACTGAACTGGTATCCAAAATTATTGATGAAGCAGGAAAATAGCAGAGGGTAGATGGCTGCAGCAAAGAACAAAAGAGGGTAGTTAAGTAAGGCAACATGAGCTTCAAAAGAGAAACTATAGGATGGATGGCCTGAGTGACCACTGAAAACTGGGAGAATGCCAATAACACTTCTTAGCCCCATGGGACATGGAAGGTGAGAAGACTATAAGGCAAGTGGATCAGAAGAAATCAGGTATGAGAAAAAGCAGGTGTCTTGTCGGAGTTTCCTTCGTGGCTCAGTGGTTAACGAATCCGAGTAGGAACCACGAGGTTACGGGTTCGATCCCTGGCCTTGCTCAGTGGGTTAAGGATCCAGCGCTGCCGTGAGCTGTGGTGAAGGTTGCAGACGCGGCTCAGATCCCGCATTGCTGTGGCTGTGGCAAAGGCCAGCAGCTACAGTTCCTGTTAGACCCCTAGCCTGGGAACCTCCATATGCCACGGGTGCCGCTCTACATAAAAAAAGGCAAAAAAAAAAAAAAAGCTGGTGTCTTGTGAAAGGGATTAGGCCACAGGGCAGTTTGTTAACTACTGAACAGGCATCCAGAGAGCACAGCAAGAAGGATTTGAAGGAACAGAGTAGAGATGGGGAGAGAAAAGAAGAATAAAGGGCTCCAGACTAAGCCCACAGCCTGGCCACTGCTACAGGCAGAGGGGCCAAAGAGAGGCAATGAGAAACAACCCAAGGTGGTCCTGAAGGTCTTATTCCATGACACACCCCTACCCTGACCACCATCACCATCCTTACAGACAGCAGGCGATAGATATAGCAGGTCTTCTTTTGACCATCACGCCAGACCCGGGCCATGGCTTGTTCATCATTGGCTGGGTTCCAGTCAGGGTCAAACATGACCAGTCGGTTAGCTCCAATGAGATTGAGGCCACAGCCCCCAGCTTTGCTGCTCAGCATGAAGACAAAGTCTGGATTCTGGAAAAAGAGGAAAGAGAAAAAGAAGTTCTTATAGCCTGAACTAAGAAATCTTACTCAGCCTAGCCAGCTGTCTTCTCTCATGCATGTTTACTCTCATGCTCAGACCTATTGTGAAGACCACCAGCCCACAAAGTCAGTTCCCAGCACAGCCATCACCAACCACCCTAACCCCACCATACCCTCAAGGGTGGGGGTGGGGAGAATCAAGGGAGACCCTAAAGCAGAGCCCCTTTATAGATTTTCTATCAACCCTTAGTTCCTTTTTTTTTTTTTGTCTTTTTGCCTTAACCAGGGCCGCACCCACAGCATATGGAGGTTCCCAGGCTAGGGGTCTAACAGCAGCTATAGCTGCTGGCCTTCGCCACAGCCACAGCAATGCGGGATCCGAGCCGCGTCTGCAACCTACACCACAGCTCACGGCAACGCCAGATCCTTAGCCCACTGAGCAAGGTCAGGGATCGAACCCGCAACCTCATAGTTCCTAGTCGGATTCGTTAACCACTGAGCCACGACGGGAACTCCCCCTTAGTTCTGATATTATGGCACTGGTGATGTGGGGGCAGGGCCTGTGCACTTACTGATGGGTTGTTGAAGCGCTCCACAACCTTGGCTCGCTTCTTAATGGACATTGTGCCATCCAAGCGAACATACAGGTACCTGAAGGGGAATCCAAAGATCAAATCCAGAGGGAAGCAGAGCCTCCTTGGAGCCCGGGCTACTGAAGGGACAGAACTAACCATGCTCGAGGCTATTCATAAACAGCCTGAAACAGTCAACTCCCAAAGTCCAGGACTGTCCTACGGCATACATTTGTGAAGGACCAGGGGCTATTCTGCTTGGAAACAGAGTTAGGTCCACTGCAGCAATAAGGGAACAGATATATTCTGGGAAGTCCCTCTGACACCCACATCTTGGCCCATAACCACCAATCAGAACACCCATTTTCCTAGGGGGACAGTAGGAGAGGTGCCCTTGGCAGCTCTTCCCTACCTTCGGGCCCGGCAGAGTTTCTCAAAGAGGTCCAACGTCTGAGTGTAATTGGACACCAGCACTACTTTGTCACTGCTGCGGCTTCGGGTCACCGCCAGAATGTAATCAACGACCAGCATCTTACCTGGGGAAATCAGTAACCATCAGCCCCCAATGGGTCATCCCAGTAGCCCAGGATTCTTACTCTTGATATCCTGCCTTGAGACAGAACAGATCTAGCACAAACAGACAACCTCCCACGCCTCTTCCCCCAGGAGCCCAAAGACTGGCAGGAAAGGACTCACCTGACAGCTGAGGCTCTAAAGCCTTGGAGCTATAACCAGGGGGAAATATGTCCAAGGTACCTTCAAAACCATCCTCCTCTTCCACACACTTCTCATAGATTAGAGCTGGATCTGAAAAAAAAAAAAAAAAACCTCCAAATTCCAGCTACCTTGCTTTCAGAAATTTCCACTTCGATACTCATTAGAATGCCTTCTAGGAGCCTCCCCAGACCTTCCTCAGTACCAGACTTGCTTGTTTTCAGATTCCAGTGTGCAGCCAGTGCCATCTGGGATCACGAGTGGACAATCTTGTTCACTGGTGTGTTCTGTGTTCTCCCAAGAAGAGGGTAACAATGCCAAAGAGGACAAGGGTTGTCATTTTCCCTCCAGTCCAACATTCTATATGCATGTGTGTGTGCCCACATTCTCACACAGTCTTTCTCACACAGTTCTATATACTCCAAGCATCAAGCATGGGCCAGGCGAAGGATGAGCTAAATTTTCCAAAGCCAAGGATCTAGTTTAGAGCACACAATGTGGGGCTCGTGACTTGGGGCGGGCTAGAATCACATTGTGGCCTCTTATGAGGACTGTGGACAAGTTTTAGTGAAGGTGGCTGAAGTTCCCTCCTTGCTTATTCTCAGAGGACCCCAGGGCAGGGATCCAACTCACGATTACATAGCTTCTTTAGTGAAGTGATGGAAGAAAGAGAAGACACACTCATCTTGCCCTCACGCAACTCTTCTGCTGGCTTGGCCTGTCTCAAAAACCTCTTGTATAATTCAGTCTGAAGCGGTGTCAGCCTGAAAAAAAAAAAAAAAAGGCATCTGGCTCAGTGGGAAATGCTGGACCACACTTCCGCCCTCTGAGGACACTTTGGGAGGCCAACCATCCCTCAGAGGCTGAGCTTTTTACTCACTCCACATCATACCTGCAACAAACCACCTGCTCGATCTTCACAGGCAGATATTTAGAAAGGATATCAGATGTCCTCCGTATTAGGCATCTGGGGAGAACAGGAGAAAAAGGTGAGGGACTGGTAAAACTGCTATGCTAACTACTGGAATAAAAGCTACCACCCATTGGATTCTCAGTCATGGGAACAGAGACCCTTTCAAACGGTCTAGCTTAGACTGACAACTCTTTCTCCCCCCACCCCCAAAAGGTTACCTGGTCTTCAAGAGAAGAAAAAGTCTCCTACCGAACCTGCCAGAGCAGGGAAAGGAAGCTGTAAACCACCGAGTCTTTACAGGAGTTTCTGCTTGCATTTGCCCAAATGCCTAATGCCGCATGGCCAAAGGCTCAATGAAATTATGCCCACACTACCAGGCAGACCAGGAAGGACAGGGAACAGATACCTAAGAAGCAGCTTCTAAGAGCACACTGACTCTCCTTGCCATCTAAACCTGGGAGGTAGCAGCTGCCAAGAGCCAGACTTTTCAGGACATAAATCAAATGTATATATAACAGAGGAACACAAAATGTACCACCCTTGAACTATGTGGCCCCCATGGAAAAAGCCCTGTCAGCCCCAGAGCCTTACCCATCCTTCAGGCCTTACTACCTGTCACAGAAGGCTGTGGGATGTGGGAAGCGAAGCCTGATGCATTTGGTCTGAGACTGACTGACAGGAAGTTTCTGAAGTGCTAACTATGCTCCAAGGGATATTTTTGCTTAGGAAGTCCAACAATAGATAAGAGCTTCCTCACAGCAGGATGATGCTGGGCAGCACCAAACCAGACCGCAGGACCCAAGGCCAGGCAGAAAGCAGACAAGTTGCTGAAAGATCCCATCATTCTTTCAGTGGCTATTGTCCGGACAAGATCCTACTCGCTTCCTAGAATCCCAGCCCTCATAGCCAAGGACCCAAAGGATTGGCCTTGGATGGCTTAGGAGGCAATTCTAATGACTTAATGTGAGGGGATGTCAAGAGAGATGCTACTGTCTAGCCCAGCTCTCCCCATCCCGTTACCTATTCACAATGCTGGTGAGCTCCCGCAGTCGCTCCTCTCCTAACCGCCTATCTTCCTCACTGGCAGCTGCGTCTCGACCCTTCAAAATCGGCAATTCAAAATGCTTCTTGAACTCGTGGGCAGTTCCTAAGCACAAGAGCGAAGGGAAAATTAAAGCATTAAAGAATGTAGAAAAGGAAATATTTCCCCACTGCCAGTCATGGCAGACTACTTTGTCACAAACCAACCTTTCTACCCTAAACAACAAAGCTGAACACATTATAGGCAATTTCTGTTGAATGGATCAAAGAGCTACCAAAGCAGCAAAGACTTGAAAGGCCAAATAATGACAGTAGATCAAAACCCAAATATATAACTGGGAGTTCCCTTCCTGGCTCAGTGGTTAACGAATCCGACTAAGAACCATGAGGTTGCGGGTTCGATCCCTGGCCTTGCTCAGTGGGTTAAGGATCCGGTGTTGCCGTGAGCTGTGGTGTAGGTCGCAGACGCGGCTTGGATCCCGCATTGCTGTGGCTGTGGCGAAGGCCGGCAGCTACAGCTGCTGTTAGACCCCTAGCCTGGGAATCTCCATATGCCGCGGGTGCGGCTCTGCATAAAGGCAAAAAGACAAAAAAAAAAAAAAGAAAGTTAAAAAAGAAAAAAAAAACCCAAATATATAACTATGTTAAATGTAAATGAACCAAATAACCCCACTGTCAGACTGGATTTTTTTTATAGCCCACCTATACAGTGCTTCTAAGAGATGAAGTAGCATGTACAATTAAGTACAAGACAGCCCCCAACTTATTATAGTGGTATGACTTATGATTTTTCAACTTTATGATGGTGCGAAAGCGTTCAGTAGAAACCATACTTCAAATTTTTAATTTTGATCTTTTCCCAGGCTAGCAATTGTACGGGACCATATTCTCTCTCCATGATGCTGGGCGGCAGCAGTGAGCTGTAAATTCCAGTCAGGCACATGATCACAAGGTTAAACAACTGATAACTTATTTATAACCATCCTATGCTCATATAACCATTCTGTTCTTTATAAATTTCAATGAATTACATGAGATATTCAACACAATGAAAAAATAGGCTTTGTGTTAAATGCTTTTACCCAACTGTAGGTTAATATAAGTGTTCTGAGCACATTTAAGATAGGCTAGGCTGAAGTACCCATTGTGGCTCAGCGAAAATGAATCTGGACTCCATGAGGATGCAGGTTTGATCCCTGGCCTCGCTCAGTGGGTTAAGGATCCAGCATTGCTGTGAGCTGCAGTGTAGGCCAGTGGCTACAGCTCCAATTTGACCCTTAGCCTGGGAACCTCCATATGCCATTGGTGCAGCCCTAAAAAGATGAAGAAAAAAAAAAGGCTAAGGGGGTTGCAATATGCAGCATTGAATGCATTTTTTTTTTCTTTCTCATTTTAGAGCTGCACCCGCAGCATATGGAGGTTCCCAGCCTAGGGGTCTAACAGGAGCTATAGCTGCCAGCCTATGCCAGAGCCACAGCAACGCGGGATCCAAGCCGCATCTGCGACCTACACCCAGTTCACAGCAACGCTGGATCCTTAACCCAGAGTGGGGCCAGGGATTGAACCCAGAATCTCACGGTTCATAGTCGAATTCGTTTCCGCTGAGCCACAATGGGAACTCCTTGAACGCATTTTTGACTGAAGATATTTTCAACTTAAAATGTGTTTAGTGGTACAGAACCCCATCATAATTTGAGGAAGATCTGTACTGATACATGCTACAATGTGGACGAACTTAAAAAACATTATGCTAAGTAAAAGAAGCCAAACACAAAAGGTCTCATGTCACATGATTCCATTTATAGGAAATATCCAGAATAGGCCAGTCCATAGAGACAGAAAGCAGACTGGTAGTTAACAGGTGCTGGGTGTGTTAAGTGGGGACAGGAAGTGACTATTTAATGAGTATAGGATTTTCTTTTGGCCAGAAATAAAAAAGCTCAGGTAGGAGTTTTCGTTATGGCTCAGAGGGTTAAGAACCCAACACAGTGTCTGTGAGTGTAGACCTAAAAAGACGAAAGACAAAAAGAAAAAGAAAGAGAAAAAGAAAAAGAAAAAAATTGCTGGCTTTCGATGTAGACACTGGAATTCTCACATATTGATGATACAATCACTTTGGAAAACCAGAGTATCTACTAGAGCTGAACACAACACATGCATAACATGACCCAGCACCTCCATTTTTTTTTTGAAACCACACCCTTGGCATATGGAGGTTCTCAGGCTAGGGGTTGAATCAGAGCTACAGCTGCTAGTCTACACCACAGTCACAGCAATGCATGATCTGAGCCGTGTCTGCGACCTACACCACAGCTCACTACAACACCGGATCCTCAACCCACTAAGGGAGTCCAGCGATCAAACCCTCATCCTCATGGATGCTAGTTGGGTTCGTTAACCACTGAGCCACGACAGGAACTCCTAATTTTTCTTTTTATTATGGTTGATTCCAGCAACTCCATTCTTACAAGAGAAATGCATCTATGCTCAGATAAAAACACATACAAGAATGTTCACAGGATTATTATTCAAAAGAATTAAAAACTGGAAACTCAACTGTCTATCAACAGGAGAACTGATAAATGAATTCTGGTATGTTCACAAAATGGAATGGTATACTAAAATGAGAAACTACTGCTATAGGTAACAACATGGATAAATCTCATAAACATAATATTGAACAGGAGTTCCCGTCGTGGCTCAGTGGTTAACGAATCCGACTAGGAACCATGAGGTTGCGGGTTCGATCCCTGGCCTTGCTCAGTGGGTTATGGATCCGGCGTTGATGTGAGCTGTGGTGTAGGTTGCAGCTGCTGTTAGACCCCTAGCCTGGGAACCTCCACACGCTGCGGATGTGGCCCCCCCAAAATGACAAAAGACATAATACTGAACAAAAGAATCCAGATGCAAAGGGAAATTCACTGTATGATTCTGTTTACTAAAGTTCAAAAAAATGGGCAAAACTCAATCACGAGCGTCAAGAGCGTCAAGAAAGCAGTGATTAGAAGTAGGGGTTGCTGAGATAGGGTAGTAACTGATCTGGTGACAGATACGCAAATGTGTTCACTTTGTGAAAATATTCTGCTCAGCTGATTCTCTGCCTAAAGTGATTTTCCTAAGCACTGGCAAGTTGGTTAGCACTAACAAACCCTTCCACAGATATCTATGCAAGAACTGCCCAAACTATGGTTGCCCAGGTCTTAAGGAGTGGGAAACTGAGAGTTATTGCTTAATGAGTGGAGTTTCAGTTTTGCAAGATGAAAAAAGTTATGAGGAGTTCCCGTAGTGGCACAGCGGTTAACGAATCCGACTAAGAACCATGAGGTTGCGGGTTCAATCCCTGGCCTTGCTCAGTGGGTTAAGGATCCGGCGTTGCCATGACCTGTGGTGTAGGTCACAGACGTGACTCGGATCTGGCATTGCTGTGGTTGTGATGCAGGTTGGCAGCTGTAGCTCCAATTCAACCCCTAGCCAGGGAAACTCCATGTGCCATGGATGCAGCCCTTAAAAATGCAAAAAAAAAAAAAACAGAAAAAAGAAAAAAGTTATGAGATGGATGGTAGCGATGGTTGAACAATGATGTGAATGTACTCAATGACACCAATTGTACACTAAAAAATGGTTAAAAACAAAACTGTTGAAGTCAGAGTCTGCTCGGAGGCCAAAGCCTAGGAGGTTAGGAGCAAACAGCCTGAGGTACCTAGGAGGTTAGGAGCAAAAAAGTCTGAGGGTAGCAGTTCCATCCTCAGCTCTGCAGTGAAAAAAAGGGCCAGAGGAGGCCTTGCTGAGTTGTTCAGCAAAACCAAGGTCTCCCAACAGCTTTGCTACTCCCTGACAAGAGACGTCTTCCTGCTAGAGGGCCTAGTGACCCATACAGAACTAGTGTTCTCTTTCTCTGCTCAGCTGGTTACACTCCCAAGGCGAAGGTAAGGCCCTCTCCAGTGAGGCAGGCACTGTAGGCAGAACAGTCAGATTCTTACCTAGGATGCCCGAATTAACAAAATGTACCAAGCTGAAATACTCAAGGAGATCGTTCTGGATGGGGGTCCCAGAGATGAGCACCCGCCGGCTGGTATTCAAGCTGTCCAGGGCCTGGTAAGTCTGATTCTCAGAGTTCTTCAGCCTGTGTCCCTGCAAGGAAATTAATTCTCATTTAGGCCTGGGCACAGCGTGGCCTCCCTAACAGTAGCAAAGTCTTATATAGACAGGAAAAGAGGAATCATAAGCATTATAGGTCCTGGGGGCTTGGGAACTGGGGAGCAAGAATGAGAGTTACCCGCTCTTGGGGGGAGAAATGTCAGGCTCGTGAGACAGACTTTCAGCTTCCAGACCAACTCTACATCCACAAAGCAAGGATTTTGTTTCCTCCCCTCCTCTTCCCCAAGCTCCAGAGCCTTGGCAGCCTGCCTCGCCTCTTCATAGATCATTCAGAATAAGAGACCCCCACTTTCAGGGAATGCTCCCTCCCCACCAGCCTAACCATCCCAGAATCTTCTGAGCCAGATGCCTTCTATATTAATCTCCCAGCCACGTCTGAGCTGTCACCGCTAAGGGCACTTGGCCTGGGCTCCTCCTCCCCTTTCCACAGAATCCACCCAGCCCAGATACTTAAAGTAAGGGCCTCTTTCTGCCTCCCTTTGCATCTCTTCCTTAATCCCTCTTCTCCTCGTCACCCACCCCACAAACACAGCTGTTACGTATTTCAAGAAAGTGGTAAAGGATCCTATCATCTTCCCTCTTCCCCAAGAACCACATGGGCAAGGCACACAATAAATACACAGCCACCAATGAAAAAATGAACAAATAAGCCAGGCTTTCACAACGCAATTAAACACAGACCCTCCTGAATCTCCCGTCTGTGGGATCAAGTCCAAGCTCGTTAGCTTAGTAGCCCTCAAGAAGGCCCCAGCTAACTTCTTGGACACTCTTCACAGCTCGTCTCCTTACCACTCCCAGCACTGGACTTCCTTAGGTCCCTTTGCCCACCTCATTCCTCTGCCCACAATTCTCTTCCACGGGCTAATTCTGCAAACGTCACCTCCTATGCAAAGTCTTCTTCAATGACCCCAGGCTGTTGGGGTCTCTCACCTCTGGCTCCTATGGCACTGAATCCTTTTACTGTACCAAGCACTAATCTGAGCACTCTACCTATATCCTCTTCCATAATGCAGATAACAAGCCGGTGAGTGGAGATCATACTACCCTTTCAGAGAAAATGCAGTTCAGAGAGGTGAAGAGTTACTCAAAATCACACTGGTAGCAAGTAGCACTGAACTGAGATTTGAACTCAGGCGTGTGAGATTCTGAGGTTTGGGCTCTATACCACTCGGCCTCTCATCTACTGTTACCTATACTAGTCAGATTCACCTGTACTTTCTCTCCTCTCCTAGGCAGAGGCCATATCGAATCTGCCTTTATAACTTAGTGCACAAGACAGAGCACTACTCGGTGAACGCTCACTGAAGGGACCAGTGAATGAATAACTAACTACTGAGGAATCTGACACGGAATTTTAAATTTTTGGCCATGCCCATGGCATGTGGAAATTCCTAGGCCAGGGGTCAAACCCACACCACAGCCGAGACCCAAGCCATTAAAGTGACAGCACTGGATCCTTAACCCACTATGCCATAAAAGAACTCCTAGAGGAGTTCCATTCATGGCTCAGTGGTTAACGAATCCGACTAGGGACCATGAGGTTGCGGGTTCGATCCCTGGCCTTGCTCAGTGGGTTAAGGATCCGGCGTTGCCGTGAGCTGTGGTGAAGGTTGCAGACGCGGCTCGGATCCCGCGTTGCTGTGGCTGTGGTGTAGGCCGGCAGCTACAGCTCCTGTTAGACCCCTAGCCTGGGAACCTCCATATGCCGCGGGTGCGGCTCTACATAAAAGGCAAAAAGACCAAAAAAAAAAAAAAAAAAAACTCCTAGAATTTTTTTTTAAAAAATGGATGTTGCCACAAACTGTGGCATAGGTTGCAGACGCAGCTCAGATCCAGCGCTGCTGTGGCTGTGGTGTAGGCCGGCAGCACCAGCTCCAATTCAACCCCTGGCCCAGGAACTCCCATATGCTGCAGGTGGGGATCATTTGTGAGTGGGAGGAGTTCCCATTGTTGCGCAGTGGAAACAAATCCAACTAGGAACCATGAGGTTGCGGGTTCAATCCCTGGCCTCGCTCAGTGGGTTAAGGATCTGGCATTGTTATAAGCTATGGTGTAGGTCGCAGACATGGCTCGGACCCTGCATTGCCGCTGTGGCTGTGGTGCAGGCCGGTAGCTCTATCTCTGATTCGACCCCTAGCCTGGGAGCCTCCATATGCTCTGGGTGGGGCCTTAAGCAAAAAAAAAAAAAAAAAAAAAAAAGAATTGTGACTAGGAAAATGGGATCAACTGTGTAACTGTGTCCCTCTAAACCAAAGCTTCCTGAGGGCAAGCATCACAGGATCCCCACAGCTAACCCCAGCTCCTATGGGACCTCCCTGGCTCCAGATCCAGCTCCTGCCACCACCACCTACAGACTTAAACCCAAACCCTGGCAACTCAGCAAATCAAATGGTCAGCCAGATGAAAAGTTGTCTCTCAAAGTTCTTATTTTTAAGCTGCTGCTGAATTTCTGTTCTGGCAGAGTTCGCTTATTCCGTTTAAAAGTAAAAAAATGATACCAAGATTAAATATCACCACCTCTCTCGGAAACATGAGCCCCATGAGTAGCATTCTTGTTTTTAATGCATCTCCCCAGCATCTTTCACCTGACTTGCTTTGTGTTCTAATACTTGTAAAGAACACACATGTAAGGCACGTAGGGACAGTCCTTCCATAGCCAAGTCAAGCTTTTTCCTAAACCAAGCTTCAGTTACATTCAAGGTAGTAGAGAGAACAAAGAGCCAGGACTTAAAATCTCAGGCCTGGATTCAAGTCCCAGCAATTCTCTGAGCTTTTACTCTCCTGATCTCCAAAACTGAGATGATGATGATGTCAATCACTTGCCTGTTCACATACCTTACAAAATGCTTCTGTATCCCCTTTCTTTTTTCTTTTACTTCCTTTCTTTTTTTTTTTGTGGCAACCGTGACATGTGGAAATCCTGGGGCTAGGGATCAAACCCACGCCACAGCAGTGACAAGGCTGGATCCTTACTCAGCCTGCTGAGCCACCAGAGAAGTCCTATACCCTCTTTTTGGTTTGGATCATGATTCTTTCAGGTAGACCCTTTATAGATCTACTCTATAAAGGAACTGAGTCTCAGAGCAGTCTCACTGGCAGTCATGTTTACAAGTGGCAAAGCCAACGCCTATTCCAAGTATTCTGATTTGCTCTAACTCAAGACTGCTGTGTAAACCAATCAGTATTTTGTACAGTCATTATGCTATTGCCTGGGGTAGAACCTTCTCTTTCTAGGATTTGAACAGGACAAACTCCTTCTAGAGGAGGCTATCTTTTAGGACTTTGGCTTCCTCAGGTTTCTGACAATAAAAGGTAGATGAGTAGAAGGGAGGCTAGGCCCAGAACACTACAGTGTGGCAAGAGGCACTTGTGCCCAGCAGAGTCAACTCAGAAAACAGGAGGAAGAAAAGAAACACTATAGAGAAGAAAATCTAGACGCCCTCCAGGGTTCAACAGCTACAGCTGCCTTCCCTTCCCCAATGCCCTAGCCTCCCTCCACAGTGATGAAGCAAATCCCAGGGCCTTGAGTAGCACAGGGCAGTCACATGCATACATCCCACCTCAATCTGCTAAATCCCTTTCTCCTAGCAAGGAATGGCTCATCAGGGTACTGGCAGACATGCCAGATAATGACTCTTCATAAGGACAAAAGCTCAACTGGCATACAACTCTCAATTAGCAGACATCGTACCCCAAAGTAAGCTCTTCTTCTCTGCCCCTCCCCAAAAGACCCTCAGATACTAGAATAATCTATAGTCCTCAGAGCTCAATCAAGCCTGCCAATCAGTGTCAGATGGGACCAAGTCTTTCAAGCTACCTCTCTACTAAAGCCCCAGGGTGTGTAAAGTGATCTCACCTTCCCTAAGAAGCAACCGATGGTAGCAGCAGCCTCAGGGAGCCAAACCCCCTTAAAGACCTGGGAAATTCCTTTTACTGAGAAGCTCCCAGCCACCCTGACTCCTTTCCGAGTAGTGGTATTCCACTATCCTCCACGCACAGTGCTGAGGAAGGCCAGAAAGCAGCGACTGCCCTATTTCCCTTAGTACCAGAGGGTCAACACAGATTTTTAAGGTGCATGGACCATCCACAATGGACTTTCTTATCTCTGCACCTCTGGGACTTCAGGGTCCACCAGGCTAGAATAAAAACCAGAGCTTACATCCACCAAGGTCTTAAGACACAGCAGGCACTGTGATCAAAACATTCCCTCAATCATCTCATTTAATCCTTGCAACAACCCCATGAGGTAGATATCGCTCCATTTTACTGACACAGAAACAAAGGTGTGCGTGGTTATGTGACTCGTCCAAGGTCATATCACTGGTAAGTGGCAGAGCCAGGATCTGGATAAAGATCTCTCTGACCCAACCTAGAATCTGCTCCCTTAAACACTGTCTCTCTTACCATGTCTCTCCGCCCATCCAAATCCCTCCCACCTTTCAAAACCCTTTGGTCTAGGAATACTGTCTAGACACCAAACCTATCAGCCCACAGCCCCTCCCTTGGATGGCAGTTCTCAGTGAAAGACCCCAACACTCTCTCCTACCACCTAGACTGCTAAGAGTCAAGTACCTCGTCACATATGACCAGTCCAACACTCCCTTTCTGGAGGACTCCAACATGGAGGCGGAAAGTCTCATAGGAAATGATGAGGATGGGAGAAGACACTCTGGCTCCACGCTGGTTCATGAATCCTTCTAAGTAAGACAGAAAAGTTGTCAAGGAAACAAATCTGAGAATGTGGTAAAGTAAAAGCCAGTCTGACAATTCTTTAATTTAGCCTGGAAATTTTTCCAGGGGAATTCTCTTCTCTGCCACCCACGCCCTGCCCTCAACCCTGGCCATCAGTGACAATGCCCTTAAGAAAGGGGCAGGTCGGAGTTCCCATCGTGGCTCAGTGGAAACGAATCCGACCAGGAACCATAAGGTTGGGGGTTTGATCCCTGGCCTCGCTCAGTGGGTTAAGGATCCAGCATTGCCATGAGCTGTGGTGTAGGCTGGCAGCTGTAACTCCGATTAGAACCCCTAGCCTGCGAACCTCCACATGCCGTGGGTGGGGCCTTAAAATGACAAAAGACAAAAAAAAAAAAAAAAAGGAGCAGGTCATATGGAGTGCAGCCAAGTTTGTTAAGGTTCCTACCCAGTTTTTGGTCTATCTCGTCCTTAGATCCTCCATCGATGGCCAGAGGTTGGATCCTCCCTCCAAGCCACTTTCCAACTTCATTGTACCAGTTCTTCACTAGGCTGGAGGGCGACACCACCACTGCCTTGTCAATTTCCGGCTTGCACTCTGGACTCTGGCGCAAAAGTGTCCACATCAACGTGATGCATTGCAGCGTCTTGCCCAGGCCCATCTCATCGGCCATGATGCAGCCATGGCTCCCAGGGATGCGCCGACTGGTGACACACTCCCACAGGAACTTGACTCCCTGAGGAACAGCGGCGCTCAGCCCAGGCCGGCACTCACATGCTGCTGTCCCAGGGATGCCAGCCTCTTGGGCGCAGCCCCAAGCTCATCCCCCCAACCCCGCTTACCTCTCTTTGATGAGGCCTCAAGACCTTACTGAGAACAGGATCAACAACCACATGGACAGGGAGCTTTTCCCTGAGAAAACATAGCAGAGAAATCAGAGCTCAGACACAGGCAAGGGCACGCCCTCAGAAAGTTGTGTCCTGTTGATCCAAGGCAGCTTCTTGGCCTGGTAGAAACCATAGCAAAGTCCTCTTGCGGTGAAAAACTCAGAAGAGGGGGATGAGTTCTCTATATCATCACCGCACAGGTGCTGTTCCCTTGCTGCCCTCAGTAAGCCTGGTAGGAGTGAGGAGCCCTCACCAACTAGACACGCCCACATGTTCTCCCACGGGCACTCTCCTTCCCTCTCTGGATGGTACAGCAGCTATGACAGCACTCTGAAAACTCATGCAGGTCCCAAGGCGAAATCACACCAAAACGCCCTCTGCCCCCCAGGTTGTGCACTTACAGAGGGCCACAACCGCTCAAGAAATACCAGTGCACATACTTGTCAAGCTTCAGCTGCTCATGGGCGCTCAGTGGGGGAGGCTCGTACAGAACCAAGGCACCTTCTTCCAGGGGGTCATGGAGGGCCCGGCGGACCCCAGCCCTTTTGAGGCCCAATGCTCGAGAGCCCAGAGGACCTAGAAACCAACAATTTGTCACCTAAGCCTCTAAGCCAAGGAGCTCCAGCAGGCCCAGCTCAAATGCCTATCCTTCGCATAACCTCTCCTAAGCTTCCATGTGACCCTCTCTCCCAAAACCTCTCCAAATGCAGTCCGGGCACCTCTACCTAACCAATACCCTAGTCTGCCTCAGATAAGTTTTTCCCAATTTACTTCCCCTCTGTAACTACAAACTTCTGGAGGGCCAGTCTTGTTCATCTCAGATCAAGTCAGTCCTGGAAAGGTCTGAAACCCATTTAAGACTGACAGCTCTTGAGAGTTTGCCTCCTTCCTCCCAGCCGCCAGCTTTAGCACAATGCTTGGCTCTACATAGGGCAGGGAAACCCTGGAGAACCTCCCAAACGAAGGAGTCAACCTCCTAAAGGAAATGCTACGAACTCACTTGGACTGAATGAAGCTTGGGTCTATAGGACACCCTGGCCCATCCTCACCAAGAAGATGAGTGGCAGTTAGTCTTGGCAGCCCTTGTTGAAGCTATAAAACACAGACTTTACGCAGGCCCCAGGAGGGCCACCCCATATATAGTCGCCACTGGACTGGCATCTTCAATTCAAAGGTAAGCTTGCACTTACAAGAGCAGAGGTTCTAATCTATTCAGGCATTTCACACAGGACTAATTCAAGAAACAGAAAAGTCTCCATTTTTACCTTGATAATTTGGAATGGGAATTTTGAAAGGTTTTGACAGAATGCTTCGAATAAATGCTTCCTAAAAAGAGAAGAAACAGGGATTCAGGACCTATTGGAGATGTTATAGGATAATATTTTTTTAAATGCAGTCTTAAGAGTTCCCGTCGTGGTGCAGTGGAAATGAATTTGACTAGGAACCATGAGGTTGGGGATTCAATCCCTGGCCTCGCTCAGTGGGTTAAGAACCTGGCATTGCCATGAACTGTGGTGTAGGTCACAGACGCAGCTTGGATCTGGTGTTGCTGTAGCGGTGTAGGCCGGCGGCTACAGCTCAGATTAGACCCTACCTGGAAACCTCCACATGCCGCAGGTGTGGCCCTAAAAAGCAAAAAAAAAAGGCTAAATAAATAAATAAAAGCAGTCTAAAATGCCTATTTATGCATCATAATACATTCAGAACATTATGTTTTGCTTACGTCTCATTCAGATGCTTCTAGAACAGGAGATGTGCTCCGCATTAGATGATTAGGTTTTGTACAATAATGGCTTTTGGTTTTTTGGCTTTTTAAGGCCGCACTTGTGGCATATGAAGGTTTCCAGGCTAGGGATCGAACTGGAGCTGTAGTTGCCATCTTACACCACAGCCACAGCAACTCAGAAGCCGAGCTGAGTCTGTGGCCTACACCATAGCTCACAGCATTGAACCCGAAACCTCATTTCCTAGTCGGATTCGTTTCCACTGTGCCACGATGGAATTCCACAATGCCTTTCATCTTTGAAGCTTTGCAGAATGTTCTACAAATCCCCAGGGACAAGAGCACCAAAGCAAGTACCCAGGTTTGGTCAACCACAAGGCTCTGAGCCGTTAGCTTACAAAAGACTGCATCAAATGAGGACACTTAAATATCCCCTAGGCTATAGCGCTCCCAAAACACCACAGACTTAC
This sequence comes from Catagonus wagneri, assembly GCA_004024745.2. Classification (NCBI taxonomy): domain Eukaryota; kingdom Metazoa; phylum Chordata; class Mammalia; order Artiodactyla; family Tayassuidae; genus Catagonus; species Catagonus wagneri. Next base: position 27,586,596 of record PVHT020000066.1, read on the forward strand.
CCAGTCCTGGTACTAACAGAACTCTATGTCTGGATTCAACCACTGTCCTACAGGGCTACATCTTTCTAAGCATACCTCACATGTTTTAGTCATATCAATTCTCACATCAGTCTCCTTGGGAACTAAACAGCCCTTCAAAGAGTAGGGGTAGGACTTCCTATTATGGTGTAGCAGAAACAATCCAACTAGTATCCATGAGGACGCAAGTTCGATCCCTGGCCTCGCTCAGTGGGTTAAGGATCTGGTATTGCCGTGAGCTGTGGTGTAGGTTGCAGACACGGCTCGGATCCCACGTTGCTATGGCTGTGGTGTAGGCTAGCAGCTGTAGCTCCAATTCAACCCCTAGCCTGGGAACTTCCACAGGCCACAGGTACAGCCCTAAAAAGCAAAAGAAACAAACAAAAAAAGAGTAACAGTAAGCAGGAGTAAGTAATAGGAGCAGTAATATTAGTAAAATAATATTAACGACAAAAAAAAATGACAACAGTAATGATGACTAACAACATATACCAGATACAACGCTAAGCCCTTGTATTCATATTACCATTTAATCCTCATTAGCAGCTCTATGAGATCCATGTATTACCGGCATCTTCATGTTACAGATGAGCAAACTGAGGCTGAGTGGTTTCCCCAAGTTACACAGCCATGACATTTGCAGGACTTTCATCACTCCAGGGCCCTTACTTGTAACCAGTGGCCGATAGAGCTTCCTAACCCAAACTGTTTGAGCTAGAACCCAAGACAGAAAGGGGAAAACAAGAGCAGAAACCCTAAAGGTAGTCTTAATGGAATATATAAGTGGAAAAAGTAATAAAAAATACTCCCTTTTAGCAAAAAGATAGTTTAACAGGAAGAAAAAAAACAAGCTTTCTTGCCCTGAAATATTTACTATTTTATTCTGATCTATTTCTGTACAAATTAAAAACTTTTTTTTTCAACTAAATTAACAACGAAATGTACTTTATTTTTATTTTTTTTTATTTTTGTGTGTCTTTTTTCTTTTTTCTTTTTTAAGGCTGCACTTGTGGCGTATGGAAGATCCCAGTATAGGGGTCAAATTGGAGCTGCAGCCACCGGCCTACACCACAGCCACAGCAATGCAGAATCCAAGCCATGTCTGCGACCTACACCACAGCTCACGGCAACACCGGATCCTTAATCCACTGAACAAGGCCAGGGATCAATCCTACATCCTCATGGATCCTAGTCAGGTTTGTTATTGCTGAGCCATGATAACTCCTTTTTCTTCTTCTTTTTTTATTTTTAACTGAAGGTCTCTTACCGGTCCTGCTTCCATGAGTGGCCATGACCACGGAAAACAGGGGAAGGGAACCAGGCAGAGCTAAATGTAGTTTAAAGAAGAAAAATATGAGTATATTTGGCAATCTATTGGAAGATAGAAATGTGGAGAACTGAACTTCATTACACTAAATAACTTGACAGTATATGAAATGGATGGTTGATGGGTACCTTCTATATAGTCCAGGGAACTCTACTTAATATTTTGCTCCAAATTTATAAACCAAGATTTTTTTTTTTTTTTTTTTTTTTTTTTGCTCTTTAGGGCTCCACCTGTGGCATATGGAGGTTCCCAGGCTAGGGGTCTAATCAGAGCTACGGCTGCTGGCCTACACCAGAGCCACAGCAATGCCGAAGCCGAGCCGCATCTGCAGCCTACACCACAGCTCATGGCAAAGCCAGATAGTTAACCCGCTGAGCAAGGCCAGGGATCGAACCTGCAACCTCATGGTTCCTAGCAGATTCCTTAACTGCTGCACCACGATGTTAAAAACCAAGATTTTTAACAAAACCCAAGAGCCACAAGTTCTGCGGGTAGAAGTGCCAGCTTGTGCAACCACAGTGGAAGAATGCAAGGGGCCATGACCAAAAACATCTGAGAGCACAGTCAACAAGAGTTGCAACAGCCTGTCCTGGGTGAATCTGGTCTGGTAATACTCACTAGGTTCTGACAGAGGCAGGGGAGAGAGCATGCTCTCACTTAGTTCACTTAGTTACTGAAAATTCATACCACCCTCTCCTTCTGATGATAGAAGAGGGAGAACATCCCTCCTCCCCACCAAGGTCAAAGCTTCCATCTTTCACAGAGATTCACTCTGCCTGATAGGGCCTCTTATCAGTCTCTCTTCTCTTTCTCACCAGTCATTTAAAACTTGCTTAACTCTCTCCTATCTTAAAAACAAAATGTCCTTTGACCTCTTATCTCCTCACCTTCGAACCTCTAGAAAGAGTTGTCTGTCTCCCCTTCCTTATCTCCCATTCCTCCTATCTTCTGCCTCTTCCACTCTTAGGCAGTGGTTCTGGCCAAGGTCATAAACAGCCTACAAGACCCTAACCCCAAGGGATATGTCTCTACCTTATCAGACAAAAGCTGGCAACTCCTTCCTTTCAAATATTCTCTGCTTTTGACTTCCATGACACCACTCTCCCACTATTCCACCTCTCTAGGACCCCACGCTCAGTCCCCTCTCTTCCTCTGCCCAATCCCCCTAAAACTCACTGTTCCTCAGGGCTTGGCCCTAAGCTCTCTCTCTTTTTTTTTTTCTGTCTTTTTAGGGCCACACCCACGGCAAATGGAGGTTCCCAGGCTAGGGGTCCAATCGGAGCTATAGTCACCGGCCTACACCAGGGCCAAGCAACGCCAGATCCGAGCCGCGTCTGCAACCTACACAACAGCTCACGGCAACACCAAATCCTTAACCCAGTGAGCAAGGCCAGGGATCGAATCCAAGTCCTCATGGATGCTAGTCGGGATCGTTAACCACTGAGCCAAGATAGGAACTCCTGAGCTCCTCTGACTGTACTTCACCCAGACACTCCACCTGCTTCGGAGGTGTCAAATATCATCTCTATGTCAATCACCCCAAAATCTATTTCAAGTCCACAATACCCTCCTAGGTACCACACCCACATCTACAACCACCTCCAAACCTGGACATCCTACAGGCCTTCAAACGCATGGTGTCTAAGGCGAAAGTCTTGTCTCCAGGGCTGCACTGATTTTTGTTCCTCCAAGGCTTTCACACAGGCAGTTCTGCCTAGAACATTTCCCACTCTCCTCACCTGGCAGACCCCTCATAACCTTCAGGACTTGACCTAATCAGCACGTCTCCACCAGCCTCCAGACTGTTAGACCCCCTGTTGTGTACTCACTCCTTACCACCCCCCACACTCAAGTTATATAGTTCTATAGGACATAAAGATTCCTGAATAAACACTTTCAGAAGACTACACACCACAATGTTTAGTTTTCTGTCTTTTTTATGGCCGTACCTGCAGCATGTGGTAATTTCCAGGCTAGGGGCTGAATCAGAGCTTCAGCTGCTGGCCTATGCCACAGCCACATGGGATCCGAGCAGAGTCTTCAATCTACAGCTCACGGCAAGGCCCGATCCTTAAACCACTGAGTGAGGCTAGGGATCAAACCTGCATCCTCGTGGTTACTAGTAGGTTCACTACTGCTTAGCCACAACAGGAAGTCCCACACCAATTTTTCCTTTTTTTTTTTTGCTTTTTAGGGCCGCACCGTTTGGAGGTTCCCAGGCTAGGGGTCCAAACGGAGCTACACCTGCCAGCCTGCACCACAGCCACAGCAACACAAGATCCTTAACCCACTGAGCGAGGACAGGGATCAAATCTGCATGGTTCCTAGTCGGTTTTGTTTCCACTGCACCACAACGGGAACTACCCACTACTTTTTAAAGCTCAATAAATGATGTATTACTTAGTTAATTATATACATATAATTAAACTATCACAAAAAGCAGAGACAATGAACATACTTTAGGATAGTGGTTAACCCTGGGAATGGGGAAAGGGATTATGACTTTGATGATGTTCTAGGGCTGGATGGTGGGCTCACAGTTTATTTTTTAACTTACATACATTATACATATTATATATTTTACATTTATCAAATATTAGTAAAATGTTTTTAAATGCTTGCCGAATGCACAGATAACTAACCTCCATTACACAGTCCCATTTTTCCTTCAAAATGGGACTATACAGAGTTCCCACCATAGCACACCAGATTAAAGATCTGGCGTTGTCACTGCAGTGGCTCAGGTCACTGTGGCATGGGTTTGAGTCCTGGCTCAGGAACTTCCACCTACCACTTGTACTGCTAAAAATTAACAACAAAAACCTCACATCAGGAGTTCCCGTCATGTGCTCAGTGGTTAACGAATCCGACTAGGAACCATGAGGTTGCGGGTTCGATCCCTGGCCTTGCTCAGTGGGTGAAGGATCTGGCATTGCTGTGAGCTATGGTGTAGGTTGCAGACACGGCTCGGATCCCGTGCTGCTGTGGCTGTGGCAAAGGCCGGCAGCTACAGCTCCTGTTAGACCCCTAGCCTGGGAACCTCCATAGATAAGGCAAAAAGACAAAAACAAACAAAAAAAACCCACATCAGAGTTCCCACTGTGGCACAGTGGGTTAAGAATCCGCTTAGGTTGCTAGAGAGGTGTGGGTTTAATCCCCACAGAACAGTGGGTTAAAGATCCAGCACTGCCACAGCTGTGGCTGGGGATACAGCTGCATCTCAGATTCAATCCCTGGCCCAGGAACTTCCATATGCCTCGGGTGCAGCCTTTATTCAGAAACTAAACAAAACAGGAGTTTCCGTCGTGGCTCAGTGGTTAGCGAACCCCACTAGCATCTATGAGGACGCGGGTTCGATCCCTGGCCTCGCTCAGTGGGTTAAGGATCTGATGTTGCCGTGAGCGGTGGTATTGGTCGCAGACGTCGCTTGAATCCCACATGGCTGCTGTGGCGTAGGCCAGTGGCTACAGCTCCAATTCGACCCCTAGCCTGGGAGCCTCCATATGCTACGGATGTGGCTCTAAAAAGACAAAACAAAACACACATCCCTGTAAAAGATTCTCCACTACTCTCAATACCACATTACTCTGACACCAGATGTGCGGGTTTTCCACACATCAAGCAATTCTTCCCCAGTTCCACTTGGGCCCTACAACTTAATTCCTATACCATCTTCCAAGAGAAAGCATCAGATCCTAAAGGCTCCAATCCAACATGACTGCCTTCCCCACCACTTCAGATGCACATCTCTAGTCCAGGTGGTTTCCTGTGCTTCTGAACACGGGCTATAAAATCAAATGTTCCCACAAGCCCTTCCCTGGGTTCATTAATTTGCTAGAGCGGCTCACAAAATTCAGGAGAAGTTTATCTACTACACTACTGGTTTACCACAAAGGATATTAACAGACAGGAATGAAAAGGGAGACGAAGAGACACACAGAGCGAGGTCTAGAAGGGTTGTGAGCACCGGAGCTTCTGTCCCACTGGAGTTTTGGGTGTTCCCCTTCTTGACCTGCTCACCAACCAGGAAGTTCTCTAAACGCTTTTTACACCAGCAGGACCAATTAGACATTGGCCATTGGTGCGCTAGTTCCCCTGGCAAACAGTCCCCAAGGTTAAGTACTTAAGTCATCTCATTAGCAAACTCAGGTGTGGCCGAAAGGGGTCTGTTAGGAATAACAGGTGTGGCTGAAAGGGGTCTGTTAGGAATAACGGAAGACACCATTATCACTCTTATCACTTAAATTCCAAGGATTTTTGGAGTTCTGGGTCCCTCAGAAAGTTAGGAGAAGAAAGCTTTGGATGGAGTTAGGCAAATCTGACTACTCTGTAACTTTGAGCAAATTACTTAACCCTCTGAGATTCAGCTTGCTCATCTTAAAGAATAAAGTTACATGAGGAGTTCCCATCGTGGCGCAGTGGAAATGAACCCAACTGGGAACCATGAGGTTGCAGGTTCGACCCCTGGCCTTGCTCAGTGGGTTAAGGATCTGGTGTTGCTGTGAGCTGTGATGTGGGTTGCAGACATGGCTCAGATCTGGCGCTGCTGTGGCTGTGGTGTAGGCCGGCAGCTGTAGCTTCGACTGGACACCTAGCCTGGGAACCTCCACACGCCACAGGTGCAGCCCTAAAAAGAAAAAAAAGTAAAAAAAATACAGTTACATAAGATAATGCACAGAACCTGCTATGGTGATGATTACATTAGATTTTACTGTAAGACGGATAGCTGTAGGATTCTGGTACTTCTTAAAAACCATAAACAGAGTCAGGGACTTAGTTCTCCAGCTGGTTCCAACACCATGACAAGGCCTTCACTCTCCTGCACCCTCTTGTCCTCAGCAGTCTGAGCCACCTGAGATCTGGTGCCCAAGTAGCTATAAACAAGGGAAACTCTAAGTCAGTCACACAACCTCTAAGAAGAGACCAGGCCTTTTCCAGGCCCTAGGAGCCGTGAGCAGGCCCAAAACCACCACTGAAGTGTCTGCTGGCTCCGGTGTGAGGACTGAGGGAACCTTCCTAGACAAAACAACGGGGCATAAACAGACCGTGGCAGGTTGCAGGTCAGGCTTACATGTTGACTGCTGTCCAGACACGGTGGTTGATTCGTCAGTTGAATCAAAGGTTTCCGAAAAGGAGAGAGGAAACACTCCTGGCTCTGGGTCTCATTGCTGGATTTCCGTTTCTTAGGAGTCTAGGAGAGAAAACTGAGCAAGGTGAAGTCTAGAAGATACAGAGTTGGCCACAATGGCAACTAACATTTAAAATGCTTATTAAGGAGTTCCCGTCGTGGTGCAGTGGTTAACGAATCCGACTAGGAACCATGAGGTTGCGGGTTCGATCCCTGTCCTTGCTCAGTGGGTTAACAATCCGGCGTTGCCGCGAGCTGTGGTGTAGGTTGCAGACGCGGCTCGGATCCTGTGTTGCTGTGGCTGCGGCGCAGGCCAGTGGCCACAGCTCCGATTAGACCCCTAGCCTGGGAACCTCCACATGCCGCGGGTGCAGCCATAAACCCGCGGCCATAAAATGACAAAAAGGCAAAAATAAATAAATAAATAAAATAAAATGCTTATTAAGTGGAATTCCTGCTGTGGTGCAATGGGATTGACGACATCTTGGGAGCGCTGGGACCCAGGTTTGACCCCAGCCCGGTACAGCGGCTTAAGGATCCAGCATTGCTGCAGCTGTGGCTTAGATTGCAATTGAGGCTGGCATCTGATCCCCGGTCCAGGAACTCCATATGCTTCAAGGAAGCCAAAAATAACAAATAAAATAGAATAGAACAGATTAAAATGCTTATTAAGTGCCAGGCACTATGTTAAACTCTTCATATGTATTATCATATACCATCTTCACAATAACCTTACAATGAACATTTATTTTACTGATTTAACAGGTAAGAAAACTGGAGCTTAATGAGGTCAAAGCCCTTGCCTAATGTGAGGGACACTGAAACATGTGAATAAAGTAGCCTGTGAAGGACAAGTCCACCAGTAGCATGAGGTCATGCTGGCCCCAAATCTTAACTCCAAAAGCTCCAAGGAATGACTGAGCAACTGTTTGCTTCCCTCCCTGAATTTATCAACGGAGGGACAGGAGTACAGCTGATTCCCAACTCTCAGGCCAGAAGTACAGCTGATCCTAACTCTCAGGCCACTCTCCAGTCAGTCCACACTCTGGCAGTGAGAACACAAGCACCAAAAGCATTTTCTGAAGCAAGCCAGCAGCAGACAACAACAAGTGCTACTCCAAGTTCAAGTCTGAGACCTATGTAAGTGGCAAGGGGCAGCCAACGTGCCTCTCTCACAGGTAGAGGAGCCTGCTGCACACCAGCGGTACCACTACAGAACAAGTCCCACTGAGCCATCAGACGAGAACTCACTTGTATCAGCTTGCCAAGGTATTTGAAGTTATAAGGCACACCTGAAACAAAAACATCAGGCCCTTTCGCCTCTATGTGCTTTTACTCACATGCCACCCCTGCCCAAAACTGCCTTCTAGATGTTCCTTAGCATTTCTAAAGTTCCAGTGGCCAAGTCATTGCTTCTTCAACTGCTCTCTCTAAAGTACACTGTCCTATTGATTTTGGTTACACAAATCATGGCAATATCCAGCTCCAGAAAGACTCAAAGGAAGGGCCCAGTCCAGTCGAGCACACTGTCGGTGAGTATTTGCAGGGACTGGAGGGGCACCATGTCTTCCATCTAGGCCCAAGTGAGCTCAGACTCTAAGGTAGGCCCAGTACACTCTACTGTTGTCTACTCTCTAGTGACAACGGGCAGGTGACAAAGAGCAAAACAGCAGGCTGCAAGGTGCTTTGGGGAGCTCCCCCAACAAGGGAGCCAATCATCTCTTTTGTTTTGAAACACCGCTTGCTACCAGGAAAACTGAAGCACATTAGCTTCTAGTGAGTACCTCAGTTTTATTTTGTTTTATTTATCTGATTAAATGCCTGATACACAGTAAACACTCATTAAAAGTTTACTGAAAGAGACTTCTGAAGGGGTTCATTCCATGGAACCCAGGATTCCTTGCTGCCTAAACAGCCCTGCACCACCACCTTCCCTATCCCCTTGAGGGCAGAGTACTCACCACTGCTCCCGGCTGCCAATCTTCATCATCAGAGAGCCTAACTTCCGGCTTTCTTTTGGCCAGCTGGCTGGGAGCTAAGCTCCTCCTCTGTAAGGAAAGAACGGAAATTGAGCCCATTGGAACTAGCCAAAGGGCTAGCCAGTCTCCTCTAGTCCCATACTTACCATCCTGGGCTCAGGAACATAAAATGTCAGGTACCCATTAGCCAAAGGTCAAAGGCACCCACTAGCTGAGAACGCAGAACCAGCCCAGTAAAAGGCGGGCCGCTACATAATTAAGAGCATGGGCTCTCAAAGAGGAAGCATGGACAGAAGGAATCCAGCAGGGGCTGCGGTCTGGGCCCAAACTCTGAGAAGGCTGGTCGCCAGTTAGCCGAGGCAGAAGAGCAGACCAAATAGGAAGTATCCAAACAGAAATGAACAGAGGTCTGGGATGGGGGGACGAGATAGTGGAGTACTAAACTGGGCAGAGTGGAGTCAGGATAAAGGCCCCTCAAAGGATGTGAAAGCAGGAGGCAGTTGCGGGGGGCGGGTTAATAACAGGCCAGAGGAGAGGCCGGGTGGGGGGGAAATCCGAGGCCTGGGAAAGGCGAGTCCGGAGAACAGGATTTCCCAGCTCGGAGTGCGGTCGCTGGACTGAGAGGGGATGAGTAGGCACTCAGGCAGAACAAGCAGAAGACCCGCGCTTGGGAGGGGAATCCAGGAGTGGCTGGAACGAAGAGCTGAGCAGATTCCCGGCGCAAGCACAGCGGCTTAACCTTCCTCTTGCCAAAGCGCGCGTTAACAGCCGCCCGGACTGCCCAGACCCGCCAGGCCCGGTCAATCGAACCTCCCGCGGCGGCGCCGCCGCACCACCCATTGGCTGCGTTCGATGCGTTCGGCGCTCGCGACCCAAGGGGAGGGGCGGGCCTAGTGCCTCGGTCACCGAGAGACCTGCAGTGGCTAAACGGACCCGCGAGGAGTGCGGCTTAGGAGGAAAGGCGGGGCCTGCAGTGGGGTGGCGGGAGCTGTGGGCGAGGTGGGCGGGGTCGGCTGGACCCGTAGGGTTTTTGCGCTGGGAGGCTGAACTTTGGCCGCAGTTCCAGGCTTTTGAGGAAGCGGGTGAACTGCTGCAGCAGCTACTGTAGTGGCAGTTTTTCTCAGACCGCGGAGTACTTGCCTTCTGCGTGCAGAAGCCTGGAAAAGGCGCACGTGCCTGTGCTGGACCTGGAGTTCAGCTCTGGGGTTGGAGTCAGCTGCAGCTCCCTTCACCCAGGATACTGGAGGAGGGAGTTTTTCTGCCTGGTCTCCCTACAACGTGGTCGCCTTGGACGTGAAAGTCCCCAGAGGATGTGGTTTTAAGGGCTGGGGTATCTAAGGAAAATAACTTCCTTTCCTAGGCAAAACTCTGTTGGTTGAAGTGTGTGTGTGGGGGGGGGGTTCGTTTAATTTTTTTATTGGAGTATAGTTGATTTACAATGTTGTGATAGTTTCATTTGGTTTTTTGTCTGTTCGTTTATTTTCATGTATGGCCTCACCCATCTAGCGGTCCCATCAGACCTGCAGCTGCAGCGTTGCCTTGAGCTGTGGTGTAGGTCTCAGACATGGCTCGGACGTTGCTGTGGCAGTGGCATAGGCCGGCAGCTATAGCTCCCATTCAACCTCTAGCCTGGGAACTTCCATATACTGTGGGTGTGGACCTAAAAAGCAAAAAAAAAAAAAAAAAAAAAAAAGACTATCACTTGTAGAGAGCAGTAGTTGGATCTTCCTTTTTTTTTTTTTTTGGCTCTTGCTTTTTCATTCAGACTTGATAGTCTTCATTTTTATTTTTGTCTCTTCCTTTCTTACTTCCTCCCTCCTTCTTTTCCTTTTTCTTTCTTTCTTTCCCACCCTGGGCCAGGGATCAGACCCAAGCTGCAGTTGCAGCAATACCTGATCCTTAGCCCACTGTGCCAAGCCAGAGATTAAACCTGTGTCTCAGTGCTCCAGAGTCTCTGCTGATCCTGTTGCACCACAGCAGGAACTCCAGTCTCTGCTTTTTAACTGCAGTGTTTAGTCCACTTACATTTAATGTAATTATTTATAAATTTGGACTTAAGACTGCCTTTTTTTTTTTTTATGCCCACAGCATATGGAGGTTCCCAGGCCAGGGATCATACTTGAGCCACAGCTGTAAAAATGCCCGATCCTTAACCCACTGAGCCACCAGGGAACTCCAAGACTGCCATTTCCTCCTTGTTTTCTATCTGTCTCATCTGTTGCTAGAACAAGTAGACAAATTCACCAAGGATATAGAAGACTTGAGCAATACTATCAACCACCTTGACCTAATTACATTTATAGAACTTTATACCTAACAACTGCTTATTGCATGTTGTTTTCAATGGGAAACAGAACATTCACCTAGATAGGCCATCTTCTGGGTCATAAAACAAACTCAGTAAATTTTTAAAAATTGAAATCCCTCAGAGTATATTTTCAGGAACTAAATTAGAGATCAATAAAAATAAGCTTTCTAGGAATTCCCTCATGGTGCAGCAGGTTAAGGATCTGGTGTTGTCACTGCTGTGGCTTGGGTTGCAGCTGTGGCACAGTGTTGATCCCTGGTCCCAGAACATTCAAATGCTGCAGGTGCAGCCTCCCCCCCCAAAAGTGAATACTGTAGTCAGGAAATGATTGCTTGTGGACAGAGAGAAGGGAGATTATAATTGGAATAGGGCACACGAACAAGACTTCTGGGTAGATTCTAGTTCTTGACATGGCAAGGGTTATAGGAGTGTTTGTCTTAGAATAATGCATTAAGCTTTATATTTGTTTTGTGTGTTTTCCACACTTGTGCTTTATTTTACAATGAATAGTTTTTAAAAGAATAACAAGGCAGTGTTATGAACAACTTGATGCCAATAAATTCAACAACTTAGTTGAAACAAATTCTTTGAAAAACACAACTTGCCAAAACTAACCAAAAGTGAAATTAAAAGTTGGAGTAGCTCTATATGTCAAAACCTCCTCCATAAAGAAAACTCCAGGCCCAGATTATTTCACTGATGAATTCTAGCAAATACTGAACAATTATACCAATCTTACATAAATGCTTTCGGAAAACAAAGGAGGAGGCAACACTTCCTAATTTCTTTTAAGAGGCCAGTATAACCTTGATACCAAACTTAAAAAAAAAAAAGTTTACCAGAAAATTGAACAACTGTATTTTATTATATCAAGGAATTAAGTTTTAGGTGCACTAATGGAAATAAAAATCTTCTAGAGATACATACAAAAATATTTACAGAAGAATTGAAATTATATCTAGTTTTGCTTCAAAATAATCTTGGTTAGGGGAGAGTAGTTGAGAGAATAAATAAACCAAGATTGGCCAGAGTTAATAATTATTGAAACTGGATGATGGGTGCATGGAAATTGATTATACTATTTTTTCTACTTTTGTTTACGCTTGAGACTTTATATAATATAAAACAAAAAACTACAGATGATTAAGATATTAAATATATAAAAACTATAAATTCACAACAATAATTTAAAGAGCAAAATAAAATAAAATCATTGAACATCAAGTTACTAGGATATCAACTTACTACTTTGAAAGGAATAAATAAGGAAAGAGATTTAAGTATTCATCTTGCCATTCTGGTATGACCTTTATTCAGGGTAACCAAATGGTCCTGGAGGATGTGAAAAAAGTTTTTCTGTACAGAATTAGAATAAAAAAACAATAACATTAGAAAATCATAATTTTGTAATCACCAGTGAAATAACCAATTCATAAAATGGTCATTAACGGATGATGAAAAAAAATATTTGGAGGAAAGTTGACAGGAAACTTTACGATGCAGGATAAGGCTTTCACCACCTGAAAATGGAAGAAGCCTGGGACCTGAAATGGGCAATGAAGGAGAGTCATCCAACCAGGAACCTGTGTATGTGAAAAATAAATCTTTCTTGTGACTCTAGTATGGGGCAATTCATTATAGAAGTTATCTTATTGTAAAACTATACCATTTATATATTAAAACACAGAAGCACATAGTTATTTATATTTTCAAAGATACATACATATCCAAACACATAGCGAACACATTATGCTTGGGTTAGGGAGAAGAATGAAAATAGGGATCAAGGATTAAAAGACGAATATAAAACAAAAAAGTGGCTGAGTATCAACCGATGATGAGAGTTCACCATGCCTGAGGTGCATGGTTTAACAATTAAGGAATAAAATAATAATTTAAAAGAGAGAAACCTAATCTACCCCTTTTTAGAGAGAGCCCAAGCTGGTTAGCTGGTAATTATCTTCTGTCTTGATGAGCACAGAATGGTTCTGGAGAGGAGGTAATGTTGAAGACAGAGTCTGCTGGAACACTCTATCATGTTCACCAGGAGAGTCTCAGGCCTGAAAATTTCCCTAAACTGAGAATTTCTCCCAATTCTGACCTTTGCTCTCAGCTTCCTTAGTTGGAATAATGCAGGAGGCATTTGCCATTCTCCAGACATGGGGAAGGGACCTGGCTATCTCCCCCTTGGCACCACTGCTCACTCCAGACTGGAAGAGGCTGGACATAGAGGCTTATTCTTGGCCTGAGTGCATCATCTTGCCCACTCTCCATCTCTGCTTGTGAAAGGCTGAATGATGGCCCTTCCTCCGAAGATGTCCAAGTCCTAATCCCCAGAATCTGGGAATATTTTACTTTATATGGCAAAAGGAACAAGGAAGATATGTTTAATGAAGGATCTTGAGATGGAGAGATGATACTGGATTACCCCAGTGAGCACAAAGATATGTAATCACAATGTAATTCTCATAAGAGGTAACAGGAGAATTAGAGAAAGAAGTAAGGATGGGAGCAGAGATAGAGAGGAGAAATACTGTGCTGTTGGCTTTGAAGATGGAGGAATGGGCCATGAACCAAGAAATGCAAGCAGCCTCCAGAAGCTAGAAAAGGCAAAGAATGGATTTTCCCCTAGACTCTCCAGAAGAGGCCTGCATCAACCTTAATTTAGCCCAATGAAACTCATTTTGAACTTGTGACCGACAGAATTGTAAGATAATACATTTGTGTTGTTTTAAGCCATTAAGTTTGTGTTACTTTGTCACAGCAGCAATAGGAAATGCGTACAATGGCCCTGCTTCTAGGTGGCCTAACCTGCTCTAGGAGAGTAAGTTCTAAGAGAGAGAGGAGTAGGGAATCCGAGGAGGGTTCCTGGAAGCCCCTGCAGTCACACTGACCTAGGTTCATATCATGGTTCATTTATTATCTGTTAATAATGCGTTGTTGGAGTTCCCTTCGTGGCTCGCAGTTAATGAACCTGACTAGTATCCATGAGGATGTGGGTTAGATTCCTGGCCTCGCTCAGTGGGTTAAGGATCTGGCGTTGCTGTGAGCTGTGGTATAGGTCACAGACTTGGCTCAGATCCTGAGTTGCTGTTGCTGTGGTGTAGGCCAGCAGCTGTAGCTCCAATTTGACCCCTAGCCTGGGAACCTCCATATGCCGCGGATGTGGCCCTAAAAAGTAAAAACAAAACAAAGGAAAACAAAACAAAACAAAAAAAAGAAGCATTGTTTGTAGAGTTGCTAGGAAGAATTAAATAGAATAAATTACCTATTACTACCTAATTAACCACTTTTTAAATTATAAGTCATATCTCCTTGTGGGTTTACATACATTCATTCCTCCATTCATTATACAAGTGTCACTGAACACCCAGTACGTGCCTGGCGTCATGCAGTGAGCCCACGTCCACTGCAAGCTCCAAGCATTTCTCACCTGAACTGCCACTGAGCTTCCAGTCAGTCCAGTGCTCAAGTTTACTGCCCCATCCTAAAGGCAGGCTCTTACACTTGCCCATTCACATTGTCTCACGTCTCCTTGGTGGACTCCTCCCAACTAGCACCACCCCTTACCCTCCTAGGTGCTGTTTCTGCAGATGCCAGGAATGGTCTCATCTCTGCCTTTACCTTGAGCCCTGACAAAAGTCCCCAGTATGCTCCCTCTGATCATATTTTCTTTTTTTCAGGTCCGTACCTGTAGTATATGGAACTTCCCAGGCTAGGGGTCGAATTGGAGCTGCAGATGCCAGCCTATGCCACAGCCACAGCAACACAGAATCTTAACTGTGTCTGTGACCTATACCACAGCTCACGGCAATTCTGGATCCTCAACCCACTGAGTGAAGACAGGGATCAAACCCACATCCTCATGTATACTTGTCAGGTTCGCTTCCACTGAGCTACAACAGGAACTCCCATAGTTTCAAGATTCCATTTTCATCTCATTCTCTCCTGTTTTTCTGCATTCTCCCTTTGCATCCCTTCTCCTTCTTTGAGCTCCCAAACAGGTCCTCTTTATAACCCAGAACAGTCTGAACAGGAGAGCTAAGCCTTAAGCAGTCAGTCCAGAGGCAGGTAGGAGGGACCAAGGATGTGTGTCTATTGGGTTTCCTGGGCTTTTCTTGTGGTGAAATGGAGCCTAAGGTATTGAGACAGCATGCCCAGACCTACCTGGTGTTCCCAGGCAGCCCCAGTCACCCCCCTCTCCAGTGTCTCAACCTTCAGATGCCTATCCAACAGAGCTATAAATCCTTGGCCTTGGGGCTCCCCAACTCTATAGGACCTATCTTGATTTCGATATCTCTCATCTCTCATCTGCCCCCACCTCTAATGCTCAAATCTGCAGTGCTGAAGTTCTGCCCCCCACGGGCCTATTTTCCCTGCCTTCCCAGAAAAACAGCCAGTTCAGGATCGATTTTCCTTATATCTGCAGTCCAGATTAATGCACCCTTTACCCAGTCCTGATCCAAGCTTCTCTTTCCTCAGAGCCACAGCTTTCTCTAAACACTGAGCTGCCTCTTTAGGGTGGGATAAGAATCTAAGTATTAAAACAGGAGGAAGAATGCTTTCAGATCCTTTAGGCTTGGCTGATGTTGACAGAGTGAGGTAGGGGAACAGACTGGTGTCTGGCCAAGTGATGGAACTGGGGACGGACGGGCAGGCACACAGGAGATCTGGGCTCTTTAACCTGAGTGTTGTCAAGGATTTACCATGGGTGACTCTGGGCAAGTCTCTGCCTTCTCTAGGCCTGTCTCTCTAGCCTGTCTGTGCAATGAGGGGTCTGGTCTTTAAGGCCATCTATGAGCCTGAAGGTTTCACCCAGCTACCCCAGCAATGGTACATACTAGCCACAAGAGGGCGGACAACCTCTTCAGCTCAGAAGTTTGTAGAAATGAACAAGCAAACAAAAAGGAATACAAAGATTCCAATAAAAAACAAGTTACCCAGGGCACTACAAAATGGCAATAGAGGCAAGAACGGCAAAAGGTATTTGAATTCCCAGCTCATGGAGCTCCAAGACCAATATGAGTGGTAAGGAGAGGGCTGGTGGGCAGCAGAGAAGAGACTAAAAATATTCCTTAGGGATTTCAATCACTTCGAGGGGACAGGAGGAGAGAAGGTCTTTAGGGAAGAGTCACCAACTGGATGTGTTGCCCCCAAAGGACTGGAGTGGAAGGTTACAGAACAAGACTTGAAGTGCTTAGGGGAACGGGAAATGACCAACTTGGCTTCTGTCCCTTCTGCAGCACAGATTTAAAAATAGAGAAGTTGCAGGAGTTATTCCAGGACTTGAGGAAGACTCCTCCAACTCAGGAGGGCACAGCGGATAGGCACCGATCATCTGACATCCTTTTTTCTCACTCCTGCCTTCTAATCATCTAGTTTCAGGGCCCAGGAAAGAGAGGGACCGACACAGGCGCAGTTACCTGGGGTTCAAAGGGTTAATCTCCAAGAATTCATACTCTGACATCAGCCACAGGCCTTGTCCCTCCCCTCACTCTGGACCTGTCACCTCCTTGAGCCCCAGGTTGGCAGCTTCCCTGAATTCCTTTCTTGGTATAATTCACTAGGGCCCTGGGACCCAGGCCCAGAGCCAGTGCCCTGCTCCCTCCCCAGGTCCCAGGAGTCCAGAGCTTGCTCTAAGGGAGGAAGGAAAGCGGCCTTTCCTTCATTCTTCACCCCCCCTCCCCGGGATGTGGGTCCTGGGACCAAAGAGCCTCTGTCTTTCTCTGCCACGCCCCCCATTGTAACCCAGACAAGGGGATTCCTTGTGTCCCAGCTTCAGCAGGCATCCTAGGGACCAAATGGTGGACAGTCTGGGGCAGGATGGGGGCAGGGGATTCACAGGATCTGAGAAAATACCGTTCAGAGATTCTGGTACACCCCAAGCTTCTCCTCCCTCGGGTTCTCAACAGCAACAGGGAGGGGAGGCTGAGGGACTCATCTACATATAAAAGGCCTGAGGCCTAAAGTGGAAATCGAGAAGGTGTGGCGACACAAAGGCTGAACCTCCTGGCAGCCAGATTTGGAGTCAGAATAAAAACAAACAGGGACAACCCAGGGGCAGGGTAAGACTGGGGACTGTGGTAGGGCAGGCCAAACAAGACTTTTGGGAGCTGTAGGTGAAGGCCCCTGCCAGTTTCCTCCCTATAAGCACAGACAGAGGAACGCTGGCACCAGAGAGGCATATGGTCAGAGAGGAAGTGAGAACCCCTAGGATAAAAATGAGAAATCCCATTAAACAGTAAAAACACTTCGGAGAAGGACAAACAAGTGACTGAGAAACTTTCCTGCCAGGAGGGTGGGATGTTCCCACTGCCAAGAAGTAATGGTAGGGAGAATAAATGATATGGTCTCACTTAGAAGCAGGAGCTCAGACACCCCCCAATGCTGACCTATCACCACTGAAAGACTGGTACAGAAGAAAGGCTAACCCATCTTGGCAGGAAATAACGTCACTCATCAGACAGGAAGCGGTGGGTCCACCAACCTCATAGGCTTCTGGGAGGGCCATCCATGGACAGTTAGCCCTGAATGTCCATATCCCTCCACAATCCTCCATCTTGACCAAGAGGGGGGCCAAGTTTCCTATACGTTGGGTGAGGTAATTTCTTTTTTTTTTTTTTTTTTTGGTCTTTTTAGGGCCGCACCCATGGAAGCTCCCAGGCTAGGGGTCGAATCGGAGCTGCAGCTGCTGGCCTACGCCACAGCCACAGTAATGCCAGATCCAAGCTGGGTCTGCAGCCTATACCACAGCTCACAGCAATGCTTGATCTTTAACCCACTGAGCGAGGCCAGGGACCGAACCGCGTCCTCATGGTTACTAATCAGATTCATTTCCGCTGAGCCATGATGGGAATGCCTGGGTAATTATAACCCCATCTCTTCATCAGTGATTTCCCAGGGATGCTAAACCCTCAAATCCTTACCTAGTTGGAAAGAAAGAGGAATAGATACCATCACACCTGGAGCCACAGGTCAAGCCTCTAGAGTTAATGTATCTAAGGAAATAGCTCTAGGGACCCAATAACTGAAGGATAGGAAGAGCCTCCCCATGGACCAGAGGGATGCTGAGACCAGGTTTCCATGGTAACTGATTTCAAAGCAGCCTCTTCCTAACTCTAAATTGAGGGAGAACAGATTTGAGGGAGACCAGGGCCTAGCGATGAAAGAGCCATAGGAGTACTAAAGGGTGGAAGAGTTGTTACAGGAAGGTCACGTCATCCTGACACTGGCCCCAGTACCAGTGGGCCTCAAAGCCCAGCTTGGCACTCTCATCCTCTGGTGGCTCAGGAGGTCCACCTTGGAGCCCCTCCCCTGGGGGCTTCCACAGAGCCCTCAAACTCTCTAGCCTGGCAGCTGTCAGGTCCACCTCAGTCCTGGCCCTTTCCCCACTGGGTATAACCTTTGCCCAGTCCATCTCGGGACGGGGAGCCCCGGGGGGACCCTGTTCATCCAGCTCGCTGGGGGCCACCGTGTCCAGGAAACTGCCGATGGAGACACTGTCCAGCCGGTCAGTGGAGCTGGTGTCTGGCAGGCTGTCCCAGCTGCCTCGCCTTGAGCGGCCTGGGCTCCCGCCTGTCAGGCTATATTGGCTGCTGGTAAGGCTGCTGCAGTGGCTGGTCAACGTCCCCCGCTCCTCCAACAGCCAGCGCACCGCCTCGATGCCCTCATTCAAGGTCACCAGCTGCTGCAGGATCTTCACGTCAATGGCTCGCAGGTAAGC
This sequence comes from Catagonus wagneri, assembly GCA_004024745.2. Taxonomy (NCBI): domain Eukaryota; kingdom Metazoa; phylum Chordata; class Mammalia; order Artiodactyla; family Tayassuidae; genus Catagonus; species Catagonus wagneri. The sequence continues at coordinate 27,605,079 of PVHT020000066.1, forward strand.
CTAGGGGAGTAGGAGAAGGAATCAGTCCCAGGTTCAGCGCCATGGGTTTTTCGCAGTGTTTCCAGAGGCCCCCAACTTGTGATCCAACCAAAGCGGATTTTTTTTTTTTTTTTGCTTTTTGCTTTTTGCTTTTTAGGGTCATACCTGAGGCATATGGAGGTTCCCAGGCTAGGGGTCGAATGGAAGCTACAGCTGCCAGCCTACACCACAGCACAGCAACATGGGATCTGAGCCGCCGCATATGCGAACTACACCACAGTTCACAACACCAGATCCTTAGCCCACGGAGGGAGGCTAGGGATCGAACCTGCCTCCTCATGGATAGTGGTCAGGTTTGTTTCCGCTGAGTCATAATGGGAACTCCCTATGCTTCACTTTTAATAAGCATGGAAATAGAATGGATTGGAGTGTGGGCTTTAGAAGCAGATAGACTGCTCATTAAAATCTCAGTTCTACAACTTATAGCAACTATACAACTGTGAGCAACTTTCTTACCTTCTTTGAGCCTAGGTCTCTCTATTTTTGAAACAGGGGTAAAATCACTCACCTCACAGGGTGGCTGTGAGAATTTTGAAGTGCCATCTACTAAGTAATGAACACTGTGCCTGGCACAAAGTGAGGTCTCAGTATTAAAGTATTAAAATCCAAACCTACTGAGATTTGAACTTCATAGATAGGGTATTAACTATTGAGCCAGTATAGATTCACCAGTAAGACTTAGAATCAGTCATCCAAAGAGTAGCCTGAAAGGGGGTCGGGTGTTAATTGGAAAGCATACTGGGCCAAAAAGAGGCAGGAGCTGGAGGGTAAAGAAGGAGCTAATCTGGATCCCCAGTCCCTTCAGGATGTTGGGTAGCAGCTGCCAAGGAAGGAAGGCTTGGCCAAAGCTCCAAAGGGTCAGAATCCTGCTAGCTGGGGATTCAGGGCTTCCCTCTACTATGCCCCAGTCTCTCTGTGTGGACTGGAAGTAAGCCTGACTTACTAGGTAATCCCTAGAGATCCCTAGATCCCTTCCAGCTCAGATGCACTGAGTTATCTTCCCCAAGCACAAGTCTGAACCTGTCTGTCCCTTGCTGAAGAATCCGTAGGGGCCTAGCACTGCTCTAAGAGAATAAAATCTAAACACTTTAGCAGCAGTCTGTCATGATCCAGCTCTTACTCATCCCTCTAACCTCACCTTTAGCATATTTCCATGGGAATTCCAGGCCCTGCCACACAAGACTTTTTAAATTTCATTTAGTTTTACTTGTAACAAAAGTAAGAGAGGAGGTCTCTTGCAGCACAACAGGTTAAGGATCTGACGTTGTCACTGCAGCTGCCTGGATCACTGTGTGGTGCAGCTTCAATGCCTGGTCCAAGGTGTGGCCAAAAAAAGAAGCAAGCAGTTCTGCAAGGTTTATCATGAAAAGTAACAGCTCCCCCATCCTAGTCCTAAATCCCATTTCCCAGAGATAATTACTATTAATTTCTTACCTGTTTGTTACTTACTTTCTAATTTTCAAATAATATGCTACTTAACTGATATTTTTTTTACTTACTGATTTTTAAGTTTTAGGGTTTTTTCTTTTTAGGGCCGCACCCACAGCATATGGAGCTTCCCAGGCTAGGGGTCGAATTAGAGCTGTAGCTGCTAGCCTACACCACAGCCACAGCAACGCCAGATCCAAGCCGCATCTGTGACGTACACCACAGCTCATGGCAACACAGGATCCTTAACCCACTGAGCGAGGCCAGGGATAGAACCTGAATCTTCATGGATGCTAGTCAGATGGGAACTCTGAGTTTTAGGTATTTTCTGTTGACCTTGCACACAATAGAAGGTTAAGGATTTAACCCTTTCATCCTACTCCCTACTTCTCTGCCATACCCATACCCTTCCCATCTCCCCGTATTCCCAATATATGCAATAAAATTAATTATTCAGCCTTTTCACTTTAAGATTTGGCAATGCTATTCACAACTAAGCCATGTGGTTTACTATGGTAACTTTTCCTTTCATACAACTTTACATCTTCCTTTGTAAATAATGATTATTATCAATGTTATTATTATTACTACTACTGTTTTGCTTAGTTTGGCATATCGTTATCGTTATCAGTAAGTCATCCCTAAACTCTCTCCCAGTTGTCTGAGTTCCTTCCCCTCTCAAAGCTTTTAAATATATGTTCTATCTCTTCCCTCTTCTTCAAGGCAATGCTCTAGGAGCCTTCTGATCTGCTCTAATCTGTCCCCTCTGCACAGCTGTCCTCCAGGGATCTCCCTTCACTATCATCTTGGGGATTCCCTTTGCCTCTCTCCTGAGTTGGATCCCGTTTCCTGGATCCCACATCTCTTTATTGATTTACCTTTTTTTTTTTTTTAGGGCCGCACCTGCAGCATATGGAGTTTACCAGGCTAGGGGTCCAATCACAGCTACCGCTGCCGGCCTATGCCACAGCCACAGCCACACGGGATCTGAGTCGCGTCTGTGACCTACACCACAGCTCACGGCAACGCTGGATCCTTAACCCACTGAGCAAGGCCAGGGATTGAACCTGCAACCTCATGGTTCCTAGTCGGATTCGTTAACTGCTGCACCACAACAGGAACTCCTTGATTTACTTCTTCATTTGTGTGTGTGGTGTTTTCTTTCAGCAGCTTCCTAAGAAAGCCTGCACAGACTACACCTGCACAGGAAGTATATTTGCTGAAGCTTCACATGTTTTAGAATGTTCCTATTCTCTTCTTACACTATTGACCTTTTAGCTGAGTACAGAAATCTAGGCTGAAAAATAGTATTTCCTTGGAATTTTAAGCATTGCTTCATTACCTTCTGCCATTCTGATTCCTGACTCTCTTAGAATTTTTTTTTGGGGGGGCACAGGGAATATGGAGTTTCCCAGGCTAGGGGTTGAATCAGAGATGCAGCTGCCTGCCTGTGCCACAGCCACAGCAACGCCAGATCCAAGCCGAGTCCTGGACCTACACCACACCTCACGGCAACGCTGGATCCTCATGGATGCTAGCCAGATTCTTTTCCACTGAGCCACGACAGGAAATCCTGATTCCCAACTCTCTGTGTGTGACCACCTTCCCACTCTTTCTAGAAGTTTCTAGGATCGTCTCTTGGTTCTCAGTGCTCTAAGTTATTGCAGTAATTTGCCATGGTGTGATTCTGTTTTCATCCAATAAATTGGTCACTTGTTGGGCTCCTGTTATCTTTTTTCTTTCTTTCTTTTTTTTACAGCCATACCTGCAGCATATGGAAATTTCCAGGCTAGGGGTCAAATTGGAGCTGCAGCTGCAGGGCTACACCACAGTCAGAGCAACACCAGATCTGAGCTGCAACTATGACTCACACTGTAGCTTGCAGCAATGCCAGATCCTTAACCCACTGAGCAAAGCCAAGGATTGAACCTACATCCTCACAGAGACAATGGGTTAAACATATGTTCCGTCTATTCCACCTTCTTCCTTTTTTAAAAAACATTTTTTTTTGTTTTTTTTAGGGCCACACCTGCAGCATATGGAAGTTCCTAGACAAGGGGTCAAATCCAAGCTGTAACTGTGGGCCTGTGGCAACGCCAGATCTGAGCCTTGTGCCTATGCCACAGCTCACTGCAACACTGGATCCTTAACCCACTGAGCAATGCCAGGGATCAGACCCAAGTCCTCATGGATACTAGTAGGGTTCATCACCACTGTGCCATAACGGGAACTCCTATTTCAACTTCTATCTTTCTTTTCTTTACTTTTCTTTTCTTTCTTTATTGCTTTTTAGGACCGTACTAGCAGCATGTGGAGGTTCCCAGGCTAGGGATCGAATCAGAGCTATAGCTGTTGGCCTGCACCACAGCCACAGCAATGTGGGATCCGAGAGTCTGTGACCTACACCACAGCTCATGGCAATGCCGGATCCTTAACCCACTGAGCAAGGCCAGGGATCGAACCTGCAACCTCATGGTTCCTAGTCAGATTCATTTCCGCTGTGCCACGATGGGAACTCCCTATTTTAACTTCTTGACCCCCTGAGCCACAGCAAACTCCCAGCTCTTATCATCTATAAACTCATGTCCTTCAGTTCTGGGAAATTTTAATTATTTCAGTGATGATTATTTATCCTCCAATATATATACTTTTGGCCTTTCTGGAAATACTGTTATGTGCATAGAGAGCACCCTGGACTGATCCTCTAAATTTTTTTTTTCTCTTCCATCTCTTCCTGTGTTTATTCTGGTTTCTGAAATATTTCAACATTATCAACCCTTCTACCGAGTTTTTCATTTTTTCCTATCATGTTTTTATTTACAAGAGTTGTTTCTAGGAGTTCCCATTGTGGCTCAGCGGGTTAAGAACCTGACTAGTACCCATAAAGATTCAGGTTCAATCCCTGGTCTTGCTCAGTGGGTTAAGGATCCGGAAGCTGTGGCAAAGGTCAAAGATGCAGCTCAGATCCTGTGTTGCTGTGGCTGTGATTCAACCCCTACCCTGGGAGCTTCTATATGCTGCAGGTGTGGCCCTTAAATGAAAAAGAAAAAAGTTGTTTCTAGTTCTCTGAATATTTTTTTTTTACAACTTCCTGTTTTTCTTCTTAACTGCAATATTCTCTTATCTTTTTAAGGATATAAGTAATGATTTCTTATGTTCTCACCTCCCTGTATCATCTCCATTTCATTCAAGTTGCTTCTTTTTTTTCTTTTTTATGGCTGCACCTGCGGCATACGGAAGTTCCCAGGCTGGGGTCAAACTGGAGTTGCAGCTGCTGGCCTATAACACAGCCACAGCAATACTAGATCTGAGCCACGTCTGCAATCTACACTGTAGCTCATGGCAATGCTGGATCTTTATTATTTTATTTCATTTCATTTTTGGTCTTTTGTCTTTTTAGGGCTGCATCTGCAGCATATGGAGGTTCCCAGGCTAGGGGTTGCTTCTGAACTGTAGCACCAGCCTAAACCACATCACAGCAATGCGGGATCTAAGCCTTTCTGCAACCTACACCACAGCTCACAGCAACACCAAATCCTTAACCCACTGGGCGGAGCCAGGGCCCAAACTTGGGTTCATTACCACTGAGCCACAATGCGAACTCCTCAAGTTGCTTTTTTCTGTTTGTTTGGGTCTATATAGTAAGAGAGTTTCATCAGAGGTCTTAACAATCTTTAGCTGCTGCTCATATTTCAGTGGTCTCTAAAAAGCTGACTGGACACTCTGTGCCTGAGGCTTGCCAGCTCTGAACCTCAGGAAGGGTTGTGGCGAGGCTGTTTGATTGGGTAAGGCCTGAAGGTAGTATCTTTTGTGTGTGTGTGTTTGTTTCTCTTGGGTTCATCAGATTCACTATATTATACCATCTATTTTTTTTTAATTTTATGGCCAAATCTGCAGCATATGGAAGTTTCCAGGCCACAGATTGAATCCATGCCTCCACAGCAACCCGAGACACTGCAATCAGATTCTTAACCCAATGCACTACAGGAGGAACTCCTATATTATATCCATTAGAAAGTACACTGTAAGCAAAGCTGCCAGTATTCTGGGAGCCAACTAAGGGGAAAGGCTGGAAGAAGTATTTATATAATATTTAGTATATTTTAATTTAATCCCTCTTGCTCTCAAATTCTTCTTGGTGTCTCCCAATGTGGAGAACTTCGGTTCTGTTATATTTATTTATTTATTTATTTATTTATTTTGCTTTTTTTTTTAAGGGCCATACCTGTGACATATGGAAGTTCCCAGGCTAGAGGTTGAATCAGAGCTACAGCCACAGCAATGTCGGGTCTGAGCCGCATGTGCTACCTACATCACAGCTCACAGCAATGCCGGATCCTCAACCCACTGAGCAAGGCCAGGGATCCAACTCGCATCCTCATGGATACTAGTTGGATTCATTTCCACTGCGCCACAATGTGAACTCCAGGTTCTGTTATTTTTAAAATATGTATTACTTGATAAATGTTTATTGAATTATTCAGGAAAGAATTGCTTTACTCATACCTACAATGATAGGCCAGAAATAGGACCATGTATTTGTACATGGATAAAAACATAGGCACTGGAGGAGTTCCCTTCGTGGCTCAGTGGTTAACGAATCCAACTAGGAACCATGAGGTTGTGGGTTCGATCCCTGGCCTTGCTCAGTGCGTTAAGGATCCGGCGTTGCCATGAGCTGTGGTGTAGGTTGCAGACGTGGCTTGGATCCCGCATTGCTGTGACTGTGGCGAAGGCCGGCGACTACAACTCCTGTTAGACCCCTAGCCTGGGAACCTCCATATGCCGTGCGTGCGGCTCTAGATAAAAGGCAAAAAGACAAAAAAAAAAAAAAACACAGGCACTGGAGTCAAGCAGATCTGGATTCAAAGTCCAGTTTTGCCATCGATGAGCCATACTAAATTGGACTATTTTTTTCTTTAAACCATTTTCTTCATTGTAAAGAGAAGATACTATCTATTTTAAGGTTTAAGAAATAGAAGGAAAATATTAACATGCATAGCATATTGCCTGACAAGTATTCACTAATCAATAAAATAGCAGCTATTTGGCTTTACATATTACTGTGGTTGACTTACTACCTTGGCATAGCACAGATAATTTTGTACCTGAAATTATTTATTTTTGGAAGAACATCACAACTTGAACTCAATTAAAAAATGATTATTGGGTACCTGGATTTTCTAATAATTACAAAGATGACTGAGAATCTCCCTGCTTAACAGAAGCTTATATTTCAATAAGGAGGTGCGGGCACAAATAACTACAGTACCACAGACCATAAAGACCATTAATGACACATGATAAAAGAGATTATTTTCAATTATTTCATACTATGGACAAATACATTAACAGTGAAACCATTTAGTCCATGACCAAACCAAACAAATTAAACAAAACTTATTGGAGTTCCCGTCATGGCTCAGTGGAATCAAATCTGACTAGTATCCATGAGGATACAGGTTCGACTCCTGGCCTTGCTCAGGGGGTCAGGGATCCAGTTTTGCCATGAGCTATGGTGTAGGTCACAGACACAGCTCGGATCTGGCATTGCTGTAGCTGTGGCTAGTGGCTACAGCTCCGATTAGACCCCTAGCCTGAGAACCTCCACATGCCACGGGTGTGGCCCTAAAAAAAAAACAAAAAAACTTCTTATACTAAAAATGCTTCTCCTACCTCCTACCATGTTTTCCCCTCCTTCCCTCCCTCTGTCCCTTCCTTCCTTCCTTTCCCCTCCTCCCTGTGATCTGTTCTTTCCAAAATTTACATTTCCAGTCTTCTACTAGGATAAAGGATTGGTGGGCACCTTGTTGCCCAGTCAAGCAGGGGATTATAGAGCATGATTTTTTTTTTCTTTTTAGGGCCACACCCGCGGCACATGGAGGTTCCCAGGCTAAGGGTCGAATCGAAGCTGTACCGCCGGCCAGCGCCACAGCCACAGCAACGCAGGATCCGAGCCGTGTCTGCAACCTACACCACAGCTCACGGCAACGCCGGATCGTCAACCCACTGAGAAAGGCCAGGGATCAAACCCACAATCTCATGATTTCTAGTCTGATTCGTTAACCGCTGCACCACGATGGGAACTCCAAGAGCATCATTTTTTTTCTTTTCTATTCTTTTTTTAGGGTCGCACCCGTGGCATATGTAGGTTCCCAGGCTAGGGGTCTAATCGGAGCTGTAGCTGCGAACATACGCCACAGCCACAGCAACGCGGGATCTGAGCCGCATCTGCAACCTACACCACAGCTCACGGCAACTCCAGACCGTTAACCCACTGAGCAATGCCAGGGATAGAACCCGCAACCTCATGGTTCCTAGTCGGATTCATTTCTGCTACGCCACAACAGAAACTCCCAAGAGCATAATTCTTAAACAGATATTCATCAACCCTTATGTGTTCAGCTCTACTTGTGTCCCCAGTTCCAGAAATAGCTGAGACCCACTCTTGAGACTTTTGAGGGTTTCTGTAGTGCAAAATGAATTGTTTTTCAGCTCTCTTCATTGCTGGCTTGGAGTTTAGCCTTCAGCTTCCAAAATTTTGTTCCTATCATCTTCTCTCCTATTTTTGTCATAATGGCTTCTTGGATTTAAAAGTAATCCTTCTACTGGTTTTTAATGGAGTTTCAGGAAGGAATGCTGTAAATGCATATGTTCATGTGTCATCTTTTTTTTTTTTGGCTTTTTGCCTTTTTTTTATGTAGAGCCGCACCCGCGGCATATGGAGGTTCCCAGGCTAGGGGTCTAATCGGAGCTGTAGCCACCGGCCTTTGCCATAGCCACAGCAAAGCAGGATCCGAGCCGCGTCTGCAACCTTCACCACAGCTCACGGCAACGCCAGATCCTTAACCCGCTGAGCAAGGCCAGGAATCGAACCCGCAACCTCATGGTTCCTAGTCGGATTCGTTAACCACTGAGCCACGAAGGGAACTCCCGTTCATGTGCCATCTTGAACTGGCAATCCTTTTGACTTAATTCATGGACCAACTCAAATGCCACCTCCTCTAGGAAGTCTTCCCTTCACTTTCATTAAGATGGAATTAATCCATTCGGTCATGGAACAATATTTATTGAGTGGTGTTTTTTTGGGTGGAGGTTTATGTTTTTGTTTTTGTTTTTGTTTTTTTGGCTGCCCCAGAGTATATGGAGTTCCTGGACCAGGGATCGGATCCGAGCCTCAGTTGTGACCTTCACCACAGCTGCGGCAAGATCCTTAACTCATCTCGCTGGGCTGGGTATTGAACCTGCATCCCAGTGCCCCAGAGATGCTGCCAATCCCAAAGCACCACAGTGGGAACGCCAAACATTTTTTTACATGATTGGCATTGTGTGGGTAAAGCAACAGCATTTCTTGCTGTCAGAGAGTTCACAGTCTAATGGGTAAGATAAGACAATCAGGCAAGCACTTAAAATTGAGTATAGCAAATGCCACAGGACATGAATGCTACACAAACAGTAGCGGGTACCTGCGGGCCATAGCCTAACCAGGGGAGTAAGGAAATGCTTCCTAGAATAAGGAACATGAGCTGAGACTTGAAGGTCAAGTAGGACTTGCCCAACAAAGCAATGGGGAGTCATTCTAACCAGAGGAAGCAGTTTGTCTTCTCCAGTTTAATTGTGCCTTTCTAGGAATTCCCGTCGTGGCTCAGTGGTAACGAAGCCGACTAGTATCCACGAGGACTCGGGTTCAATCCCTGGCCTCTCTCAGTGGGTTAAGGATCCACTGTTGCTGTGAGGTGTGATGTAGGTCTCAGACGCGGCTCGGATCCAGTGTTGCTGTGGCTGTGGCAAAGGCCGGTGGCTACAGCTCCTGTTAGACCCCTAGCCTGGGAACCTCCATATGCTGCAGGTGCCTCTTAAAAAGAACAAAAAAAAAAAAAAGCCAGAGCACAAATTTGATCACTCTATAATGAAGATTCTTCCAGGAAGCCCTCCCTTGGTTCCAATAGCACCTGTCATCCTGTACTAGGGTGGTTTGGTTTGTCTGTCTCTCTCCTTCCCTAACCCAGACTATGAGCTCCCTGAGAGCAGCAGGTCACGCCCAGTCCATTTATGGATTAGCCTAGGATTGGGTAGGTCAGATTCAGCTCTGTGATTCTCTTGGCCCCTCTGCTGGTCCTAGGGTTTTATCATGGTGGGAAATGAATCTAAGGACATGAGTCTATAGTCCTGTGACAGTGGGATTCCCTAACTGTGAGAGCATCAGTCCCCAGAATAGAAGAAATCAAGGCTTTCTTGCCAGAAAAAGAAACACTCATTTTACACCATCTCTTTGGAAACAGAAAGGGGATAAACAGCTCAGAAGAGATGCAGTCTCCGAGGCTACTCCAACCTAATTCTCTTCCCAGGGGGATTCAGGTTCCTCATTCCTCCCCTTACCACATATGCATCAGACCCTCTGCCCAGCGCTAGGGTCACAAGTATGGCTCACTCAGGGCTTGATCTAAATCAACTCCTAGGATAAAAGCCCAGAGATCTGAGTCCTACCTCCCTGGTCCTGGACTGAGATTCCCAGAACATTGTTACCAGGAAGACTCTCTGAGATCATCTGGCCCCATAATCCCCTGCTCCCCATCCCCCAAGAAGTAGTAAAACAGGCCAAGAGAATCAGGGCTCTGCTCAAGATGACAAAATGAGCCAGGACTTGAACCCATGTCTTCTCTCTCCTTGCTCAAAGCTTTTTCTTAAACTGCTCTGTGGGGGTGGGTTGTCATGACAACAGTTCTCTGGGTGGGAAGTTTAAATAGGGGAGATTGCCATTGTTTCCCCCTCCCACAGATTCCAGAGTCTGTCTGGTTCACTCAACCTTTGAGTAAGAGAGGGAAGCAGTCCAGAGGCAGGGATGACCTTGGCCTCAAGAGCGGGCCTGCCCCTTCCCTGCAGGAAAACTGGGAGAGGGACAGTTGAAGGTCAGTATTTAGAGTGCTTGTACTAGTTCTGCCACTCCAGGGGAAACCCACTGCCTGGCCCCAGGTCCTGCCTGGGTGCCACCCAGTGGTAGGACAGAGTGCATAAAGAGACCAAAAACACCTTGAGACCTAGGAGGGAGAAAGGAATGGAGTAGGATCCATGGGGCACATAGCACCCCCTCTCCCCGTGCTGGCCCCCAGAAAGCTCCCACCCTTCATGGGCAGCCTCAGGCCCCAGGCCAGGCTGGGTCAGAAATGTCCCAAACAGAAGTTAAATGTACCCCCTTTGGAGTTCCCACTGTGGTGCAGGGGGTTAAAAATGACTGCAGCAGCTTGGGTCACTGTGGAGGCATGGGCTCAATTCCTGGCCTGGGGCAGTGGGTTAAAGGATCCAGTGTTGCCACAGCTGCAGTGTAGGTCACAGCTGTGGCTGGAATTCACTCCCTGGCCTGGGAACTTCCATATGCTGCAGGAAAAAAAAAAAAAAGGAAGTTAAATGTACCCCTTAAAGTTTATAAACAATAATCTCCAAAGGCAGAAAAGAGAGCCAGAGAGACGAGGCATGGCTCCTCCCTGGCTCCCACTGTCAGCTCAGGCAAGCATGCTTAACATGTGTAAGCATGCTTCCTCTGCGAGATGGGAAAATGATGACTGCTTTTCTCACTCCAGTGACAGAAAAAACATTTAATGTGTCTGGTGCAAAGCAGGTCTCAATGGAGAAGATGTAAAGTGAAGGCAGATCATTTAGGTTCAAAGCCTGGTTCTGCTTTTCACTTTCTGTATGACCCCATACCTCAATTTCTTTTTCCTTTTTTTTTTTTTGGTGGGGGGCAACATGCAGACGTTCCAGGGCCAGGGATCAAACTCAAGCTACAGCAGCTACCAGAGCCACAGCAATGACAACACTGGATTCTTAATCTACTGAGCCACCAGGGAACTCCCCATGCCTCAGTTTCTTCATCTGTAATACATCATCTACCTAATAAATTGCTGTGAGGACTAAGAGAATATCTTGTAAAGTGCTCAACACGATGCCTGGCACATGCACTTGGTGAAGTTAGTTTCCAAAGTAAGACACTCTGAGTAAACTCTTTCTAGGCCTTGAGCTAAAGTTTGTACTGTGAGGCAAAGCCAGACTCCTCCCTTAGGTGGGCACAGTCACAGCCCTACTCTGGAGAATTTGACAGTTGCTCCAACCATCAAGACCAAGTACACACAGGGCATTCAAACCCTTCCCCCGGGAGCCTTCCCTGATTGCTTTGCCCACAAAGCTCTCCTCCCAGCCTCCGAGGCTGTCAGGGAGCCTAGACATCCCCCCTCCACCCCACACTCCCCACGGCTCAGCCTGGCACAGAGCTGGGCACACAGTAGGGCTCCGGGAAGATCTGTCAGCTGTGGGTTCCTGGTTCTGGGCCAGAAAGTGGCTGGCAATTCCTCAGTTCCCCAGAATTGGCTGCAAAGTGGTGGCAGGTGCAAATCACCCCCTTCACCGGAACTGGGGAACCTGGGGGTGGGGCCCAACTGCCTTTTTGGCTCTGAATCTAGATGAGTAGCAAAAGGAAAGGCGGGTTTGGGTACCTGTTTCTTCTCCTCAAGGAAGTACAGATGAGATGCAAATATCCAGTGTTATTTGAGGGTTGGCAGGAAGGAGACTGTGTCAGAAGTGATGGGACCAGCACTGCTGGTGCTGCTCCTCTGTGTCTGCTAAGGTTCTAGGAACTTTCAAATATTTTAAGTGGGTGTGTGTGGGGGGGGATGTTGGGGAAAGAGGATGTTTTTAGTGGCCCTAGTCCAGGCAGTTTTCACCCAGATCTCTTCTGTGCTAAATCTTGTGGTGGATCCTGGGGCCTGAGAGGAACAAACCCTGGGCCCAGTCTGCAGGAGGAGAAAAAACTGGTTGCCCTGTAATGGTGGCTGGGCGGGGAGAGGTGGCCTCGAAGTGAGGGGGGAGGGGGGAGATTTGTGCTAGGCTAGGTTCTCAGTGCTTCACAGTCCTCGCCTCTCCGCTCCCAATTATTTGGCAGAAAAAAAAAAAAAAACTTAGAAAAACCGGCGCCTCCCATCCTGATTCCTCAGGACCCATTAATACCCCACTCACCCTAGGTGGAGAATGCATCTAATGGACCCCAGGGTTTAAAGACTGATTAGGTAGGAATCCTGAGGAGTTAGGCGGGGAGTTTTAACTCCCTCCTCTCCAGCCCAACTCTGACGGCGCCAGTCCATCCCTCCCAGCCCCATGCTAGGGACTCCGTCCCCCGGCCCATGGAGCCCACACTCACCAGCTCCATCCTCAGCGCCATGATCTTGTCCCTCAGGCCGTGGCCCGTGCTAGGCGCCCCTGGGAGCAGCAGGGCGCTAGAGGTTCCCGGCTCCCACTCGCCTCGAAGCCCGCGCAGCAGCCCTTCAGGGGTCTTCCTGCCCACCTTGCCCTCCACGTCTCGAAGGTCAGGCGTCTGGGACTCCGCAGTCCCCTCCATGCGGGTCTAAGACTGAACAGATTTGGGCGACTGGAGCCGGGATCCCGCTCCCGGGGGTCCTCCTGTCTCCGCAGCTAGTACGGAACCAACGGGTCCCCGCCCGCTCAGTGCGGGGGCGGGAGGAGGGCGCCGTAACACTCAGAAAAGCCGCGCAGAGCTCTGTATGTTTGTGCGTGTGTGTGTGTGTGCCTGCGTGTGAGTGTGCTTGCGCGCGCGCTGGCTCCGAAATGGGTGAGGCTGGGCGATCCTGCTTATGCACCTGAAGGACAGCTCAGCGCCTTCTCCCCACTCTGGCACTGAGTCCAGACAGGTTCTCAGTAGGCGCCCAAAGAGTGTTTGCTGAATAAAGGTTAAGCATTCTCAGTTAGGGTTGTGAGATTTTAAGGAACAGTGGTAACAGAGATGCAGAGGATTTTGGAAGGCTTCCTAGAGTAGAATCAGTGGTAGAATTTATCTAGTCACTGATACACACACACACACAGAACCAGTGTAGCCACTATATTTAGACTAAAAGAGTGGAAAGTCAATTTCTTCTGGTCAATGAGGGGCAGCCAGTATTGAAGAGCTGAAGAGGTCCATATGGGCTAGATCATGATCTTGCAAACTGATGCTTCTCAGACTTGACTTTGCATATGTGAATTTTCTGTTAATCTTGTTAAAATGCTTTTAACGATTTGTAAATCTGGGGTGGGGCCTGAGATTCTGCATTTCTAACAAGCTCTCTGATAATGGCCATGCTGCTGGTCCCAGGACCACACTTTGGGTAACAGGGTTATAAAAATGGCTCTGTGCTTGGATTTTATTCTACGGGCAATGAGGTGCAATAAAAAACTTTTTATGCTTTAGCTTGATTTTGATTTTTAATCCAGATAATTCAAACACATAGTTACATAAGGATTTGTAATGAAAAGATAGCTATTACCCCCATCCTACTCTTTCTCACCTCTAGTCCCACTACCCAGAGGCAATTACTTTCAGCTATTTTTTTCCTGGTGTTTTATACTCATAACTCCACAATATGTTTATGGCACTATGTCTTAACTTTAACATTATCTACTAACTTCCTATTACGAAAAATATGGATTTACCTCACAATCTGTATTTCCCTACTTCCATTGTCCCTGTACATTTCTATCATTATTTACTTATTTATTTATTATGGCTGCACTAGCAGCATATGGAAACTCATGGTTCCTAATCGGATTCGTTTCCGCTGTGCCACGACGGGAACTCCTGCAATCAGATTCTTAACCCACTGCACCACAGCGGGAATGCCTATTTATTTATTTATTTGTTTGTTTGTTTGTTTTCTTTTACAGCCACACCTGAGGCATAGGGAAGTTCCTGAGCTAGGGGTCAAATTGGACCTGCACCTGCAGGCCTATGCCACAGTCGTAGCAACACTAGAGCCAAGCCACATGTGAGAACTACACCACAGTTCATAACAACGCTGGATCCTTAACCCACTGTGCAGGGCCAGGGATTGAACCCACATTCTCATGGATACTAGTTGGGTTCGTAACCCACTGAGCCATCATGGGAACTCTCCTATTTTTTATTTTTTAATTAAAAATTGTTTTTTGGCCACACTCAAGGCACACGGAAGTTCCCAGGCCAGGGAGTGAACTTGAGCCACAACAGTTACCCAAGCCTTTGCAGAGATAAAATGGAATCCTTAACCCTGGCACCACAGGAGAAATCCCATGGGAGGGTTTTTTTCATTATAAACATTTTAAGAAGTTTCTTATTGGACTGTAGTTGACTTACAAAGTAGTGTTAGTTTCAGGAGTGCAGCAAAGTAAGTCAGTTATACATATAACCATTTCTTTTCAGGATCTTTTCCCATATAGGTTATAACATAGTACTGGGTAGATTTCTCTGTGCTATACAGCAGGTTCTTGTTACCTACCTATTTTATATATAGTAGTGTGTATATATCAATCCCAACTCCCTAATTTACCCCCACCCCAACATTTCCCTTTGGTAACGATAAATTTGGTTTCAAAATCTTTAAGTCTGTTTCTGTTTTGTAAGTTGTTCTGTATCATTTTTACTAGATTTCACACATTAGTGATCTCATATATTTGTCTCTGTCTGACTTACTTAGTGTGATAATTTCTACATCCATCTGCGTGGCTGCAAATGGCATTATTTCATTCTTTTTTATGGTCGAGTAATAATTCATGGTATATATCCAATGTATATATGTACCACATCTTCTTTATCCAGTCCTCTATCAATGGACATTTAGCACGCTTCTATGTCTTGGCTATTGTAAATAGTGCTGTAATGAACATTGGGGTGCATGTATCTTTTCAAATTACGGTTTTTGCTGGGTATATGCCTGGGAGTGGGATTGCTGGATCATATGGTAGTTCTATATTCAATTTTTCTTTATTTTTTATTTTTTGCTTTTTAGGGCTGCACCTGTGACATATGGTGGCTCCCAGGCTAGGGGTTGAATTGGAACTACAGCTGCCAGGCTATACCAGAGGCACAGCAATGAGGGATCCAAGCCGCATCTGCAAACTTCACTACAGCTTACGGCCACACTGAATCTCTGACCCACTGAGCAAGGCCAGAGATCGAACCCGCATCCTCATGGATACTAGTCATATTCGTTTCCATTACGCCATAATGGGAACTCCCCTATATTTAATTTTTAAAGGAACCTCCATACTGTCCCCCATAGTGGTTGTACCAGTTACATTCCCACCAACAGTGTAGTTATCTTTTCCCATGAAAGGGTTTTAAATCAGAGGTCGACAAAATAGATTTGCTTTTTTGAAAAAATACTCTGGATTTTGCAAGGAGAAAGGATTAAAGGGGTAAAAATCTGGAGTCAAGGAGACCAGCTAGAAGGCAAGACACTAAAATTTTAGCCTGGACAGGGGCTGGTTGTGAGGATGGAGAATTAGACCAGAATGGAGGACTCTTTAGGGGATAAGATTGATAAGACTTGGTGACTAGTAACGTTCATTTACTTATTAGTGGCATTCAATAAATACTTGTTCAGAAAACAAATGATTTCAAAAAAACATTATGGAGAGTTTCCTATGTGTTAGTCTTTGTATGTGGTACAAAGAATATAGTGGTTCACAAACAGACCTGGATGGTTGCTGGAGAGAGATGAGAAGTCAAGGGTGACTCCCAGTTACTTGACCTGATGACATCCACCAAGGAAGGGGACCCAAGAAGAGGACTGAGAGTGGGAAGAGATGATCCTAGCAGGAGTTGCGTTGAGCTGGAGGAGTTTGTGAAAATGTCCATGTGGCAGTTAGGCACAGGTCAGCCTGGAGCTCAGGAGAAAGGCTAAGCATGCAGATATGAGTTTAGGAATCTAGATGGTTAGAGAGGTCATGAAAGTGGATGCACACTTCTATGGAGAGTGAGTTTTAGGGGAGAAGAGGGCCAGAGAGGAACCCTGAGGGAAACCTTTTTAAAATCCTAATAAAATATATTGAGTTTTCTTCTGTTCTAATACATACTTACAAGGAGAAATCACTGATTGCCTCAACTGTTAACATTTGGGGGATACAATCCCATCATTTTAGGAAGAAGATGGAATATAGAGAGCTCAAAAACATCTAACTGGTCTTCTGGCTTCCTCTGCCTCCTTTCAATCCATTATCCACGGAACAGTAAATGTTCTCTTAAATTGGATTATATTGCTTCCCTGCCTAAAACTGTGCCATGGCTACCCACTCCAAGTAAATATCACCATCACCTAGAAAATTTTTAACAATGTAGTATTCTGCTCTGCCCCAGACTCCTGAATCAAAAACTCTAATAGGGCCCAGCAATGTTTTAACAAGCCATCCAAGTGATTCTAATGCAAGCTAAAGTTTGAGAACCAGTGTGTTAAGCTAAGTGCTTTGCATGAATTAAACTCTGTAAGTGTTATTATAGTCAGTACAGTGAGGGGTTAAGAGTGGAATCTGGAGCCACTCTGCCTGGGTTTGAATTCTAGCTTCCCAACTTTGTGATGATACTGGGCCTCATTTTCCTTGTCTACCAGGGTGGGACAGGGATAGTACCTACCTATCACTGGAGGATAGGATGGAGTCCTTCGGGAATTAAGCGAGTTAATATAATAAGGTGCTTACTTAGAACAGTGGCCGGCATAGAGCGAGCGTCAAATAAGGGCATTCTCATTCCACAGAGAAGGGAACTTAGGCTGAGACGTGAAGCGACTTGCCCAAAGTCTAAGTGGGTGGTAGAACGAGGCTTTCAATTCCCCCTCGTCTTCAAAGGGCGTGCATGCTCTAGATCTGGGCGCAGCCTTGGCCAAGCAACGGGAAGGGGCAGCTGTGTCCGAGGCCTGCAGCCCCCTCTGACCCTAACGCGCCTTGCGATCCAGTCCAGGGCTCTAGGAGGACTCCGACCTGAAACGGGTTTGCTATCGCGCGGTGCAGGTGGCGAGAGAGCCGCTCTCCGCCATCGGCTCACCCGGCCCATCGGCCGGCTCCACCGCAGCCAAGGGGCCGAGGACTGGCGGGGCTGGCGGGCCGCAGACATCCACCGCCGCCCTAAGCGCCGCCCGCCGCCCTCTCACCCCGCGGCGGCGGCGGCGGCGGCGGCGGCGGCGGAAGCGGGGAGGCGGGCCGGCCGGGCCGGGGCGGGGCCGCGAGCGGCATGGAGGAGGCGGAGGCCGTGCCGCGCCGGGCCGGGCAGTGCGGGCCCGAGCGGGGCCCGAGCGGGGCCCGGGCCTCCTGAGCCGTGAGTGCGCCTGGGCGGCGGTCCGGGAGGGGTGGCGCGGTGGGGGCGGGTCCCCCGATGCTGGGGCGGCCCGAGCCCTGGGAGGAGAGACAGAGCCAGATAGGAGGGGGCGAGGGCGTAAGGGGGTGGAGAGTGGTGCGGGGCGGGCGAGGGGGAGACTCGCTGCCCTTTTCTCACCCCAGGACTGGGAAGGCCTGGGGTTTGGTCCTTTTAGGAGGTGATGAGCCTTGAGAAACGATTGTTTGGCTTCCACCGCTGGGGCCATGGGCAGCCCTATCAGTTCCCCCAGCCCCAAGGGAGTTTCCAGGTGCTCTGACTCCTCTGAAGGTTTTTTTTTTCCCCAGAGAAGTTGAGCCTCTTCCCCCAGGTCACACAGCATGGATGTCTACAGGGCAGAGTTACTGGGCGCTCCTCCCTCATTTCTCCAGAAAGCATCAGACTTTGGGTGGAACACCTTACCCCATGCCACCCTCTGGTCTCCTCAGATTCCTGAAGGAATGGGTTGGCCAGGACGGTGGTGACCCTCCAATCAGGCATGGACGACTGGAAGCCCAGCCCCCTCGTCAAGCCCTTTGGGGCTCGGAAGAAGCGGAGCTGGTATCTTACCTGGAAGTATAAACTGACTAACCAGCGGGCCCTGCGGAGATTCTGTCAGGTAAAGAGGTGTCCCAGACTTTCCAGGGGCTTCCTCCTAGCTTTACCCCAGTCTAGACTCTGGGCCTTGGGACCTACCAGGACTGCCCCCACTCTGGAAAGAGGCAGCAGCTTCCTAGAAGGGAAACCTCTTTGTGTCATGTCCCTTCCAGGTAGTGTTTCTGGCCCCAGAGTTCTGGAATCAGAACCCGAAGTACAACCTCCTAGGCTTCTGACAGACCTGAAGTCGGGTCAGGGAGGCTTTGCTCAGGGCACACACCTATCAGGCAGTCAGGGCTAGGACGCAGGTCTTCTGATCCCCAGCGTGGTACTCTGGGACTGGCTCCATCTCTAGGAACTAATTGTGGAGGGGAGCAAGGAAATCAAGGCCTCAAATGGAAGAATACAGGAGCTCTGGGTAGGGAGCGCCCTGATAAAGGAGGAAGGGTCAGGGGAGGGTCCCTGGAGGAGGCGGTTATGAAATTGGACTGTGATCTGGGGGAACAGAGCTGGGTAGACAGAGGGAGGAGGGGCGGACCCCAGGTTTTCCCCATATCATCGATTCATCCAGAGCCCTCATTTCAGGAAGAGCCACTGCGATCTGGAGGGGGTGCCCCTCTTAGAGTCATCCCCACCCCTCCCCTCAGACAGGAGCTGTGCTTTTCCTACTGGTGACCGTCATTGTCAACATCAAGTTGATCCTGGACACGCGTCGAGCAATCAACGAGGCCAATGAAGATCCAGAGCCGGAACAAGACTATGGTGGGGCCAGACTGAGGATTGGATGGGGAGGGGGGTCCCCCCCAGGGCCCTATGGCTGAAATGGTGGGCAGATCCCAAGGGATGGGACGCTGCCGGAGGACTATCTCCATGACATCTTGCATCCCCACAGATGAGGCGCTGGGCCGATTGGAGCCCCCACGGCGCAGAGGCAGTGGTCCCCAACGGGTCCTGGATGTGGAGGTATACTCAAGTCGCAGCAAGGTGTATGTGGCAGTGGATGGCACTACGGTGAGTGGGCTGGGGTCTAGTGTCCTAGTGAGGTTGTGGTCCGCTGGCTGTGGGTCCCAGTGGGGACTGAGCCTCTGCCAGTTTCCAGCTGTGTGCATCTGGAAGCCTCAGTTCCTCATCTGTAGATTTCTGCTTGTCAGAATTAAATGTTAAGTATGAGAAATGTGTTAAATATGGTGAGATATTATCAAAAGTGATCATTAGGGAGTTCCCATTGTGGCACATCGAAAATGAATCCAACTAGTATCCGTGAAGGTTGCGGGTTCTATCCCTGGCCTCCCTCGGTGGGTTAAGGATCCAGCGTTGCCGTGAGCTGTGGTGTAGGTCACAGATGCGGCTTGGATCCTGAGTTGCTTTGGCTGTGGCTGTGGCCAGCAGCTGTAGCTCCAGTTCTACCCCTGGCCTGGAAACTTCCATATGCTTCAGGTGCAACCCTTAAAAAAAAAAAAAAAGTGATTGTTAGTAGGCAGTTAATTCATTGATTTATTTATTTCATAACTATTTCCTGGTCCCTTCTCTGGCCTCAGCTTTGTGCTGAGCACTGGGAACTGGGAGGGAGTTAGATCTGGCCCTACTTTGAGGGGCTCAATCTGATGGACTACGATATCTCCAGCAGAAGACAGAGATCGGGCTCTAAGAGCCCTGAGGGCTGCGGAGGGGAGGGCTGTAGGAAGATGTGTGATCTCTTTCGAGGGATGCTGTGGAGCTTCCTCGAAGCTTCCATGGCCTTCAGGCTGGGTTGGAAGAGAACCATGTGAACAGAGGCATAGGCAGTTTTGTTTCATGCAACTGATTTTTAAGTGCCCATAAGACAGAGACCTTGAATGCAAGGTGAAGAGTTGGACCTTGTCTTTGCTGCCCTGCAGGTGCTGGAGGATGAGGCCCGGGAGCAGGGCCGGGGCATCCATGTCATCGTCCTCAACCAGGCCACGGTGAGGTTCCAAGGGTAAAGGACGTAGGGGGCCAAAGCTGAGCCCTCCTTGCTGGTGACATTAACTCATGAGAGATGTGCCCCCTGCCAGGGCCATGTGATGGCAAAGCGTGTGTTCGACACATACTCGCCTCATGAGGATGAGGCCATGGTACTGTTCCTCAACATGGTGGCACCTGGCCGAGTGCTCATCTGCACCATCAAGGTCAGTGACTGCCCTGGCCCCATTCCCAGTGCTCCCAGCTCTAGCCCTACTCATGGTCCTGAGTTCTGTTCCCCTAATATGGCATAGTGGCAAGATCCTCTGGGGGAAGGGGACCAGGTTCCCAACCTAGCCTTGTCAGTGGAGAGCAAGACAGAGTCCCTACCGTTATGGACTATATTTCGGTAGGCCAAGATCAAAAAAGCAACCAAATAGATGTAGAGTGTCAGGAAATGATATCTTATATGAAGAAGAAAATTAAGCAAGGGAGCCAGGGTGACGGGGGATGCATTTTTGAAAGGGAAGGCTCAGTCAGGAGATGACCTCTAAGCAGAAAGCTGGAAGTGGGGAGTGAGCCATGTGACTATCTGGAGGAAGAGCATCCTAATAGAAAGAATGGCAAGTGCAGAGGCCCCGAGTTGGGAAGGTGCTTGGCATACTTGAGGAACACCAGGGCTGCCAGTGGAGCTGGATCAGAATAAGGGAGGGGAGGAGAAGGGTGGTGGGAAGAGGGCGGAAGGTAGCAGGGGACAGAGATGCAGACTCTGTGGGATCATGGTAAGGACTGATTAGCCTGGGGACCTTGGGGTGATTCTCGGAATCTCTTTAAGCTTTCAGTTTTCTTACCTGTGAAACGATAGTAACCCCAGAGGGTTGTTGTGACAATTAAATGAGCTGATTTAAGTAAGGGATTTTACATGGTGCGTGAGACACTGTAGTAGGTGTTCCCTGAGACCTGGTCTCCCGGAGCTGTGCCAGTCAGGCTGACCACCTTCTCTGGTCTCCTAGGACGAGGGCTCCTTCCACCTCAAGGACACAGCCAAGGCTCTGCTGAGGAGCCTAGGCAGCCAGGCCGGCCCTGCCCTGGGCTGGAGGGACACCTGGGCCTTCGTGGGACGAAAAGGAGGTGCCGGCACCACAGCCATCCACCCTGTAGTATTAAGGGCCTGAGAAGAGCAGAACCCCAGGACTGGGGTGGGGTGAGGGGCAGATGGGAGCCCGTGGTGATGGGCTGGATGGAAGTGGGAAGGAAAATGGGAAGAAGCTACAGAACTGAGAGCCTGGGCTCCCATTGCCCTCATTCCTGCCCCCTGCCAGGTCCTGTCCTTGGGGAGAAACATTCTAAGTCACCTGCCCTCTCCTCCTGGGGGGATCCAGTCCTGCTGAAGACAGACGTGCCACTGAGCTCAGCTGAAGGTGGGTTAGTGGGGGCTGGGCTCCAGGGCAGTGCCTGGGCTGGGGGTGGGCATTTGGGTTCTCTTTATGGGGCTTGATTCCCCTTGACTGGGTGCCTGGTCTTTTCCAAACCACGCTGGCCTCATGCCCCCATCCTTCTGACCTCGTCTCTCCCTCAGAGGCAGAGTGCCACTGGGCAGACACAGAGCTGAACCGTCGCCGCCGCCGCTTCTGCAGCAAAGTTGAGGGCTATGGGAGTGTGTGCAGCTGCAAGGACCCCACACCCATCGAGTTCAGCCCCGACCCAGTGAGTGGGGCCTTAGGCAGTGAGGCCGAGACTCCTTTCCAGCTTGGCAGGAGGCCCCAGGAATGCAGGCTGAGCTTTCCCTACCCCAGCCTGGGAGGGAACCAGGAGCTGAGGCTGAAAACTGAGCCAGGACAGGGCCTCCTGGTGGTGGGGAAGGAGCAAGCCTTGCGAGCGAAGGCCTAGATTTGGAGTTGGGCTGAGTGTGTGGAGGGGCCGGAATGGTGAAGACCCCCCGTCTTTTTCCTGGAGTCCCCCCTCTCCTTTAAGACTCTTCCCAGATGGGGATCCCAGTTTGAAGAAAGAGAGAGGCAAAAGATGAACACTATTTCTCCTTTAGCTCCCAGACAACAAGGTTCTCAATGTGCCTGTGGCTGTCATTGCCGGGAACCGGCCCAATTACCTGTACAGGTGAGCCTGAGAGCGGGCCGTACCCAGCGGTGAACAGGAAGGTGCTCAGTGGTGGGGACCCCAGGCTCATCTACCTGCCTGAGGAGCAGTTGATATGGGCAGAAGTGCATCCCTAGAGTCTAGGTCCATTCACCCATGTGGGTGAATGTGGGAAATCTGGGCCCGTCCGTAAGCACAGGGGAACCCTGATTTGGGTGGGGGACAAAGAGGCCTAATCCATCCTTGGGCTCTCCAGGATGCTGCGCTCTCTACTCTCAGCCCAGGGAGTGTCTCCCCAGATGATAACAGTTTTCATCGATGGCTACTATGAGGTGAGTGGGGCTTGGGGCAGAGCAGAGCACAGGGTTGCGGGTGCTGAATAGCAGTGATCACCGAGGACTCGCAGGGGAGACAGCCCCAGGCAAAGGCTGTGAAATGGGCAGGGAGGTGGGCAGAGCGTGTTGGCTCGCATGCTGACCAGTGGCCATGCCCCTCAGGAGCCGATGGATGTGGTGGCGCTATTTGGTCTAAGAGGCATCCAGCACACTCCCATCAGCATCAAGAACGCCCGTGTGTCGCAGGTACTGCCTAGGCAAGGACGGAGGGGGCAGACACTTGGCCCTACTGTCCACCCCAAAGCTCACGTGCCCTATTCCTACTCCTCACCCAGCACTACAAGGCCAGCCTCACTGCCACTTTCAACCTGTTTCCGGTGAGTAGTAAGGACAACGCTCTTGGACCTGGGGAGGAGAGACAGGCGTAAGCCTGGTCTTAACATATAGCAAGCTCTTCCCTTCTCTGGGCCTCATCCTCCTGATGTGGAAAATGTGGGTAGTGCTGCCTGAGCTGTGGGAAGGAGGTGGAGGAGACACGGGATGAGAAAGTCCCCCTTGGGATCATGTGGTTCCCCCTCCCCCCAGGAAGCCAAATTTGCTGTGGTTCTGGAAGAGGATCTGGACATTGCTGTAGATTTTTTCAGGTGAGGAACGTGCCTGTCTGTACAGCTCCTGTAAGCAGCCTGGGGCCTTTTGGCTTGACTGGGTCTCTGGGGAGGAAGGCAGTGAGGGGTCTTGGGGAGCTTTCTGGAGGAAGCAAGGTCCAAAGTGGGGGAAAAGCCTGAGCCAAGGAAGGATGGCAGGTGTTGGGGCTGGAGTAGAGAGTAGAAAGGATGAGTAGAGACAGTGGGGCTTTGGGGGAGGTGGAAGGAGGCATGATTCCTGAGTCCCATCTCCAGCTCTTGCAGCATCACTGGGTGACTGGGTTTGTCCTTGCCCCTCCCTGAACCCCTGGACTCTGCCTCTCAGTTTCCTGAGCCAGTCCATCCACCTGCTGGAGGAGGACGACAGCCTGTATTGTATCTCTGCCTGGAATGACCAGGTGGGTGAGTGGCCAGGGGTCAGCTGGGGAGTTTGTAGAGGCCCAAGCTAATGCGTCCCCCATGGCCCCCGTCCCCAGGGGTATGAACACACTGCTGAGGACCCAGCGCTGCTGTACCGCGTGGAGACCATGCCTGGGCTGGGCTGGGTGCTCAGGAAGTCCTTGTACAAGGAGGAGCTTGAGCCCAAGTGGCCCACACCGGAAAAGGTGCCCTGGCCGGCTGGGTGAGCGGATGGGAGTCCCCTGCCAACTCGGAACGTCTTAACCCTCATAGTCTTTCACGCCCCCAGCTCTGGGACTGGGATATGTGGATGCGGATGCCGGAACAGCGCCGAGGCCGAGAGTGCATCATCCCCGACGTTTCCCGATCCTACCACTTCGGCATCGTTGGCCTCAACATGAATGGCTACTTCCATGTGAGTGGGAGGCAGGGATATTGGGCAAGGGGCACAGATGGAGCAAAAACACGGACTCTGGAGCAACCCCAGCTCTGCTGCTTACCAGCCATGCGGTCTTGGGGAAATTACCTACTTGCTTTCACCTCAGTTTTTTTCCTTTGTGAAATGAGGATAAAAATACTACCTTACCTCATGGGATTGTGAGGTTATGAAGTTTAAATGAATTAATACACGGAATATGCTCTGGACTGTAAGCATTATATAAGGGTTAGCTGGTATTATTTTTATTATTACTATATTTAGCACCAGACTGTGGCTATGGGAGGGTATTTCTGCCATCACACACTCGTCCAGCCCAGCAACCTCTGCCCTCTCCTGTCCTTGCAAATGCTGAGGCCTAAGCCTCAGCCTGAAGTGAATAGGAAGGGCCCCAGGTCCCTACCCCTTCGTGGCTGTGTCCAAAGGGCCGCTCCCCAGGTATAGCCAGGGAGGCCTTGAGCCAACTCAGTGTGAAGGAATGGACAGCTTCCAGCTTGGAACCCCCTAGACTGATTTCATGTCCCTCACCTGCAGTATCATAGTCACAACAGTTTCCTCTTTCCCAGTCCAGCCTGTCCCTTTTCCCACTGCCCCCTGCCGGGCCTGTTCTTAACTTCTGTGGACCTAGAACAGCAGGCCCAAGGAAAACCGCTTGGAACAGGGACCAGCTCAAGTGTCAGTAGCATGAGACACCAGCATGATCATGAGCTCCCTGGCAATGGTAAAGCCAAATAAAAGCTACTAGTAAGAGCCTGCTGAGGATGCTGCAAAAAGGATGGGAAAGACAAGGGGGAATTAGAGGGACCTTTATTGGTCTGGGACTTCATCTGTGGGCCTTGTAGATATGTGGTAGGTCAGCAGGCAGGTGTGGGCCAGACAATATAAGGGCTTGATTTTCACCGTCACATCCATTCCAGGAGGCCTACTTCAAGAAGCACAAGTTCAACACGGTTCCAGGTGTCCAGCTCAGGAACGTGGACAGGTGGGGCCTGGGGATGGCCAAGAGGGGGATGTCCATCTAGGAGCCTTGATGACCAGTACCCAACAGGCCCTTCCAGCCCTGCTACCCCCCAATTCCCACGTGATCCCTTGCCTGCCCCTGGGACCTGAGGGCTACCCCCTCCCCAGACCCGTTTATCCCTCTCTTTCAGTCTAAAGAAGGAAGCTTATGAAATGGAAGTTCACAGACTGCTCAGGTATGGCTTAGGGCAGAGGGAGTATGTGGCTGGGAGTAAGGAGGGGCAGCTGCTGGGAGCTTTGGTTCCCCAGTTTGTGGGACCCACTGCAAAATGAAAACCAGGGTCCCTTGTTCAGAAATTATTAAGAATTTCAAGATGACAGCAGTAGGGTATTAAAAGCACAGGGCCTTGTGTGACACACCCATGAGGTGGACCCTGTCTTGGCCTTTCTTCCCCACCCCTTGCTACAGTGAAGCTGAGGTCCTGGACCACAGCAAGAACCCGTGTGAAGACTCTTTCCTGCCAGACACAGAAGGTCACACCTATGTGGCCTTTATCCGAATGGAGAAAGATGATGACTTCACCACCTGGACCCAGCTTGCCAAGGTGCCCCAATGTTACACCTACCCCAGGAGTACCCCTCCCCTAAAGTGCAAGATTTTCTGGAATCTTCTACCTCAGAACTTCTCTTCATATTCTCAGGGCCTCTCTTCTAACCCGCTTCACAAATCCGTATTCTCAAAGATGCTACCTCTTGCAAATTGAGGAGGCTGCTAAGGAGGGGTGGTGGCTAAGGGCCCCCTCCACAGCTCTTTGACCCTTGCCTTTGTCCCACCCACCCACCCCCGCCAGTGCCTCCATATCTGGGACCTGGATGTGCGTGGCAACCACCGAGGCCTGTGGAGATTGTTTCGGAAGAAAAACCACTTTCTGGTGGTGGGGGTCCCGGCCTCCCCTTACTCGTGAGTGATTCTTTTTTGTCCTTGGAAACGGAAGGCTAGTGGGATTGGGGAACTTGCTAATGACCTCAACCCTATACATTTGCATATTATCTTCCCAGGATGAAGAAGCCACCATCAGTCACCCCAATATTCTTGGAGCCACCCCCAAAGGAGGAGGGAGCCCCAGGAGCTGCAGAACAGACATGAGACCTCCTTCAGGACCCTGCAGGGCTGGGTACCGTGTACCCCCCAGGCAGGCTAGCCCTTCACCCCGATCCTGTAGGATTTTGTAGACACTGGTAGGGGTTGGAGCTGGTTTGTTTTTAACATGAGACTTAATTACTAACTCCCAGGGGAGGGTGTCCCTGCTCCAACGTCCCTGTTCCTGAGTTGGAGGTCTATTTATTTACTTCCTCGTTGGGACAGGGCAGGATAGTACCTGGGCATCACCGGGGTCCCTGGGCAGCTGATCCTGCCCTTTGTATACTCCCTCCTCCCAGGCCTGGCTCAGAATCTAACCTATTTATTGACTGTCCTGAGGGCCTCGGAAACAGGCTGAAGCCTGGAGGGCCTTGATTCCTTTCTGGACCAGGGTGCTGCCGTGAGGGTGGGGCTGGCTCTTACTCAGGAAACTGCTGTGCCCAACCCATGGACAGGCTGCTGGGGCCCACCTGCTGATACAGACTCACTCAGAGACCCTCAGACACTGAACCAGGCCTCTTCTCAGCCTCCTCTTTGTCCAGATTTCCAAAGCTGGATAAGGTGGTCATTGATTAAAAAAGGAGAAAAGCTCTGGGAATGTATCTTGTGTGTGTGTGTGTGTGTGAGTGAAAGAGAGAGAGGGAGAGCGAGATGAGTGGGAGAGACAATGGTCATGATGATGAGTTTTCTTTACTATCTTGTACAGGTTTATCTTTCATTTGGGGCCATTTGGCCACCAGAGGATGCCCAGGTCTCAAACTCCAAGATTTTTACCTAGGACTACTGAGCCTGACCTTTGTCCTGCCCTGCTTGGACAGAGCAGCCAACCCCCACGCCCCTTTCCCACTGTTTTCCTCTCAGGCTGTTTTCTGCCCAGCTTGTCTGGACCAGGGCACCTGTCCCCAAAAAGGAGCAAGAAAGAGCAGAAAGGGATCCTTGGGGTGGGGGATGATGGAGAGCAGGTGGGTATAGTGGGGGTGGGCGGAGGTGCGTGGAACAGAGCCGGGTGGGCATGGCTCAGGAAGTGAGGACTGGGCTGCAGATGGAGATACAGGAACAAAGATGTCTGCGGCCCTTAGGGTACTTTGTATGCACATTCCATTTCTGTGCATTTTTCTGGAGAAATGCTGTTACTTTCATCAGATTCTTACCCAACCAGTGACCCCAGGATGTTAAGAAGATCAGAGATAGTTGTGCGAACAGCAGAAAATGGACAAGATTGTCCCAAAATGGTTGAGGTAGCCCAAGGCAGGGGCCATGACATTTAAGGAATCTGTGAGGGACTTAGGATCAAGAGGGTGAGTGTAGGACTCTTTGAGAAGGGAGCTGCCTGCGGAGCACAGTGAGCCCGATGAGCTCCTGGCCTTGGCCAGGGAGGCAGGAGCTGCCTAGAACTCCGCCCTTCCACCTGCTCTCTGCCCCTGCCTCCCCAGTTGGTGCCTGGAGCCCTGCTTGCGATGGCACGGGTGGTGTGTGGCTTAGGTGTTTCTCGCCACCCTGACGCCTTCACTGTTTGCTGGAGCTAGAGATAGTGCTTGAGGTGCCGCCGCAGCCAGATCGAAGAGCAATTAGCCCATAATGAGGTGGAGGAGGCCCGCCCTGGGCAAACAAACCCCTTGTATCCACGTACAAGCACCTGAGGGTGGGGTAGTGTGAGAGGCCCAGAAAGGTGGTAAAGGGGAGATGCCTGTTCCACACACACACACACACACACACACACACACCCCGCCAGCAGACACACACACACACACACACACACCCCTCCAGCAGGCACCTAACCTGGGCCTCACAGACTAGCTCTCAGGTCCTCTGTGGCCCTGGAGGAGTCGCAGTTCCTTTTTGGTGTGATAGGTAAAACATAGGGAGAGGGGCCCAGGGGTCAAAGGTAAGCAAGAAGCACTGGTTTCGCTAGGCTGCACTTGGCTTGATTGCAGACACCGTATCCTCTGGGCATAGCCTCCCTCCTTAATGCTGTCACTTCTGCAGCAGCAGTCGATCTGTGTCTAGGACATTCTGACCTGAAAGTAAATCTGTTACCATATCAGCCAGGACCCCACCTGGCTCAGGAGTCAAATCCAGTCTCAACTCTTCAGGGAAGGTTGTGGACCCAGAACAAATCACTTGGCCTTTCTAGGCCGTTCTGGAGCGTGGGGATGCTTAGGATTAAGAGATAAGATCTAGGAGATCTCTTGGGCACAGTGGGTTAAGGATCTGGCACTGTCACTGCAGCGGCTTGGGTAGCTGCTGTGGTGCGGGTTTGATCCCTGGCCTGGAAACTTGTGTATGCCATGAGTATGGCCAAGAAAAAAGACATCAGATCTATAACTGCACCAGACAACCAAGACCAAGAGTAAATGAAATTCTTTCTGCAATCCCCAGAGCAGGGACAGTTGTGGTGCTGTGCCTCTGTGGGAAGGGCAAGCAGCTTGGGACCCTGATGGGCCTTCTGGAGGCCTGCCCACAAGTGTGAGGAATGCCCGCTTCCATTGCTCTGGCTGTTTCTGGTTTCCCTGCTCCCACTTGGACACAATCTTGTTATTTTCATAGCTTTCCAGTCCAGTGCCCCTGCCCAGGAGGGAGTAGTCTCAGGCCAGAGCCCTCCCACCTTAGAGGACGGCAGACTGGCCCAGCCCCCACCTCCTCCCTCCTCTTCCTCTCAGCCAGCCTGCGTAGGCTCCCTCCCAGGCCTGGAATTCAAATGAAGGTGAGAAATGGCCCCCCACCTTCACACTGCTTCCCTCTGCTACCTTTCCCGGGCCTCGGAGTCAACAGCCCCATAGGAATCTGAGGCCAGCTTAGGCAAAATGGGTCCCTCTCCCCGGGGATATACAGAGTCCAAATATAAACATTTTAATGGGTTTGTGAATTCTGACATGTCTTCTACACATCCGCCCGGTGACTGCTGGTTTTGCACATGCTCATGCTCTAGGATGCCTTTCTCTAATCCCCTCTGTGGAGTACAGGGTCACCAAGAGCTCCCTGCCCTTGGTCTGAGGGGGTCTCCAGGGTTTAAGGGACAGGCTGGAGGAATGAGCAAGAGGCCTCAGCTTAGAGGCCCTGGAATAGGTGGACCCCAACCCCACTAATGGAAGGAAAAGTCAGGCACAGGCTGAAGGGGGTGGTGCCTATTTGGCCTCGAGTCCAGAACAGCCAAATAGGCCTCTGGTCCAAGTGACACCTTTGGATCCCTTCCCCACCCTGATCACTGCGTCTTGGCAGTGCCAGGGTACCTCTTTCCAGTTCCTACGTAGCAGCAGCAGTGGCGGAGGTGGAAGCAGACTTATTTCTGATTGCAGTACAGATACATGGACACAATCATGGCAGCCAGCTAGTGAGGAAGGAACAGGGGGAGACGAAGAGACATGATGAGGGTCCTTTAGCTTCAGTCCTCTGCCCCTCAGACCCCCGCCATGAAACCTTGTTAGAAGTCTGTCTCTTCCAGAGAGGCCTCAGAGATGGGTCAGGCAGCCCCGAGCCAGCGGAAATATCTTGCCCTCACCCCCTTACCTCCAAGCCCCCAATTCCAGCTGCCACACCACCCACGGTGACTGCGTTGGTTCGGATGTCATACAGAAGCTGATTGAAGCAACCCTTGGGGGAGGAGAGAGAGCATCCATAGTCAGCAGCTGCCCCTACTCTTCTTATTCAGCGCTGTGAGGCCATTAAAGCCGCCCCCCAACTTCCCAGGCCAACTCATACCTGCACATTCTTGCCCTGGGCCTCATCTCTAGTGCAGGGTTCCACAACTGTGTTATTGGTACGGTCAAAGCAACAGTATGGGGGGAAGAGGTGGTTCTCGCTAAAGTAGGGAGAGCCCTCAAAATCTGTGTAGTTGTTGAAGCCACAGCACTTGAGCTAGGGATGAGAAGGTGGTCAGTGGGGCGTTGCGTATTTCTCCCCACCCCGAAATCTTCCCCCCTGCCCCCCCTTACCCCTTCCATGGTGGAGTTCCACACTTGGGTGAAGTCCTTCTGCGAACCGTAGTCTTTCTTGATGGTGGGCACTACCAGCAACGTCAGGAAGTGCTCAGCCTGGGTGGGAAAGGCCAGTATTTGAGGCCTAGTATGGGAGGTGGCCATTGCCCAGCTGTCCCTTCTTGCCCCAGCCTGCTCCTCACCATTGAGGTGTACACCAAGGCGACCACAGCAGCTGCAACCTCAGCAATGAAGATGACGAGGAGGATGAAGAAGAACTGAGTGAGGAACAGGGATCTGAGTTTTAGGGAAGCAGGTTTTCCTTGCCCTCACCCATCCCATGAAAACAGGGTAGGGGCTCCTTTGCTGTGGCCCCTGGAGTCCAGAGCAGGGATTGGGGATCCCCAGGGCCTGCTGTCAAGGATGAGGGGACTTTGGGCCTTGGTTATGGGCCTGTGGAGCTGGGATTGACACACCATCATGAGAGCACACTTGTTCTCGGTCTTGGCACCGTAGCAGCCCAGGAAGCCAAGAGCAAAGAGGACAGCGCCAGCTGCAATGAGGAAGTAGCCCACGTTGACAAACTGCATGGCACTGGATGACAGTGGCCCGAAGATCTTCATGAAGGATGGTCCATCGACTGAGACCCAGATGCCCACTGCCAACAGGGCCGCACCACACAGCTGGGAACAAAGAAGCAGACCTTGAAATAGTGTTGTCAAGAAGCTCCCTGCAACACTAGTTGAGTCAGAAAGATGAGAGACAAGAAAGTTTCTCCTTTATTGGCTAAAATCTCATCGTGTAGGGAGGAAAAACATCCTTTAGAGCCAGAAAGGTGGAAGCTGAGACATCCATAGCCAGCAGTAGACATTCCAGAAATATCCACAGGGGCAAGGCTTCTCCTCACTGCTGCCAGGGTCACACAACTAGGAATGAACAAAAGCAGGTGAACACCCACCCCAAGTCCCTCCCCACTCATTTCCTTTCCCGGCTTTAGGTGCCTGGAACACCTTTGTCCTCTGATAGGTGAAAACAGAGGGGTGGTAGCATTGGGCGAGTTCAACAGTCACCATAGCAACAGAGGCGTGGCTGAGGTTTGCACCTGCTCCCAACCTTGGAGAGGGCGGTGGTGAGAAGGAATACCCACCCCAAGGCCCCATTTGGCTCCCTTCCAAGGACCAGCCTAGGACTCTCCTTGCCACACAAGCAGAAACTGAGGCACCAGAGAGGGAGTACAGGCAGAGCTCTTACAGGTTCTCTGGCTCAACCCCGCCTCAGAGAGTGAATCCTGAGGTCTACACTGGGGAGGAGGGCACTGTTCAGTTCCCATAACTCCTAGAGCAAAGCTTTCCAGATCCAGAGTTTCAGTGGATGAATCAGACGGACACCACCTAGGAGCGCAGTCCCCACCTTCTGGCTGAGGAAACTGAGGCTGGAACCAGGAGGGAGGTGGTAGATTGGGGCTGGATCCCAGGCTTGTTTGCCCAAGGGCAGAAAGCTGGGCTTCTGGCCTACGGCGTCAAATTTCAAGGAGTCTGAGGCCTGCCCTGCCCAGTCTGCCGAAGCCTGGGCAACAGAGGCCAGAAAACAAACCGGATTTGCCTTTAACTCCCTGGGGCCAGAGCCTCTGCTCTCCGTTCCCTGCAGTCCTATTGCCTTCTTCGGATAACATGAACAAAGGCGAGTTCCCTGAAGCCAGAAGAAGCCCGAGGAACAAACCACATCAGAATCAGACAGTTCATTCACCTCTAGCCCAGATTCCTCCAAACTCATCTAAACTTCATGTCTCCACTTCACCTTTTACTCCTTTTAGCCAACTCTCATGTGGCTCCAAGTTCTCGAAGACATCCTGGGACATCCATGGACGTAGTATCCTCCTTGACCTCTGACCCCTCCCTCTCCCGGTTTGCCTCCTGCAGCTCCTTTGTTTGCTTCCTGGTGGCCTTTTCTCCATTTATCCTTTTTAAGTTGGGTTTCCCAGAGCTTCCTCTCCCCGCTGACTGCTCTCACCCCTCCCATGGCTTCAGTGACCACCTGTGGGCATCCGACTTTATTTTTTGGCTGCGCCTATGGCAGGCAGAAGTTCCTGGGCCAGAGCTCAAACTTGCCCACAGCAGTAACCAGAGCCTCCCAGTGCAAATTTCCTTAACCCGCTGAGCCACCAGGGAACTCCTGGGCACATGACTTTCAAATGTCCATGTCCAGCTCTGACCTGAGATGCAACCCCAACAGGCATGCGGCCGTCTGCGGGATATCCCCCGAGTTGCTTTTGCCAGAGACACGATCATCATCTCTAGGACTTCTCTCTCCCTTGCCCATTCTTCCATCCCTCAGTCCCCATCCAAGGACTTCGTGCTTTGTCCACTCTGCCCAGTTCTCCCCATCTCTCCCACCATTTCTAGTGTTCATGCCTCGTTGCTCCAGCTCCCTCAAACATGCCTTATACAACCTGTTCCTGCTTTTCTGAACAATATCTAATTTCATTGCCTCTGGGTCTTTCTGCATGCTTTACCAATCCCCCCACCCCACCCCTCCCAGTGCAAATTTCCAGCCTCAGCTATTTCCTCCTAGAAGTCTTCTCTGACCAGGCAGGTTTCAGGCCCCTCCTATGGGCTCCCATAGTTCCTGTGCTAAGGCCACATACACTTTGTCACAACCGTCTGCCTATCTGGCCTGCTGGAGCTGAGATCTCCGAGGGCAGAGAAAGCGCTTGCTCACCTATTACCCCAGCACTCAGCAGAGTTTGAGTCAATGTGTTTGTTGAATAAATAAGGGCTGCCTGAAGCCAGCCCTCTGCTCTAACATCTCTGGGCCTTCTCTGCTTTCGGCTCCCCAACATACAGAGGCCACTGAATTTCCTTCCACACTAGCGACCCTGGGCAAACACACTCCTCTCACTCGGGCTCTAGCCTATTAGCCTACTCTGCCCTGCTCTAAGCCTGAACTGAAGCTTCCCGGGAGGGAGGGGTGCCCCTAGGATTCTCCACTACGACTTGTGGCCAGGCTGCCACCAGGACCAGGACTCAGCATTTGGGGAGACTTCTGCACCTCATCACAAGGGGAAACTTTTTTTTTTAATCTTTTTTGCATTTTCTAGGGCCACACCCGTGGCATATGGAGGTTCCTAGGCTAGGGATCTAATAGGAGCTGTAGCTACTGGCCTTCGCCACAGCCACAGCAACGCAGGATCCGAGCCGCATCTGCAAACTACACCACAGCTCACGGCAACGCCGGATCCTTAACCCACTTAGCAATGCCAGGGATCGAACCCGCACCCTCATGGTTCCTGGTTGGATTCGTTAACCACTGAGCCACGACGGGACCTCCACAAGGGGAAACTTGAAGGACAGAGTCCACACGTAGCAATCTCCTATTCCCCCGTTCAGGCTCTGCTCAGGTTGAGACCCACTCCGGTAGGGAACCCCAAAGAGCCCATAACTCCATACTTACAAAGATGAGCAAATTGAAGAGGATCATCATGGTCTTAATGAAGCTGAAGCACTGCATGGTGGCTCCTGGGAGGCAGACATGTGTGAGTTAGGACCTCGCCCCTCGCGCCCCCCTCCCCCCCACCAACCTGGGCTGACGTACCAGACCTCAGCATCCTGGACTCATGTACCACCAAGCTTCTCCGGCATCTGACCCCGACACGTCAGGATTTCTCCCGGTTCCCATCCTGACACCCCTGACCCTCTGTACTGCTCAGGCCCTCCACCAACACCTGACATTGGGAAATCCTAACACCCCAGGTTCCTCCTCTGGCACCCCAAGCCAGGCTCCCGCACCACAGGATCACTCCATGCCCTTCCCTGGCACCTGTATATCCTGGACTTTCCAAACCAAACCAATCCGGGATTCTTCCAGCACCCTCCCCGTGACCCTTCCAGCCTGGCCAGTCCTGTTTGCAGACTGATTTCACTTCACAGGACAGTCTTTACCCTATGCTATTACCTGTTGAAGGCTCTTCCTGGTGAGTTCTGAAAGAGGGATCTGCTGAGCTCCAGAGGGGACCGCTGCTTCAGGGAACTGCCACCAAGTGGGAAGGCAAGGAGCCGAGCTGGCTCACACAGTACTGCTCACCTGGGGGCGGGGCAGGCGCCTTAAAGGCTTCCTTGTGCCCGCCCGCCGCCCTGCCCCACCCGCAGCCAGTCAGCCTCCACCTGCCCCTGCTGCCCCCTGCTGCCTTGTGCTCCGTCCCCACAGCCCCAGAGCTGCGGGCCTCGCCTGGCAACGCCAACCACAGGCAGGCACCGCCCCTCCTGAACTGAAGGAGGGAAGTCTGGGGTGTGGGGCAGGTGGCGGCCCAGAACTGTGCCTCCAGCACAGATGCTTCCTACCCTCCAGCTGCTGAGAGTCGTACACACCCGACTTGCTCGCAGGCACACACATCCGTCCATACTACATAGCCACACAGATACACATAAACACCTTCTAGTGCCCACGATTGCACACTCCTACACGTACACGCACACACACACACACACACACACACACTCTGAACTCTGTGTGAACTGACTCCCAGCAACAAACAGCAGAGCAACATCTGAGGTACAAAACTACCCACCCCACCCCACCCCCGCCACACACACGCTCATGCAGGCGTGCTCAAACGTGCTTTCAAGGAAATAACCAAAACTTGGCATTTTCTGCTCTCTCCTCTAGGTGGTCTTTTTCTCTGCACAAAACTTCACATTCCCCATCTCTCTCCTGCATCTTTCCTCCTCACTCTTCTCCCCACCCTTTTTCTCTCCTGTCTTCTCCCAGCGCTCCGCATACGCCCCTTTCCTTCCCGCCAGCAGGGGGCATCATGGTCCCACAAAAGCACCGCCCCCACCTCAAAAGTTTAAAGCTCTGTAAGTCACCTCATCATAAATACTTCCCGGGCTGCCAGTCTTGATGTCCAGGTGCTGGGAAAGTTCTCGCTTTTAGGTCACTCAGGCAAAGTGCTCGAATCCTGGTTCTATTGCTTATGAGCCACATGAGCTGGGAGCATTTCCTAGACTTAGTTTTAAACTTCTGTTTCCTGGTCTGTATAACACAGTGGTTATGGAGTTTTATTTTTATTATTTTAATTTTTAATTGAAGTAGAGTTGATTTACAATGTTGTGTTAGTTTCAAATGTACTGTAAAGTGACTCAGTTATGTATATAGGATCCATTAGGATGAGGGTTTGATCCCTGGTCTCACTCACTGGATTAAGGATCTGGCATTGCTACGAGCTGTGGTCTAGGTCACAGACACAGCTCAGATTTGGCATTGCTGTGGCTGTGGCGGAGGCCAGCAACTGTAGCTCCGATTCCACCCGTAGCCTGAGAACTTCCATATGCTACACCTGTGGCCCTAAAAAGCAAAAAAAAAAAAAAAAAAAAGAATATTGAGTTCCCTGTGCTAGTGCTATACGGTAGGTCTTTATTATCTATTTTATGTATAGTAGTGTGTATATGTTAATTCCAAACTCCTAGTTTATCCTTCCCTCCCAGCTTTCAGCTATAGGGTTTTAAAATGAGATTTTTCTTCTCATTCTGGGACATAAGGGAATGACCGCAGAATGAGTCACTGGGAAAGCCATAGCCAGAGGCGCTGTGTGGGATAGAAGAAGTGGATTTTTTTTTTTTTTTGGTCATGCCTGCAACATGTAGAAGTTCCCAGGCCAGGGATTGAACCCACACTACAGCTAGTGGCCCGAGCCACAGCAGTAACAACATGGAAGGCTTAACCTGCTAGGCTGCTAGAGAACTCCTGAATTTTTCAATTTGTTTTGTTTTTATAATGAGAGATGGCAGCTGAAGAGACAGAAGAGAGAGGAAGGCTGTTAACACTAATATTTGTAGAGATAATCTTTTAAATGTATAACATATATAGTAAATCTTTTATCCCCCTTCACAGCAATCCTATGATCTTATGAGGTAAGATTCTCTTTTGATCTGCTTCTTTTTTTTTTTCTTTCTGCTTTTTACCACAGGTGTGGCATATGGAAGTTCCCAGGCTAGGGGTGGAATCAGAGCTACAGCTGCCGGCCTCCGCCACAGCCACAGCAAAGCCAAATCCAAGCTGTGTCTGTGACCTACACCACAGCTCACGGCAACACTGGATCCTTAACCCACTGAGCGAGGCCAGTGATTGAACCCTCATCCTCATGTATATTAGTCAGAATTGTAACCGCTACTGAGCCACAACGGGAACACATGATCTGCTTTTAAAATATGGGGAAAGAGAAGTACAGAAGGTTAAGTGCACATTTCTGAATGACTGAATGAAAGAATGAGTACAGAACAGCAGTAGTTAAATGTCTGGGACTTGGACCTTGGCCATCCCAGATCTGAATGCCTGCCTGCCTCTAATTGTGTGACTTCACCAAACTGAGCCTCAGTTTCCTTATACAGTCAATCCTCATTATTCATGGATTCCGTATCTGTGAATTTACCTACTCATAAGATGATTTGTAACCCCAAACTGATTCTCATGGCACTTTTGTGGTCCTTTATGGACATGCACAGAGCTGCAAAAGATTCAGGTTGTCCAATAGGCTCATTTTCAGCCCAGGCTGAGCAAGGGGACAATCTGCCTTCTTGTTTCAGCTCTCATAATGTAAACAAGTGTTCTTTTTTTGTTCTCTATTTAGTGTCTGTCACATTTTATGCATTTTTATTCTTTTCATTGGTGATTTTCCTATTAAAGAATGCCATGGGTAATGCTAAAGTGATCTCTAGTATTCTTAAGTGCAGCAAAGTGATGTGCCTTATGAAGAAAATACATAGGTTAGATAAACTTCATTCAGGTACACGTTACAGTGCTGTTGGCCGTGAGTTCAGTGTTAATGACATCAATACATTTTAAACTAAGTGCCTTTAACAGGCACACACATAAACCAGGTTATTGTTCAGTTGACAAAATGCTGTGGCCAAAGGCTGGTATGAATCAAATCCTGTGATTCTCCTCAGAGCATTGGCTCAATATTTGCTAATTCAGTGCCTGTGGTGACTTTATTACAGCATAACAACCATGAATAATGAGAATGGACAGCGTATGAAATAAGAATAATGATAGGATATCCTTGTAGGGCTGTTGTGGGATTAAATGAGTTAATGTTTGTCAAGAACTCGGCACCATGTTTGGTACATAGTAAGTACTCAGTCAACATAGTTTGTATTGTTAAGGTGGATGAGTGACAAAGTAAGGGAGTAATTTTCCCCTACTCAGAGTTCCTTTTCCCAAGGGGTTAAGCTGAGGTTTTCTGGCTCTTGGGCTGGACCCACGGAGAGAATTGTGAGGGACCCTGACCTCTAGGGAGGGAGGGAGGGAGGGGGCTGGGGACCAGGACCTGTAATAAAGAGCACCACCCTATGAAGACTGTGTATGTCACAGAGGCCTTAGCTGCCCTGGGCAGTCACCCTCAGGCACATTACAGAAATTTCCTGTGCCCATGGAGCCTTCTCAGCTTGTCCGTGCCCTGCAGCCCCGGGGCTTAATTTCGCCCTACCGCAGGCCAGGTATCGGCTGGCCTCGGCCCCGGTTTCCCAGGATGTTCAAGTGCAGCTGCAGAAGGTACCGGCAGAAGCCCCAAGGCCCAGCTGCCACCACTGCAGCCACCAATCTTGCTACCATGGCCACAGATATCAACACCATCCACACCGCCACCACCAGGGTGTGGATCTTTCCACCGCAAGGTTAGCCGAGGGCCCTGAGACGGGGTGGGGGCTGTGGGAAACACAGGGCCACTGAAGTTTTGCCCACCTGAGCCCTGCACAGGCACTCTAGGGGACATACCCCAAAGGCATGTGGAGTCTTGGTGGCCGGCATCCCGAAGTTGGAGAGCCTTAACAGAGGATGTATTGGCTGGAAGTGGAGGGTTTGGGGAAATGGGTGAATTTAAGAGCAGTGGAGCTTCCAGAACAGCTGCCCTTTCTTACACTTTTCCCTCTCCTTCCTCTCCTCAGTTCTCCGACAACTTTGTCAGCCTGGCAGCTTTCTGACCATCTAGAAATGCCCAGAAACGAGTCCAGAAGCTTGGCTGCCTCCGGACCAGCATCTCCGATGGGCCATGGGTGGTGAACGGCAGACAAATACAATCATTTCTGCTTCAGCTGCCTTACTCTGCTCCAAGGTGTTTCCAGCTGACTATGCAGGTTATGAGGACAGGGTTGGGGCTGAATGCTCCCTGGGTCAGGCTTTAGCGACAGCAGCAGGCATGACAGTAAGACAGTGGAAGGACAGAACAAGGTCAACGGCACACAGCATCTCTCTGTCTTCGGTCTCAGCTTTTGATCTGCCCTATGAGGTGGGGAACCTTGCTGCCTTCACTCCCATCTGCATGGGGAAAAAGGTCTCCTCTGGAGACATCTTGGAAAGTATAGGGAGCCAGGTCCTTGGGGAGGGAGGTAGAGATCAGATCCAAAAAGAAGAGCATGAAAGACAGATTTCAGTGCTCCGGTGTAACCCATGAGTGCCGGAGTGTGAGGTGCATGTAGCTTTGTGTGCCTGTGATGGTCAGTGTGTGTGAGAGCAGGAGAAGGGGGGGGTGTCTAAGCAGAGTGTGCTTTTGCAACAAAAGTGCCTCTGTGGCCAACTGTGTGTGTCAAGGTGTGTTTCTGAGGGTATGAGTGGGCCAGAGAGAGAGAGGCATCGGCTCCACCAAGAAGAATGAAGATCAGGAGGGGGATGGGGGGGAGCCTGGAGGAGGAGAAGTTTAGCTTCTGAGAGGGTTACCTTCAGCCCCCCAGCCATTCTCTGAAGTTGGTATTTTCCAAGACAAATAGCTGAGCTGGGGCGTTTGGGGGTGGGGCAAGACTGAGCTAGAGCCCAGAAAGGGGGAGGGTGCTAAGCACGCAGGCCTGGGGATTTTCCATTTGGATTTCTGAGTGTGCGCCCATGTGTCATCGGGTGTAACCGGGTTTCTGTGGGGTGTGTCTCCATGGAGTTGTGTCTCGGGGCAGGAAACATTGTGAGGGGCTCTGTCTCTAATGTGTCACTTTGTGCATGATTTAGTGTGTGTCCCAAGGTCCCACGATGTGGCTCCAGTTCCAGGGCTCCCTTCCTTGAGGGCTGAGGGTGGGAGTGAATCCTGAGACTTTTGGCCCAGCCTCTTAGGGTCCCAGAAGACTGTGAGGAGAAAATGAATTATGTCTGTGTTCATTCACTCCAATGCTTGCCAGGGCCTGGGACCTTGAGAGGAGGAAGGGAGCAGACGGCGTGGGTGGAGGATGAGGCTCCTCAGGGTTTGGGGTTGGGGGCAGGTGCTGAACCTCAATCAGACCTGGAAGCTGGCTAGGCTAGTGCCCAAGGCCCACAAGGGGGCCCACACATATAGAGACACATAACACAGTCCATGAGCACATGTGGACATGTAAATAGAACTGGACTCACCGATATACAATAAAACAAATTCACGCTTACATATAAATACATGCCTATAAACAGATTCATGCACCTACACAAAAGCACATAAACTTCCCCACATGACACACATAACAATACACACACATGCCTACAAAGGAGCACACATAGACACAAACACACATGCACCTGGATACAGCACACGAGCATACAGACAGACACATGCAATCATACTCATGCAAACCCAGACACACACAGACGCACACACATGCAAACACACTCACCAGACTTCCCATCCCCTGCGGCCCTGGGACCCAGAAGCCTCCCTCCCCTATGTGTGTGTGTGTGAGTGTGAGTTTGAGTGTGAGTGTGTGTATGCATGCCCACACTTGTGTCTGTGTGTATCTGGGTCTGTGTGTATGTGTGTGTCTGTGTGAGCGAGGGGGGTTGCTGTGCTGTGGGAACTCAATGACATCATCTCTTCTGGCTATTTTTAGCTCCCTCTGCAATGATGGCTCCTTTACTGCCCCTCCCCTTCCAGGTTCCCAACTCTCCTCCCCCTTCAGGCTCTCAGAGGCTGTTGCAGCCAGTGAGCACCCACCACCCCAGTCTAGGTGACCCCCTGGATGACTGAACACAGTTCACTCTCTCCCATCCCCAGCCATAGCTCCCTGGAAGCTGGGAACTCTGAGCACCCCAGCCACAGGAGGCGGCTTGGCTGAACGGCAGCCCAGAGAAGGGGCCTGTGTTAGGTGAGCTGACCTGGCCGGTCTCCAGCCCCTAGGGTGCGCCTCCTTCTGCTTTTCAATCTGTAACTGTGTGTCTGTCAGTGGTGCCTGCTAGGTGCCAGGGAGGATGCCAAGTTCTGGAGACAGACAGTGGGAGTTCTTCCTGGTGGGAGTTACAGCTCAGTGGGAGACAGACATTAAACAGAT
This sequence comes from Catagonus wagneri, assembly GCA_004024745.2. NCBI lineage: Eukaryota > Metazoa > Chordata > Mammalia > Artiodactyla > Tayassuidae > Catagonus > Catagonus wagneri. The sequence goes on from PVHT020000066.1 coordinate 27,645,395, forward strand.
CACACAGGCCCTGCACTGAACTCCGGTGAGGGCTCCGAACATTGGTAATGAGGGGTCTTGGTCTGGGACGATGGTCTCCGTCTGTCTCCCATAGAGGTGACCCAAGGAAACCAGAGGGACACAGTCCCTTTACCTTGCACCTCTCATCCCAATAACCATACCTCCAGAATTCCACAGAGGTGGTGTCCTTTTCATACCCAAGCTGTGATCCCAACACCACACCAACCCACCATCCCCGAGCGGTGGCCCGTTGCCATTTGTCTCTCCCCTTTCTCCGAAGCTTCCCCACAGTTGATCCCTGGGAGGTAGTGGGTGTTTCTCATCTGTAGATGAGAAAACTGAGGACCTGAGAGGGGCGGTGCTGGACCACACCTCCCAATGCCAAGGAGGCGGCCCAGGGGAGAAGGCAGGAAGATGGAATGAGGAAATGGTGGTGGCACTGGGGTAAAGGAGCAGAGGATGAGGTCAGCAGGTGGAGTAGGGGGAGGAGGACAGGGGCCTGAGGGCTTCGTGCCTGGAGGAGGGCTTCCTGCTCTACCCAGCCTCGGGCAACCACTGGAAAATCGGGTTTGGCAGCTTCCGCCAAGCCACGGGGCTGGAGGAGTGGTCCAGACAGCACCAGGATGCAGCCTAGGGGTTGGCCCATCCTCGAGCCTAGAATCTGGCCAAATGGTCTCATTGAGGGAGCATTTTTTAAGACCGGGGTTCTTTGGAGTGTGGGGAGAATAGCTCTGGGCCGAAGGAGCCCAGAATTTCGGTCCTTGTTCTGCTCCAAACCCCTATGTGATGCTTAGAAAGTCCTACCCCCTTTCTTGGCCTTGGCGGGCCCTCCAGAGAGGGTGCTCTGGAGACTCAGTTTCCCCACCCCCAACTCCTGCTCTCCCTGTATTCCTGGGAGCCTGACTCAGGCACAGGAACATAAAGCCAATGGGTAGGGGCTGACCAGATGGCCTCTAGGGCACCAGGCTGGAGGTCCCCTGTCACCAGTGGATCAATGGCCGGAAGCCCCGCTCCAGACCCACAATGCAATGCTAGTCACCCCACCCTCACCAGTGCCCTCACCCACACCCCCACTTCCGGCCTCTGTTCCTTCCTCACCTTCAGGGAAAGCTGTAGGGCTCCCTAGGGAATTTCCCATATCTCCTCCACTGGCTCTCTGCCCAGGGCTTAACCCTCCCCCTCTGTCCCTTTGGTCAGGCCAGTCTC
>PVHT020000066.1:27646700-27702728 GCA_004024745.2 Catagonus wagneri
TGCTCAGTGGGTTAACGATCCGGCGTTGCCGTGAGCTGTGGTGTAGGTTGCAGACGCGGCTCGGACCCTGCGTTGCTGTGGCTGCGGCGCAGGCCAGTGGCCACAGCTCCGATTAGACCCCTAGCCTGGGAACCTCCACATGCCGCGGGTGCGGCCATAAACCCGCGGCCATAAAATGACAAAAAGCAAAAAAAAAAAAAAAAAAAGAACACGAAAGAGGAAGCAGAAAGCAGGACACATGTGCTTGGGGGAGTGCAGGGGCCCAGGACTGGGCTGCCCTGGGCGTATACCCTCATCCCCACACCGGCAGCCTCAGGGGAGGTAGGAATATTACCCTTACATATCCAGCCATCTTCTTCCTCTGCCTTCAGCGAATTCAGAGAAAAGAGCCTGGAGCTGAGACCTGCATTCTCTGGAAAACAAACACGGACACCCAGGCCAAGTGAATCCTGGCCATTGTCACTAGGTCAATGACAAATTCTTGAAACACAAAAATCATAAAATTCTAGAGGCACAGAGTCCGTAGTCCCAGAATCTTAGCATCATAGAATTTTAGCGTGGTGCAATCTGAATGACAGAAGCTTAGAAATCACAGAATTCTGGCATCCAGAGAGCTCCAGATCACAAGGTTAGAGTATCCTTGAGTTGGAAGTCTTGAGGAGCCAGTTAGTGAAGGGAGGATGTCTAAAGCAGGGGATTTCCCCGCTGGGGACGGGCACAGGCATTCTCACAAGAACACGAAAGAGGAAGCAGAAAGCAGGACACATGAGCTCAGTTAGGGTGAGGTAACCCACCTGCAATACACCAAACAGAAGACAGACCTCTTTTCAAAGGGCACATTCCTGATTCCTGAGGATGAGGGGAGTGGAGTGGCAGTGGGGAGAGAGAAGGGAAATATATAAACAAAATATAACCTAAAGAAAAAAATTATCAAGTAGCATAATACACTGGTCTCAATGCCTCCAACTTCCCTGGGTTGGGGTTAACAACAGCCCAGTACATTTTCAAAGGTTAGTAAGACTTGCAGTTCCCATTGTGGCGCAGTGGAAACAAATCCGACTAGTATGCATGAGGATGTGGGTTCCATCCCTGACCCCATGGGCTATTGCATAGGTTGCAGAAGCAGCTCAGATCTGTCATTGCCGTGGCTGAGGAGTAGGTCACCAGCTGTAGCTCTGATTCAACCCCCAGCCTGGGAACCTCCGTATGCCTCGGGTGCAGCCCTAAAAAAATGGTTAGTAAGGCTCTATAACATTGGAATAGTGTCCCATGGCTTCTTTTTGGTCAGAAAGTTACCAAATGTGGAGTTCCTGTTGTGGCTCAGCGGGTTAGGAACCCGACTGGTGCCATCCATGAGGATGCAGGTTCAGTCCCTGGCCTTGCTCCATGGATTAACAATCCAGGCATTGGCATCCCGTGTTGCTGTTGCTGTGGCATAGGCTGGCAGCTGCAGCTCTGATTCAACCCCTAGCCTGGGAATTTCCATATTCCATGGGTGTGGCCCTAAAATGAAAAAAAAAAAAAGAAAAAGAAAAGGAAAGAAAGGTACCAAACAGAAAACAGTCCATATGTTACACTTTTCTTAGGACTGCTGGAAGAAGCAGACACTCTGCAAAGGAATGCTGAACCTTGAGCAACATGGTGTACACCAAAGCCACCCTGGGGCTGGGGTTCAAAGTCCCCAGTAAGGGCCTAGTAGGGGATCTTGCAGAGAGCATCTGTCTAGGGTGGTGCCTGTTGGAGACGGGCACCTCTATGGAAGGAGCCAAGGTTGAGCAGCACTTTGTATGGGGACCCTTGTCTGACTATGGGGTTGGTTACTCAATAAACAACAGGGATATTTACCTAGCATTTCTGGGAAACTACTGCAAACACAGGAACCCAGAAGGAACAGCTCCAGAGAAAGGCAAATGCCAGGCCCTACTGGGCATGGGAAATGGGGCAATGTCAGCTGGCTAGCCTCTTGCTCTGCTGCCTGTCCTTGGATTCAACTCAAAACCTCAGCCCTGACCTCTTCGTGCAACCGCGTTTGCCTCCCTCTCCCTGCTTGCCTGCTGTTCTACATACCTATATCTGCCGTGTGACCTTTGGCAAATGATGTCCCTTCTCTAGGCCACCAACTTCCTTCGCTCTTTTTTGAAGCCTATAATTGGGTTCTGAGTTCAATTTTTAGTATTCTATAGTCCTGGCTTTGTCCAGATCAGTTCCAACTTCAGATATCTCCATTCTCAGTTTCCAGAGAAAGTGTCTGGCAGCCTCAGGGGAGAATGCAGGGAATAGGGAATAGAAATAATGCCCACATTTGACATGCTGTATGTGTCAGTGTCCATTATGGGTGTTTTTATAAATCTTATACAATCCCCACAACCACCCTGTGTATATAAATCACTGCTCCCATTTTATAGATGAAGGAACTGAGGCTCAGGGAGGGTAAATAACATGCTTCAAATCGTTTAGCCATGGAATTACAGAACTGGAATCTCAACCAAGTCTGTCTAATTCTAAGGGCTGTGCGTTCGGATTAGCATTATTCTACGTGGCTTCAGTGGGTAAAATGAAAGCCCATGGATAGGAGTTTCCGGGAGTTTCAGGGTCCCTCTGACCAGCTCTGAGAAGTAACGAGTTCCACTTAGAGAAGTTCACATTAAGGACTAAAGGCTCATGCTGTGAAAAAAGCTGAACTGAGGCTTCTCTCTTGGGAGTACTGGGTAGTCTCAGCTCAGATTGGAGATAGCTGGACTGGTGGGGTGCAAGGAGGTTGTACTGGAGAGTGGGGTGGTCCTGGTCTGGTCTTTAGGGTGGTGTTAAGAGGTTGCTGCCACTGATCCTGGAGATAGTGTGTATGTGTTGGGGAGGAGTTATGAATGGGGGCCTCTTCACTTTCTGGGATGGGCTGGCTTCCACCCCTGAAGCTGGAGCTGCTTGACTGGCCTCTGTGGCCTGGGACAGGGGACTTTCCAGCTGAGGTAGCATCTCGGTGTGTTGACACTGGTCTCACTGCTCTGAGGTTCCCAGCACCTTTTGGATCCCTGAGACTCGGCAATTGCCTCCAGTAACTGACTCAGAGAAGGTGGAAGGATTTCAGATGGACACTTGACCCCTTACCTGTCCAAGGTTAGGTTATCAGAGAGGGTTGCGAAATCAAGAAATCACTGACTCACAGGGTCAGGGCTGGAGGCACCCCGGGAGGTGGTGTGGTCATCCAGATCCTTCACTGTAAGGGTGAGGAAAGAGTCTGAGGTCCAGAGAGGGAAGAGGACTTGCCAAAGATCTGACAGCAGTCACTGCTGTAACCACCAAGCCAGGCACTCCACTTGACACTAGGGACACAGAGTTGAACCAATCCCAGTCCTTGTTCTTAAGAGCTTTGCCACCCAATGTAGAAAACAGGCTTGGCAGATTTTTTTTTCTTTTTTTTGGTCTTTTGTCTATTTAGGGCCACACCCACAGCATATGGAGGTTCCCAGGCTAGGGGCTGAATCAGAGCTATAGCTGCCTGCCTACGCCACAGCCACAGCAATGCGGGTTCAGAGCGGCGTCTGCAACCTACACCATGGCTCAAGGCAACGCCGGATCCTTAACCCACTGAGTGAGGCCAGAGATCGAACCCATGTCCTCACGGGTAATAATCGGGTTCCTTAACCACTGAGTCACTAAGGGAAGTCCTTGGCAGATACATTAAAGAGAGATGTCAGGGCTAAAAGAGAGGTACAGACTTTGTATACTGGGAGTTAGAGAGGCAGGGGCACAGACCCCTGCAAGCTTTACTGAAAATGTTTAGGTGGTTCTAAAGCTGGTAAAGAAAGGACAACATTTTAGCTGATCCAAGGGGGTAAAAGAATTTCCTGGAGGAGAAACAGCATGCGCTGAGGCCCAGAGGGAGCACTGATTAGCTATGTGGGATGAATGAATTGCCCTGCAAGGCAGGCCCATGCGGCTGGTAGAGACGTCTGATGGGCAATAGTATAAGCCAGGGTCAGGACTTGAGGTCAGGACCATCTGTGCTCTGTGAGCACTCAGTCACAGAGGCGCAGGCTGACTGGATACAGGGCCCAGAGGCAGCTGCTAGAGCAATTTGAAGAGACCCGGGCTGGAAGATTCTTAGCAGTAGGGGTAGGGGTTGCTGGACTCGCACCACCCCAGGCTCCGGGCTACTTCCTTTAATCCTAGCCTCTGTCTGCACCTCCTTCGATAGGACCGAGGCCCAGCCCAAGGTGGGGCCCAGCTAAGGGGAGGAGACTACGCTCCGCTAGCTGCCTCCACCGTCCAGGTTTCCCGGCCAGGGCGCACACCTTCTCCCTTCAGCAGCTCCCTCCCCACTCCCCCACGGCCCCCCACCCCGGCCACTGGGCAGGAACCGGAGAGAGACGTCCTTGACTTTGGGGTTTCGGTGACTGCGAGCCCTCCCGGTGCTGCTGTGATGCAAATCCGCCCCGGACTTATTCCCGGACGTTCTTTCCGTAAAGCGCGACGCACCCGGCGCCAGAGCTTGGCTGGACAAGCCTCCTCCGGCCCTACCCAAAGGCGCCAGGGCCTAGAACAGGGATGTGGGTGGGGGTGGGGTGGGGTGGGGGTGGAGGAGGGGTGCCGTCCCGCTAGCCCGGGGACAGGGGTGGCGGTGGGAGGGCGGGGGCGCTGGGCATCGGCGGCTCCAGCCTCGGGGCGGCGCCAGGTGTGGAGCCACAAGCCGTGGTCTGGAAGACCTTCCCTTTGCGGAGGGTGGAAGCCACCAGGAACCCAGCTAGGTTGAGGGTGGGAAGGGCGGAGCGCCTTGTGCAGGTGTAACTCTGGTCCCCAAGTCCCGGCCTGAAGTTTTGGTGGAGAGATTTGAAGGTTTAGAGCTGGGAGCATGTTCAGCGCTGGAGATCTGGGGCGGAAGACAAAGGGGAATACCTGGTTTATAAGGGGCAGCCCCAAGCCTGAGCGCGGTTTTTTGGTCTCTGTAGTGACACGGTTTTCGATGATCTCAGTCCGGCAGGAAAACCAAGCTGGAGTTAACACCTCCTGACAGCCTGACACTACTGGGGGTCGGGGGACAGGTATGGAACAAGAGAGGAGAAGCAGGGACAGGGGGTGGTGCTAGGTGCCCTCCTAAGCGCTCCAGCTTCAGGAACAGGACTGCAGGAATGGTGTGAGCACTTTATATAAAATGCTATCCAAATCGGCATGTGTGTGTAGGCATAGGGAAGTGGCATTTATTGAGTACCTGCCAGACTAAGGGTATTCAACAGGTTGACAAAAAGAGTGTGTTTTTACTTTTTTCTTCTTAACTTTTATAATCGGAAAAGGACGATACGTCTATTTTTATTTTTTAATTTATTTATTTATATATATATATATGTATATTTGTCTTTTTGCCTTTTCTAGGGCCGCACTCGCGGCATATGGAGGTCCCCAGGCTAGGGGTCCAGCTGCTGGCCTACTCCACAGCCACAGCAACGCGGGATCCAAGCGACATCTACAACCTGCACCACAGCTCACGGCAATGCCAGATCCTTAACCCACTGAGAGAGGCCAGGGATGGAACCCACAACCTCACGGTTCCTAGTCGGATTCGTTAACCACTGAGCCATGAAGGGAACTCCCACATCTATTTTTAAATTAAATAATTGACTTTTTTGCCTCTCCCAGCAGCATCCTGAAGTTCTTGGGCCAGGGATCAAATCCACGCCACAGCAATGACCCAAGCTATAGCAGTTACAACACCAGATCCTTAACTGCTAGGCCACCAGGGAATTCCTTAGCTCTTGTTATTAAAAAAAAAAAAAGGAAATAAACCTGGTTTTCAGCACTGCTAAGCCGCTTACTGTTTGGTCTTGGAAAATTTGCTTTAAATTCTACAAGCCTCATTGTTTTTATCTGTAAGATAGGAATAATAGGAGAATCTAGGCCCAGGGTTTGTGGTGAAGATTAAATGAGTTAAGACAGCAAAGGTGCTTGGCATGCGTTCAGCAAGTGGTAGCACTGAGAATGCTTAACCTAGTTTAGGCATGGAGATGGAGTATGGGAGCAAAAAGTCTTCTGGAAGAGTGGAAATCTGTGCTGAATCTTAGAATACGAGTAGCAGCTAGTCAATGGAAGAAGAAGAAGAGAAGGATTTTATTTTGTTTTATTTTTGCTTTTTAGGCCGCACCCTCAGCATATGGAGATTCCCAGGCTAGGGATCAAATTGGAACTATTTAGTTGCTGGCCTACACCATAGCCCCGGCAGCTAGGGATCTGAACTGCATCTGGACCTACACCACAGCTCATGACAATGCTGGATCCTTAACCCACTGAGCAAGGCCAGGGATTGAACCTATGTCCTCATGGATACTAGTCAAATTTGTTTCCACTGAGCCACGATGACGGGAACTCCGAGAAGGATTTTAATGACAGAGGGAAATGAGTGAAAACAGCAAGGTGAGAAACAGGACAGTGAATTTGAGGGAAAGAAGGCATGAGGCAGGGAGTGGAAAGAGATGACATTAGAAAGGTAAGCTGGGGAGTTCCCATTGTGGCACAGTGGAAATGAATCCGACTAGTGTCCATGAGGATGTGGGTTTGATCCCTGGCCTCACTCAGTGGGTTAAGGATTCCGTGTTGCCGTGAGCTATGGTGTAGGTCACAGATGCAGCTTGGATCCTGCATTGCTGTGGCTGTGGTGAAGCTGGGGCCAGACTGGGGTAAGGCGGGGGCTCAAAGTTACTGAGGCTGATTTCCTTTCTGAAAGCTGTTGAGGGGGTTTTCAGAGGAGGCAGGAGGATGTAGGCTCCCTGTGGGGCAGTGTAGGAGCAAGGAGACACACGAGGAAGAGAATAATGGCACAAACTATGCGGCAGCCATCAAATGGATGGATTTGGGAGAGGTAGGAGGGACAGGACTCAGTGATAGATTGAATAGGAGGCATATCTTGATTTCCAGCTTGGGTCCCTGGGGTGCTGCTAGTCTCTGAGACCAGGATCAAGTAGAGTAACTCATTTAAGGGAAAGCTGAGTTCAGGTGTGGAAAAACCTGTGACCACACCCCTGGACAGACCCTCAATAACTGGGGTCTTGTCATCCCACCTGGCAGTTAGTGTGTCTGTAACATGGGAGGGGTATTATTAGCACTGTTGACTGTCTGTTTTCTGGAAGCAGCTGGCTGGAGGTCTGGGTGGGGAGGCCGGGGTGGGGGTAGGGGGCTGGCCTCCTCTGGGTCTGGCCTGGCGTGTGTTCCTTTCTGGTTCTGGGCCCATAGGTGGTTTCTTTGGGCACAGTCATGTTATAGAAGGATTGAGTTGTCAGATTGTTCGCAAAGAGAATCCCTGGAGGGAGCCAGTGCTCTGTGCTGTGATTACTGTGTCCATTTTATAGCTCAGGCAACTGAGGCTCGGGAATTGAGTAGCAGAGTCTTGAAGTAAAGAAAGATCTGTGTGATGTCTTCTCGGAGTACCAAGTGCCACATCATCAATGATGGCATTTGTTCTAAGAGGGGCAGCGAAAGCACCAAAGCCATGGCTCTTTGGGGAGAAATGCAACTAGAGGGGATTGGAAAGGAAACAGGGAAAGCTTCCTGGAGGTGGTGCCATTTATGTTGTCATAGAAGCAGATTCTTGTTTTCTCTCTTCCCAGCCAGCAATCATTGGCAATCAGCCATTGCCAGCCTTGAGGGAGACCTTGTCATCTAAGGGGCCTCTAGGCGGAATGTGTCCACGGAGCCCAAAAAGTGGTGGGCTGGAATTCCTGCAGGCATTTCAGGCTTAAATGGAGGCACTTCTACCTTAGTCTCTGGCATCTGCCAACCTGAGCACCCCTTCTGCACTGGCATTTCACTAGCAGCTGGAATCCCACTGCCTATTCATCTTTTTTTTTTTTTTTTGGCTTTTGTCGTTTTAGGGCCGCACCTGCGACATGTGGACGTTCCCGGGCTAGGGTTCGAATTGGAGCTACAGCTGCTGGCCACAGCCACAGCCACAGCAACGCAGGATCTGAGCCGCATCTGCAACCTACACCACAGCTCACGGCAACACCGGATCCTTAACCCACTGAGCGAGGCCAGGGATCGAACCTGCAACCTCATGGTTCCTAGTCGGCTTCATTTCCCCTGAGCCATAACGGGAACTCCTGCCTATTCATCTTCATATCAGGGTTTAACACAAGTTTGTGTTCTATCCCCAGGTTTTGTTTTACTTAAAAAAATCATGAGGTGAAAGGGAAGACTAACAGTCACAAGAAAAACTCATCTTTCTGTGGATAATTGGGGAAAAGTTTTAAGATACACAAAAAATTTGCTAGCATTCATCTGTCATTTATCAGGTGTTTTTATTTATTATTACTATTATTTTTTTAATTGGCCGTGCCCTGGGCATGTGGAAGTTCCTGGGCCAGGGATCAGATCTGAGCTGCAGTCGGAGCTGCAGTCGTGACCTATGCCACAGCTATGACAACACTGAATCCTTTAACCCCCTGCACCAGGCCAGGGATCAAACCCATACCTCTGCAGCGACCAGAGCTGCCTCAGTAGGATTCTTTTCTTTTGCTCTTAGGGCCGCACCTGTGGCATATGGAGCTTCCAAGGGTAGGGGTCCAATCGGAGCTGCATTTGCTGGCCTACACGGCAACCATAGCAACGCAGGATCTGAGCAACCTCAGGGACCTACACCACAGCTCATGGCAACACCAGATCCATAGCCCACTGAGCAAGACCAGGGATTGAACCTGCGTCCTCCTGGATGCTAGTCAGATTCGTTAACTGCTGAGCCACAATGGGAACCTCCTGCAGTTGGATTCTTAACCCACTGCGCCACAGTGGGAACTCCTCTCACTGCTTTCTAAGGATCATCTGGGAATATATAGGAATTGCCCAAATATGGCTACAATGAAACTGTGCTCTCAACTCTTCTGAAATTAGGCTTTGGGAGATTGAGGTCAGCTATTTTCAGCCCCACTCCATGGAAATACCTTTCAGAAAGAGGAGATAGACAGGAGTAACATGTGTCTGCCTTGGTCACCTTCCTATTTTGGCATTTGATAACTGCACGAAACTTCAGCAGCTTTGGGTTCTCTAGCCATCACTCTGTCCTGCAGGGATCAACTTTCTGAACAGGGATTTCTCCTGGCTCCCGGAGCGGCTTGAACTGAGAGATGGAGAACTGAATTTTGGCCCTGGGGATGTCAGGTTTAAAACTCTGTAAACTTGGAACAAATAATGCTGTGATTCCCACATAATCTTTTCCAAAGGCTGTTTTGACTTTCTAAATGGTCTAACTGTAAAGTAAAAGATGATCCAAAATTTGATAATTTGAAGGAACCCAGGTTTGCCATGCTACCAAGTCCTTAAAAGAAGAAAGCTGAAGGAGTTCCTGTCATGGTTCAGTGGTTAACAAATCTGACTAGCATCCATAAGAATGCAGGTTCGATCCCTGGCCTCATTCAGTGGGTTTAGGATCTGGTGTTGCTGTGACTGTGGTGTAGGCTGGCAGCTACAGCTCTGATTCAACCCCTAGCCTGGGAATCCATATTTCCATATTTTTAGGGCCATGGATGCGGCCCTAAAAAGCAAAAAAAAAAAAAAAAGAAGAAGAAGAAGAAGAAAGCTGGAGTTCCCATTGTGGCTCAGCGGTAACAAATCAGACTAGTATCCATGGAGATGGGTGTTTGATCCTTGGCTTCCCTCAGTGGGTCAGGGACGTATTGTTGCTATGAGCTGTGGCATAGGTCACACATGTGGCTCGGATCCTGAGTTGCCGTGGCAGAGGTGTAGGCTGGCAGCTGTAACTCTAATTTGACCCCTAGCCTGGGAACTTCCATATGCCATAGGGTCGGCCCTAAAAAGACAAAATGAATAAATAAAAACAAAATTTAAGAAGAAGAAGAAAGCCAATCCGGATTCCGGGCTTCAGGATTTATGATACTAGTTGGCTGAAACCATAGTATCAAAATTACAAGGCTGGGGGGCGGTGGGGTGGGCGGCCTCTGGCCTGGAACATGAATGCCTGCTCAGCCTCCTATGGATGGATAGGAAGGAGTCCTGCGGGCTGACTTTGGGGTGGAGGGAGTTGGAGGGAGGGGGCCCAGCAAGTGATTATCATAATCATGCCCAGCTGAGCATTTTTCAGCTTCAAGCATTTTTACCCACATTAGCTAATTAACTGACAGTTTGTCCAAGTGGAGATGAGGGATAGTAGGAGACAGGGAGCTCGTGCCTGATCACGCTTCCAGGGTCTGATAACATGACTGCAGTACTAGGGCCAGGGTATTTGGACAGGGGCTAATGGACAGGAGCTAATTGACAGGCTCTTGGGCCCATGTGCATGATGGTCAGCTGGTTTGCCCAAGACAGTGTGATAAATGCCCCATTCAGTCCAGGGGCAGTCACGGTCAGAGAAACCCAGTCAGACCCGGTTACTGATCTGATGACAAGTGCACGGGGTATTAGCTGCTTCACCACAGATGTCTTCTCTGGAGAACAGTTTCTGTGTCCAGGAAATTGAATGAGATTCTTCACGGTCAGAGATGTTGCATATGATTAAAAAAAAAAAAAAAAACAGGAAATTCTCACATCAGAACCCATCCAGTGATGTGTTCCTACTATTTACTATTTATCTTCTATAAGGAAAACCAGAAAAGACAAGCACAGTTCCAGAAATGAGTGTGTTTTAGCACATTTCATAGTCATTCAGTGTAGGCATTTGTAATTTCACATTTTAAAATTCAACTGAAAAATTTTACATAAGTAGGAGTTCCCGTTGTGTCTCAGTGTAACGAACCCCGCTAGTCTCCCTGAGGATGCAGGTTCGATCCCTGGCCTCACTCAGTGGGTTAAGGATCCTGTCGTTGCCATGAGCTGTGGTGTAGGTCACAGATGCAGGGTGGATCTGGCTTTGCTGTGGCTGTGGCATAGGCTGGCAGCTGCAGCTTTGATTTGACCCCTAGCCTGGAAACTTCTATATGCCTCGCGTGAGGCGCTAAAAAAAAAAAAAATTACGTGAGTAAACTGTATTATTTTTTGTGCATGTTTCTATGGGTTAAGATTTTTTCTTTTGTGTCTCTCTTTTTTTTTTGCCTTATCTAAGGCCGCACCCATGGCATATGGAGGTTCCCAGGCTAGGGGTCTAACAGGAGCTGTAGCTGCCGGCCTTCGCCACAGCCACAGCAACGCGGGATCCGAGCCGTGTCTGCAACCTACACCACAGTTCACGGCAACGCTGGATGCTTAACCCACTGAGCGAGGCCAGGGATTGAACCCGCAACCTCATGGTTTCTAGTTGGATTCGTTAACCACTGAGCCACAACAGGAACTCCACTATGGGTTTAGATTTAATTGTAAAGAGCTAGATAGGAAATATTTTAGACTTTGTGGACATACAGTCTGTCGTAAATACTCTGGCTTTGGAGCACCAGAACATCCACAGATAATACACAAGTAGATGAGCTTGACTTTATTTATGGATACTGAAATTTGAATTTGTATAATTTTCATGAAATATATTTTTTTTCTTGCAATCATGAAAAAAATCTAAGACACATTCTTAGCTTGTGGCCAAGATGATGATAGGTTATGGGCTGACTTTGGCCTTTGGGCTGTAGTTTTCTGGCCTCCGGTTTAGACCAGGGTTTCTCAACCTTAGCACTATTGACATTTGGAGGCAGAGAATTCTTTGCTGTGGGGGCTGTCCTGTTGCACTGTAAGTGTTCAGCAACATCCCTGGCCTCTACACATTAGATGCCAATAGCACCTCCTCTCCGTCTGCGTTGTGACAACCAAAAATGTCTCCAGACATTGCCTGATATCCTCTAGGGAACAGAATCGCCTTCTGTTGAGAACAACTAGTTTAGACAAACGCATACAGTTATTTCACCATGATGACAATCAAGATACAAAACAGTTCCATTATCCTAAAAAAGTCCCTCCGGCTACACCTTTGTAGTCAGCACCTCCTTCCATCCTAATCCCTGGCAATCACTGTTTTCCATTTCTATACTTTTGTCTTTTCTAGGATAATACGTAAATACAGTTACAAAGATGTAGCCTTTTGAGTTTGGCTTCTTTCACTTAGCATAATGCTTTAGGACTCATTTATGTTGTTGAGGGGTATCAGTAATTCATTCCTTTTTATTGCTGAGTAGTATTCAATTAAATGGACATACCACAGTTTATCCATTTACTAGTTAAAATATATTTGTGTTGTTTCTGTTTTTTTTTGTGATTGTGGATGAAATTGCTTTCAACATTTGTGTGCAGGTTTTCTCTCTCTCTCTCTCTCTTTTTTTTTTTTTTTTTTTTTTTTTTTTTTTTTTTTTTTTTTTTTTTTTTTTTTTGCTGTACCTGCTGCATGTGGAAGTTCCCAGGTCAGGGACTGAACTCGTCACAGCAGCAACCTGAGCTGCTGCAGTGACAATGCTGGATCCTTAACCAGCTGTGCCAAAGGGAACTCCCTATGTGCAAGTTTTTGTCTGAATATAAGTCTTGGAGTTCCTATTGTGGTGCAGCGGAAATGAATCCACCTAGTGTCCCTGAGGACATGGGTTTGATCCCTGGCCTCACTCAGTGGCTTAAGGATTGGCGTTGCTGTGAGCTGTGGTGTAGGTTGCAGACGCGGCTTGGATCTGGCATTGCTGTGGCTGTGGTGAGGCTGGCAGCTACAGCTCGGATTCTATCCCTAGCCTGGGAACTTCCATGTGACTCGGGTGTGGCCCTAAGAAGCAAAATTAAAAAAAAAAAAAGTACGTTTAACTTTATAATAAATTGCCAAAGTGTCTGTACCATTTTAAATTTGCACCAGCCATGTATGAAAGTCCCATTTGCTTCACATTCTCACCAGGACTGGGTGTTGTCAGGGCTTGTTTTTTTAGCCATACTAATAGGTGTGTAGTGGTGTTTCACTGAATTTTTTTGGGGGGGAGCAAGTTGATCCACTTTTAATATCAGAAGAAAAATCTGGTTTTGTCCCCCAAAATCCACCCACCCCAATTATTTGGGTTAATATGTTTCAGAATTTTAAGTAAACAATTGCTGCAGCTGTGTGAAGGTAGCCCCGGGTCCATTCACCAGGAAGGCTGTCACTCTCTGCAGTGCCATCCAGCTCTCAAGGGGGCTATCAGCTTGGGGTCTGCTCTGTAATTATTTCAGAGCTCCCATTTGCTTTAGGCGAGTCACCAGCTTCCCTCTCTCGTGCATGCTTACAAGATTGGTGCGGCCACCTATGCACTCTTTACTGATAAAGACCCCAGGTACCGTTCTGGCTCCTGTGAGCTGTTGCAGATAATCCTTCTTCTTCTTCTTCGTTTTTTTTGTCTTTCTGCCTTATCTAGGGCCGCACCCGTGGCATATGGAGGTTCCCAGGCTAGGGGTCTAACAGGAGCTGTAGCTGCCGGCCTTCGCCACAGCCACAGCAACGCGGGATCCAAGCCACATCTGCAACCTACACCACAGCTCACGGCAACACTGGATCCTTAACCCAATGAGCAAGGCCAAGGATCGAACTCGTAACCTCATGGTTCCTAGTTGGATTTGTTAACCACTGAGCCACGATGGGAACTCCTGTTGCAGATAATCTTGAACCTTGTTGGTGTCACTGATGGCTATGATATCAACAAATGCCAAAAGCCCTTCTTTGAAGGGCAATTGGCTGAGGAGCTCCTGGTCCTTCTGCAGTAGGGGCAGGTCGGCTTGATGAACACCACCACCACCTTCCCAGACTGCATTTTGCTGCTCACAAATGCTTGAGCCATTCTGACAGGTGTCTGCCTCCCAGGAGGAAACCTCAGTTGAAGATATTACTTGGGTGTAAAACCTCATTGTGGTTTTAATTTGCATTTCACTAATGATTTTTGGTGCTAAGCATCTTTTCTTTTTTTTTTCTTTTTAGGCTGCACCTGAAGCATATGGAAGTTCCAGGGCCAGGGATTGAATCTGAGCCTCAGACACGGTTTGGATCTGGTGCTGCTGTGGCTGTGGTGTAGGCCGGCAGCTGCAGCTCCGATTAGACCCCTATTCTAGGAATCTACATATACTCCTGGTGTGGCCCTAAAAGGACAAAAAAAATTAAAAAAAAATAAAGTGCTCTTTGTTCCTACCTTTTTTTGTTTTTCGTTTTTTTTTTTTTTTTTTTGTCATTTTAGGGCCGCACCTGTGGCATACAGAAGTTCTCAGGCTAGGAGTCTAATTGGAATTGTAGCCGCCAACCTACACCACAGTCACAGCAGGGCAGGATCTGAGCCACATCTGCAAGCTACAGCACAGCTCAAGGCAATGTCGGGTCCTCAACCCACTGAGCGATGCCAGGGATAGAACCCGCAACCTTATGGTTCCTAGTTGGATTCATTTCTGCTGAGCCAAGACGGGAACTCCTGTTCCTATCTTTTGATGAAGTGATTTGTTTTATTACTAATTTCTTTATGTATTCTGGATACAGGTCCTTTATTGGATATGTGATTTGTAAATACTTTCTCACAGTCTGTACCCTTTTTTACTGTCTTAACAGGATATTTCACAAGCAGATGTTTTTGAGGAAGTTCAGTTTATCTTTGTTTTATTTTATGGATTGCTTTTTTTTTTTTGCCCCCCTCCCCCACACCCCGAGCAAGCAGAAGTTACTTACTCAAGTTTCGAAAGATGTTGACTAGTCTGCAGTCCCAGGGAGACACCAGGAAACAGAGTTTCAGCGTTAGAAACGGTTAGAAGTTCTCCTACCTGAAAATAGATAGCTCCAGCTGCCACCAGAATCATTGGCCTAGCTACTGGGGACAGATGAAAGGAAAGGTCATTCAGTTAGGGATTTATGAGGCTCCAAAAGTTGAGAGTATTTTAGAGGAAGGCCACCCCTGGCATGAGGAAAGCATGCTCTTGGTTGGGTACTCGATGAGATACTATGAATGGAGGATACCAGTATTAGAGAAATGATAGCGGAACCTCTGAATCTGACAAAGGGAGTTTCCAAGGCTACCAAGGCCTCAGTGTCAGTTGACTAAGTGCCAAATGCTATGACCACTTTAGCAACTGGTGGGGGGGGGCGGTTATAACTACAGAGTTGTTCAGATTTTTTTCTCTGCCGTATCAGTTGGTGTGAGAAAAGATGACTAGTTTTGAATTGATGCTGGAGACATACTTATAGGAGGCAGAAGAAACAGGAGCCAAAGTTCTAAAAAGCATGAATCAAATCTCCCATATAACAGGCAAGGAGTAGGGATATCCTAAGGTAGGGCTTTGGGGAAAATTTCTGCTGCCAGACCCAGAGTAGTCTTTTAGGTTCTTCCACTTACTGAAATAAGCGCAGGAAAAGGAGGAAGAGAGGCAACGCAAGTCATCGAGTGAAGGAAGCTCCATCAATTGAGGTGACTGTAGATACACAGCAAGGACTCCAATGACTACTATACCTGAGGACTTTATGGTACAGATGAAAGTCCTAATGATGGTCATGTAGGCTTGGGGAAAGAGCTATGAGGATGAGGACTTCTGAGCCCTGAAAAGGCAGAGTACTGGAGGAAGTGGGAAGTGAGGCAGTTCCCGGCCAAGAAGAAATCCCAGCTGTAGCATTCCTAAGGTTGAACAGCATTAGGGAACAAGGGAGTGGAGATGGACCTGCAGTCTGGACAGTCTCTGAGCCTCACAAGAGGAGCCCCGGCCAGGCAAAGAGCCCACCGTTGTCTTGCGGAGAGAGAATCCTAGGAAGAGGAGCAGCCAAGCAAACACCAAGTACTAAGCACAGCTTGAGAGTGAATTCACAAGTAGCAAACACCCAAGCCATTCCCCATGATAAAAATAGAATGGGTTAGATGTGGTTTTGTTTTAGTACTGATTGTGAGGATAGAGTTTCCAACAGGACTTGTGGAGATGATAGAAGAGGTGAAAAATCTCTTAAAATTGTGGTTATATGTTGGACTCTGGCAGTGCTCAGGAAAGTTAGGTACACTATAGGGATTAAGTTCAGATTCTTTAAAGTGTTTACTGGAGTTTTGCTCTGGCACAGCAGGTTAAGGATCTGGCATTGTCACTGCAGCGGCTTGGGTCACTGCTGTGGCATGGGTTTGATCCCTGGCCCAGGAAATTTCACATGCTGCTGGATGCCAAAAAAAAAAGTGTGCAGGGGTGTCCTATGCTCATCCAGGAATGGAAGCCATGGGAAAATCAAGGCAAGGAAGAGCCAAAAGTTCCCATCTTCCCTGTTTCCATTCTGAGTCCTCTACATTAAAGCATTAATTTGGGGGATTCCCAAAATTCAAAAGGTGGAATAGAAGGTGTCATGGAAGGAGCAAACCCAGAATAGGTTTCTCTCTCTAAGAATGGACTGTGACTGGGCTTAGGGTAAGGGGCATAAAATTGAAGTTGGAAATCCAGATCCTTTAGAAAATAGTTCAGGAAGTCTATATTGTCTGAGAGGGATGATTTTTAAAATCACTTTAAAGACCTACTAATTAACTTTATCATCTCTGGGTTGCATATCCTATAGATTCCCTTTTATGATAGTTAAATTGAAAAAACAGGTAAAGTCTGAGTTCGTGTGGGTTTCCTGGCTCTGAATAGACAGTTTAAAATAATCTAGCACACTGTGTTCTTTATACAGGATGGCTTAGCCACTTCCTATGGAGTCAGTTGTTTCCAGAACTGGATGTCAGAGCAGGTATTATAAAATCTCTATGACTGCAGAGGACATAAACAGGGTAGATTTTATGTCTTGTGTAGGTCTACAAATCTGAAGGGATGGGGTTTCTGAAGCCCCTGTTACTGTTCAGAGGTTACTGGAGAAAGTGATTGGACATTTGAATTTATCTGGAGTATTTATTTATTTATGTATTTATGTATGTGCTTATTTACTTATTTTTGCTTTTTAGGGCCACACCCGAGGCATATGGAGGTTCCCAGGCTAGGGGCTGAATAGGAGCTGTAGCCACCAGCCTACACCACCGCCACAGCAACACCAGATCCAAGCCACATCTGAGACTTACACCCCAGCTCACAGCAATGCCGGATCGTTAACCCACTGAGCGAGGCCAGGGATCGAACCCACAATCTCATGGCTCCTAGTCGGATTCTGCACCACGACAGGAACTCCTGGGAGTATTTATTTACACACACACACACACACACACACACACTCACACACTCATATTCTCCAAAGCCTTGGAAAAGCGTGAACAATAGCTCTTCAAGAGTAATGAACTTTTGGGAGTTCCCGTTGTGGCGCAGTGGTTAACGAATCCGACTAGGAACCATGAGGTTGCGGGTTCAATCCCTGACCTTGCTCAGTGGGTTAAGGATTCAGCGTTGCCGTGAGCTGTGGTGTAGGTCGCAGATGCGGCTTGGATCCTGCGTTGCTGTGGCTGCGGCGTAGGCCAGTGGCTACAGCTCCAATTAGACCCCCTAGCCTAGGAACCTCCACATGCTGCGGGTGCGGCCCTAAAACGACAAAAGGCAAAAAAAAAAGAGTAATGAACTTTTTTTTTTTTTTTTGGTCTGGCCAGATTGTCTTTGAGAAACTGCCCTCCTCAGTTCTCAATCTATGTACCTTGGATGCACCTGATCCCATACTCAGCTTCCAGGGGTGTCACATGACCTAATCCTATCTAGTTAGAATATTCCATTTCCATCTAACTGGACTCAGCTACTGGTTCAGAGGTGAGCATGTGATCTAAGCTAGGCCAATGTCTCAACCCTCAGAACTTTTCTGTAACCATATGGAGAAACTTGCACTTTGCTAGATGGAGTTGCTAAGTGTGTGGAATGTAGGCCTGGGGCTGCCGGAGGCTCTCCTTGTCACCACCTGGGGTAACATCAGAGGGAAGGAGAACTGAGAATGAACCTGGCTCTTGCTGGCATTATTTGAGCACCTCTACTTAAGCAGGTTTATTTGGTTTAAGCTAGTTTTCTGTCACTTACATCCAAAAAAGTCAGGCTAGTAGATAGTGATCCTAGAACACATGGGAGACTTTACAACTTAAGTAATTTTGCTTGATGTCAGTAAAAGAAGATAACATATAATGCCACACAGGGGGTGAAGAATAGGCCATGGGACGATTTCTACTATTAACAATTAGTCCTGGGAGTTCCTGTTGTGGCTCAGTGATTAACAAATCCGATTAGGAACCATGAGGTTGAGGGTTCGATCCCTGGCCTTGCTCAGTGGGTTAAGGATCCAACGTTGCCGTGAACTGTGGTACAGGTTGCAGACACGGCTCGGATCCCATGTTGCTGTGGCTGTGGTGTAGGCCAGCAGCTACAGCTCCTGTTAGACCCCTAGCCTGGGAACCTCCATATGCCACGGGTGAGGCCCTAGATAAGGCAAAAAGACCAAAAAAAAAAAAAAAAATTAGTCCCGGAGTTCCCATCGTGGAGCAGCGGTTAACGAATCTCACTAGGAACCATGAGGTTGTGGGTTCAATCCCTGGCCTTGCTCAGTGCGTTAAGGATCCGGCAGTGCTGTGAGCTGTGGTATAGTCTGCAGACGCAGCTTGGGTGCAGCGTTGCTGTGGCTGTGGCATAGGTGTGCAGCTGTAGCTCCAATTAGACACCCTAGCCTGGGAACCTCCATATGCCATGGGTGCAGCCCTAAAAAGCAAAAAAAAAAAAAAAAAAAAAAAAAAAGTCCCACCCCCATCAACTATGAAATGCTAGAAACATTCATAATATTTATGAAAAACTCTTCCAAGATTGCAGCAGTCACTTGGGTTCTAAGTTAGCATTATCAGGACAGACCCAGAACGCCAATACCTAAGTCAGCTTACAAGCTAGAAGGGAGCAAATCACGCACTCCCTTGACTCTTTTAGGAGTTCAAGGCCTTGGTAACTTTTCTGAACCCCTAACTCAGGATTGTCCTAGCAATTACTGACCAACACTGAAGTCAGTTTTGAGGACATCCAAGTAGGTACTATGTTAGAAAAATGAAGACGAGAGAAGGTCTTATAGTTTTTGTTATCAAGTCTGATAGTGAGATATTACACTGTTTAAAAAGCAGAGTTCCTGGATCAAAAGTGGAAAATAATAGGTAAATTCTGAGAGAGAAAGCAGGTGTGTCAGGTGATAGACGACATTTCACTTGCCCGTGTGCTCCCCAGGGCTAGGCTGGTTGCTTTTGGTAACTGGCTATTATTGATCTGTAAGTATGCTGATGGTTTCTCTCCACTAGCTGTACTCACAGGCCACTGAGCATCAGGCTCTGACTTAGGTCTAGCAGGAAGCCTTGGACACCATGCTCGTGGTGGCATTTGACTGCGTGGTTCAGGGCAGATCATAACTATCCTAAATATGAGCGTAGATTTGGAGAGAGGAGTGATGGGTAGGACCAAAGCCAAGCATATGTGCGTGGGGATCCTCTCCAAAGAAAATACTCAAAGCTTCCCAAAGGAGAGGACCAGAGCATCCTCCAAAAGAAATGGTTTTAAGGTCTGATTAATTGGGTAGTATAGAACATTTGACATTTTTGGCTGCCTAGCATCTGAACACCCTTCCGTTTTGGAGGACTTCCAAATCAGATGGGAGGCAGGGCCTATAAGCTCTGATATGATGTTAAATATGGTGCCAGAAGATGCAAGAATGAAAGAAAATGCTACTTTAGGATTTGGGGCTGCCCATTAAGCTCAAAAGAGCTAATTGATGGTATAACATATAGCCTGAGAGTGGGAAAGTCACAGTGATTGACCAAAATAATTTACCACTGACGGGGAAACCCATGAAAAATCTGCCTCCTTTCTTCTGACCCACTTGGTAGGCATTAGGGTTCATGAGGAAGCCCTCTTCCAGACACTACTAGAGGCCCCATGGGGAACAGTGAGAAAATTGGACAGTGGTTCCTGTTTTTTTTTTTTTTTGCCACTCCACTGCATAATGGAGTTCCCGGGCCAGGGATCAGATCAACCTAAACTGCAGCTGTGGCAATGCTGGATCCTCAACCCACAGTGCTGGGCCAGGGGATCTAACTTGAGACCCAGTGCTCCCAAGACGCTGTTGATCCCCTTGCACCACAGCGGGAACTACAATGTGTGCTTCATTTATATTATTGTCCTGGGCCCTGTAAATGTTAGAGGTGGGCCTGATCTTAGAACAGAGACAAAGCTGGGCATTAGGAGGCTTAGACTCAAGAAACTGACTACTGCTGTGTCCTTTCCACTCTTCATCCCAGCTCCTTCCAGGGCATTTCTTTCATCCTTCTTTGGCTTTCCTTTTTTTTTTTGTCTTTTTACCTTATCTAGGGCCACACACGCGACATATGGAGGTTCCCAGGCTAGGGGTCTAACAGGAGCTGTAGCTGCTGGCCTACGCCACAGCCACAGCAATGCAGGATCCGAGCCACATCTGCAACCTACACCACAGCTCATGGTAATGCCAGATCCTTAACCCACTGAGCAAGGGATAGAGAACCCTCAACCTCATGGTTCCTAGTCGGATTCGTTAACCACTGAGCCATGACGGGAACTCCCTTCTTTGGCTTTCTGAACATTGGCTTCCTCTGCAACTCAGCTCTCATGGTGGAGAGTGGCCACAGCCAGCTCCACTGTCCATGCTACAAATCCAATCCCCTGAAGAGACCAGTTCTTATTTGGGGCACTATTTGCAAATATTTGTAAAACTTTAACTCAGCCTGTGTCCCATCACCTATGGCCAGGGGCAAGGTTATAGACAGGTTGAGAAGAGGAATATCATGGTGAACTGGATAGAGTTATTAAAAAGTGTCCACTATAATGGAGTAATTGATCAACCAGCCTGGGTCATCAATCATACTCATAATCTCAAGCCTTAACCCATGAACAGTATTTTGAGGGCTGGTTAATCTATCCAGTGAGATCCTAGAAGTGAGTGAATCACCTGGAAGAGCAAGGGAGAAAAATACTACCAATAAAGAGAAAGATTATCAACCAGAGAGATTATAATCTAATTTTACAGAGTCATTTTTTAGGGTGGGGGTGTGCTAGTTACCTAATTACTCACCAAATGTGGACTTTTCTACCTTCTAAACATCTCTCAAATCTACACAGGGCTCTCCATTTTTTGCCTATATTGTTTTCTTTTTTTTTTTTTTGCTTTTTAGGGCCACACTCACAGCATATGGAGGTTCCCAGGCTAGCGGTCAAATCTGAGCTACAGCTGCCGGCCTATGCCACAGCCACAGCAACACCAGATCCGAGCCACATCTGTGACCTACACCACAGCTCACAGCAACACCGCATCCTTAACCCACTGAGGGGGGCCAGGGATCGAACCTGCAACCCCATGGTTCCTAGTTGGATTTGTTTTTCGCTGAGCCACAACGGGAACTCCCAGCCTATATTGTTTCAACAATGTTTTGTTTTCAAATATCTTCAGAGTTTGTCCCTTTAATTCACTCTGCAAATCTGTAATGATTCTCAAATGCAAATCTGCCCCCAATACTCTGAGCATAAAGTTTACTTTCCTTATCTTGGCTTGAAAGTTTCTTTGTGCTTACCCTGCAGCTTCATCCTTCACTGTTATTTATCCCCTTCACTTGGGCCAGCTGTCAGTATTTCCAGTGTCCCCAAGAGACGCATGTTCCCCTTGGGCCTTTAAACACCCTCTTCTCCCTGTGGGCCTATATTCCTATCTGGTCTTGTCACCGAACTGGAAAAGGAACTAGTGAAACTGAGCAGGACCCTCTGGGGCTCCTGGGGACAAAAGCCTTTCTGTGTCCCCCATTTCTTCTTTCTAATTTTTTTTTTAGGGCTGCACCCGCGGCATATGGAAGTTCCCAGGCTGTGTCCAATCAGAGCTATAGCTGCCGGCCTGCACCACAAACACAGCAATATGGGATCCGAACTGAGTTTGCGACCTACACCACAGTTCACGGACCCTTAACCCATTGAGCAAGGCCAGGGATCAAACCAGAGTCCTCATGGTTAGTAGCAGTGTTCGTTACTGCTGAGCCACTATGGAAATGCCCCCATTTCTTATTTTTATGAAATAGGCATCATTCAGCCTCTATGACCTTCCCTGCGTTCCAAAGGACAGGTTCAAACAGTTGCTAATCAGAGAGGGGAGGGGATGCAGAGACCAGGGAGGAACAGCCAAGACACAATGGTGCAGCCTTGGCACGGTCCTGGTTCCGCCTCAAGAAATATACATAACAATATCTTTGAGTTCTTCTGTAGAACTAAAATCCCCAACAAATGAAAGCTATTATGAAGCAGTCTTCATTCCAGAAAGAAGGACCACAAGAACCAGTCCCGCGGAGCCACTAAACACCAACTTTGAAGACTATACGCTTGCACTTACCCTGATCCTTATCTGTGGCCCTATTATCCCCTCCCAAACTATGAAACCACTTCCTAATTCTTTCCCAAAGGAGGGCATCAGCCTGCTGTGGCCTCCTTTGCCTAGCAAAGCAATAAAGCTATTTTTTGTCTCCTTCACCCAACACTGTGTTTCTATTCAGTACAGGTGGACAGAGGCTGAGTTTCAATAACATCAGCTTTGATATGATTTTCAGGTGTTTGGGGCTTTCTAGTAGGCCTTTGGATAGATAGGAGAAGGGATGCTTTAGGAGGCTGATGAGGGTGCTATCCAGAGGTCAGAATGGGTGATAGGCTTTCACCTGGAGGAAAGACATGCTTCCGCAGAGATAAAGGCCAGGAAGCAAGGAGGGTGCAAGTTTATAAGCGCTGGTTGGGGATGTTAGGAGAGGGGCTATATGCCTGTTGGTCTCTGTGAAGTAAAAGATGAGGTTGCTTTTACTGATCTGAGGGCGGAAAGGAGAGTCATTTGAGATAAGTGGTGAAGATTTGGAACATCAGAGAAAGCACGTTGAGGATAAATAAAATGAATGCCGATTGTGACCAGAGACCAACCCAGAGTCAAACTGGTGAACTTGGATTTTCTTTACCTAAGCCTAGCTACCTGAGTACAAGAGCAGAAGGGGGACTCTTATTTTGGTTTGGGATTTGGCTTTGGCAGGGTAATTTTGGAAGGACAGAAGGGAGACACAGTTGAAGGTATTGGGAGAAATTTGTTAAAAAGAAACACCTTGGGGAGTTCCCATTGTGGCTCAGCAGAAATGAATCCGACTAGGAACAATGAGGTTGCTGGTTTGATCCCTGGCCTCGCTCAAGGTTAAGGATCAGGCGTTGCTGTGAGCTGCGGTGTAGGTCTCAGACGTGGCTTGGATCTTGCGTTGCTGTGGCGTAGGCCTGCAGCTGTGGCTCTGATTTGACCCCTAGCCTGGGAACGTCCATAAGCCACGGATGCAGCCGTGAAAAGACAAAATAAATAAATAAATAAATAAATAAATACAAACAAACAAAAAATAAACACCTTGGGTTAGGCCTGTGGTTCCTAGTACTTGGACTAGCCTATGACAAAGTTCATCAGTTTTGAACACAGCATTTGAAATGTCTTACAGTCATTTCTTGGGAAGGATGTTCCTTTAGTTTGAAGTTATATTCTTTCTGTATCTTGATATTAAAATACCTTTAAATTATAGAGTTCTTTGGTGACCTAGCAGTTAAGGACTCAGAGTTGTCCCTACTATGACTTGGGTTTGATCCCAAGCCTGGGAACTTTTGTATGCCATGGATGCAGCCAAAAAAAAAAAAAAAGCTGGAGTTCCCATCGTGGCTCAGTGGTTAACGAATCCAACTAGGAACCATGAAGTTGCGGGTTCGATCCCTGGCCTTGCTCAGTGGGTTAAGGATCCTGCATTGCTGTGAGCTGTGGTGTAGGTTGCAGACATGGCTCGGATCCCATGTTGCTGTGGCTGTGGCAAAGGCCGGCAGCTATAGCTCCTGTTAGACCCCTAGCCTGGGAACCTCCATATGCCGCGGGTGCAGCCCTAGATAAGGCAAAAAGACCCCCCCCCCAAAAAAAAAAAGCTAAAGGGAATTCTTTTGTGACAGCAGGTTAAAGACCCAATGTTACTGCAGCCGCTTGGGTCACTGCTGTGGTGGGGGTTTGATCCCTGGCCTGGGAACTTCCACATGCTGTGATTGTAGCCAAAAAAAAAATTTAAAGTATAGGGAATGTGTTTGTTTCCTAGGGCTGGCATAATGAAATACCATAAACTGAGTGAATTAAAACAATAAAATTATATTCTCTCACAATTCTGGAGAGGTCCAAAATCAAGTTGTTGGCAGGACTGGTTCTTTCTAAAGACTCTGAAGGAGAATCTGTTCGGTGCCTCTTTCCCAGCTTTTGGTGGTTATAGGCAATTCTTGCTATTCTTTGGCTTGTACATGTATCACTCCAGTTTCTGCCTCTGTCTTCACATTGCCTTCCCCTCTGTGTTTGTGTCTCAAAGGGAGATTTGCCTTTTCCATAAGGATCCCTCCCAATGCCTGTGTTTGGCCCCCCACAAAAGGTTGACAAGGGCTGGAGAGAGCTGTCGATTTGAGTTGAGATTTCAGAGAGGGAGCAGTTCATGAGTATAGTATTGCCTGCTTCTTGCTTGCAGGTCCTGGGATAACCGTCCGCAAGACCTATCGTGGTCGAATACTGAGCTCGATTCCTCCATTGCTCTGAAAAAGAAGACAAGGGACACTTTTGAGTTGTGGTTAGGGAGCGCAGCCAGAAGTCAGTGCTGGAAGAACAGAATTAATGACGAGTGTGAGGTTAAGACCTCAGTCAAGGAGGTCAGGAAGAGGCTACGAAACAGTAAAGCTCTTGCAGTAGAAAACGGAGAGAGTAAATAGAGGGTGCTGTCTTGCCCTGATCTTTTGGCTTTAGGAGAGTTAGCCAGTTTAAAAGGAAGGATAAATTGGGAGGGAGAAATTGGGAATTTGGAATTAACAGATACACGCTACTCTACATAAAATAAACAAGGACCTACTGCATAGAACAGAGAACTATATTCAATATCTTGTAATAACCTATAATGGAAAAGAATCTGAAAAAGAACATATAACTAAATCACTTTTCTGAATATCTGAAACATTGTAAATCAATTATAGTTCAATAAAGAAAAACAGGAGTTCCCCTTGTGGCTCAGTGGAAATGAACCCAACTGTAGCCATAGGGACGCAGGTTTTTTTTTTTTTTTAGGGCCGCATCCATGGCATATCGAGGTTCCCAGGCTAGGGGTCAAATCCGAGCTACAGCTGCCAGCCTACACCACAGCCACAGCAAAGCCAGATCCGAGTCACATCTGCAGCCCTTACCATAGCTCACGGCAATGCCGGATCCTTAACCCAACAGGGATTGAACCCGCAACCTCATGGTTCCTAGTTGGATTCGTTTCTGCTGCGCCATAACAGGAACTCTAGGACACAGGTTTGATCCCTGGCCCTGCTCAGTGGGTTAAGGATCTGGCATAGATTGCAGATGAGGCTCGGATCTGGCATTGCTGTGGTGGTGGCATAGGCAGCTATAGCTGGGATTTGACCCCTAGCCTGGGAACCTCCATATTCCTTGGATGCAGCCCTAAAAAGCAAAAAAAAAAAAAAAAAAAAGGCACCAAGGTCAGCGAATGCTATTGCTTTTTCACAAGAGTCTCCCTTACTAGATGGTGGGCTCATCTAGTGCAGAAATAGTGTCTTACTGAGTACTTAGCGTAAACTCTAGACCATGAAAATGGTTCGGATGAACTGAAAGAGCTTTTCATTTGGATTGTTCTTTCCATCTTCCTTCAACACTTACTACATCTATTTTAGGTGCAATTATCATATTGCATGTGTGATATATGTGATGATCGATTACACTTTTGTTCACAATATGACGTTATGTTGCCTTTGAACTAGTTCCTTATACTGGGAGTACCTCAGGTGCCTCTACTTATACATCCACCACCTTAGGTGCCTTCACTTAGTCCTAACATTGCATAATTTAGAATTTCGCACACTGGTACTTAGAGGGGAGAAATAGGACTCTGAATGAAGTTTGGGGAATAATAGTGATCCTCATAGAATGCTTCCTTTGCAAGAAGCATAAGGTGAGCAGAATTCAAGGTAGTCTCTACCTTTGAATTAAAAGTCACTGTGGTGTATCATTTTTCAATCAAATGCTCAGATCTGAAGGCATAAATGACCAGGCCTTTTACATTTCATGCTTGTACTTTTCTTATTCAAATGGGGATATTTAAGGCCTAGAAGTTGAATCATTTCTCCAGATTTCAAGGATGATGGCCATGCAGTGTCTGGGGAGGCCGCAAGAGGCTTTTTCCTTTAAAGATAGATTTTATAAAATATTTTTTTTTCTTTTTTTTTTGCCTTATGTAGGGCCGCACCCGCGGCATATGGAGGTTCCCAGGCTAGAGGTCTAACAGGAGCTGTAGCCGCCAACCTTCGCCACAGCCACAGCAACGCGGGATCCGAGCCACGTCTGCAACCTACACCACAGCTCACAGCAACGCAGCATCCTTAACCCACTGAGCAAGGCCTGGGATCGAACCTGCAACTTCATGGTTCCTAGTCGGATTCGTTAACCACTAAGCCACGATGGGAACTCCTTATAAAATATTTCTAAAGGATGGTTGTGATTTTATTGTTCATAGAGGCAGTGGAAAATGCTATTAGTGTGTGGCTGTTTTTTTTTTTAAATCAAAATTATCCAATATGGGAAACATATAGGACCATTTTTAGATGTGAGACCAGTGGAATTATAGGGAGATTATTGTACATTCCAGAAAGGAGGCATGAACTACAAATTGTTCCAAACTATTGAAATAATGACCACAGGAAGTGAGTATACTTTAAAGCCCTATATGGTGTTACATTTCAGAAATGAGCTGGGCTGGAAAATGAAACCAGCTTCTCTTCTTGCTGCTGAGTTTTTCTGAATTTCCTACAAGCCTCTTGGAATCTTGCAAACAATTCACAGCTGATAAAATAAAAGGGCGGTGGAACTGTGTGTCTGGTGAAGACCCTAGAGGCATCCAGCAGGAGAGAGGGTCATATTCTGCCCCTTGAAGCTTTGTAACCAAAAGCTGTACAATTAAAAAAAAAATTTTTGCAGTTCCTGTTGTGGCTCAGGGGTAACAAACCTGACTAGTGTCCATAAGAACACAGATTCAATCTCTGGCCCCACTCAGTGGGTTAAGGATCCAACGTTGCTGTGAGCTGTGGTGTAGGTCGCAGACATGGCTTGGATCCTGCGTTGCTGTGGCTGTGGTGTAGGCTGGCAGCTGCAGTTCTGATTCAAACTGGGAACTTCCATATGCCGTGGGTGCAGCCCTAAGAAAGCAGAAAAATTTCTCTTCTTTTTGTCGTTTTAAATAAATGGGAATCAACTGAAGAACCACAGAAAGTGTTATTAGCGTAACCCGAACTTAGATTGCCTCAGAATCTTCTTGGAGAGTTTAGTTTCTTCTTGTACTTTTGTTTATTCACTCAAAGAACATTCCTTGGCTACATACTGTGCACTAGGTCTGATGCTGGGTACTGTTGATTTGAGGACATCCACTCTACCCATGAGGAACTCCAAGGGTGGGAGGGGAGAGTTAGACATGGAAACAGAAACTTTTTTTTTTTTTTTTTGCCTTTTGTCATTTTAGGGCCGCACCCACTGCATGTGGAAGTTCCCAGGCTAGGGGTCTAATCGGAGCTGTAGCCACTGGCCAACACCACAGCCACAGCAACGCAGGATCCGAGCTGCATCTGTGACCTACACCACAGCTCTGGCAACGCCGGATCATTAACCCACTGAGCAAGGCCAGGGATCGAACCCACAACCTCATGGTTCCTAGTCGGATTCGTTAACCACTGTGCCACGACGGGAACTCCGGAAACAGAAACTTTGAACATGCTGTGCTAAGGGATGTATGGAAGCCAGTACAGGGGACCGAGTGAGCAAGCTTTGGGATTAGATGCACATAAGGAGTTTGCCACTTAGTGGAGGAGAAATTTTCTACTGTTTTGAGAACTGCAGTACTTCAGCATAGCTACTTCTTAGAGGAGTGACAGGAAGTAAGGTATGAGAAAAGATTGGAGAAGGAGGCAGGGGTTAGACCATCAAAGCTTTGAATGCTAGGCTAAGATACTGAAATCTTATGCTAAGGGCAGTGGAATTATCGGGCAGTTTATGCAAGGGAATGACATGTTCAGATTTTTTATTTTGAACCATCACTCTAACTTTGTAGACTATGAATTGGAAGAGGCAAGGCAGGAGGGATATTATGAGGAGGCTGTTGCAGTCCAATTAAAGATAACAAAGGACTCGGGTGATCTGATCTTTGGATCAGCTTTCAAAAAAACTTTTTCAGGCTTGGAACTAATCATATGGTTTGGACAAACGAGAAGTAAAGAGATCACATGTTTAAAGCAGGTGCATATAAATTTTGGGCAGCCCATATATCACCTTGTCTAGGAAGCCTTTACTCAGCTGCATGGGGGCTCACACAGCACTTGGCTATTATAGCATAATTCTATAATTACAGGCATATTATGTGCCTGTAATTATTTACTCTTCTGTTGGCCCCTCTGGACTCAATGTTAGGTATTTTGTCTTATTTGTTTTTGTATCATCCAGTGCTTTGGGAGCATCAATAAACATTCACTAAGTGAATGAAGGGGAGAAGCTGTGTGATGTAGGGGGAAAGGTATTGAACTGGTTGTTGGAACTTGGGACTCTAAGCCTTTCTCTGTTACTAAGTGGCTGTGTGATTTTGAACGTCTCCTCACTAGTCTGGGTCTCAATTTTCTCATCTGTAATTTAGGCGATCCCCAAAACTGAAGGAGGACCCAAAGTGGGAAAATCTACATCACGTGCTGATGGATCTGAGGAAACCCTCAAAGAGTGGACTTTAGGTCCAGAAATTTAGCAGCATTGGGAGAAAGGCCACTTCTACGAAAACCACTCATTCATCTAATGTCATAATTTCTCAGTGCCTTGGGCTGATACAATTAACCCTATCACAGTTTTCCAAGTTTTAGAAAAGAGGTAGGGGAGAGAGAAAAAATTGCAAATGCCAAGTAAAAAGGATATTATTCTGAAAATATAAAAAACAAAGATATTAGATAGTGCTTTCTCAAGAGATGACTATCAATTCCCAGGAGAGCTGTCTTTCTAGAGGATCCACTACACTGCTGTTTTTTGCATTGTAAAGGCAAACTTTACATCAAAACTCAATACATCCCCATCTTGTAAGGCATGTGGTCCTGAAATATGCAACTGAGAATTTGAGTTTTCTTGGATTCTCATTTATTAAGTGAGTTTATTGAGCTGCGTGGACTTGGCCTTATCACAAGACAAGTGGTCGAGGGAAGATAATGAGAAAGGGAAAAAAAGTGGGGGATTGAGTCCTTCTCCAAAGGCTAAAAGCCAGTGCTGGTGCTAAAGCTAGTGACCTTAAAAAAGTAATAAAAGTATGTTTCCATTTTTCAAGGCTTTTAAAAAATATTGTGTGCTCAGATGGCACCTTTAATCACGAAGAACTTTTGGCTGAGTTCCAGGCCGATTCTGCTGGCACAGAGAGCAGCTCTGAGATCATACCCTATATTCAGTGCACAGAAGAAATATTTCATCCATCTCTGAAATAAAGAGGGGGAAATGAAGCATATTTGAACTGTTTCATAGCAAGACCAGACTGGGGTGAAAAGTGAAGGACACTCTGTCCATTTGGAGTTACAGAAAGGTACTATTAATTCAAAGTACTTATGTGGCTTTTTTTCTTTCTTCGCATTCTGAGTGTTTCACAATAAACTAAGAAGCTTGCATAAATCTGAAGGCAATCTCCAATTTCACAGATATATAAATGAAGGCAGATTTTAGATTTACCTAAGACTACTTTAAAATAAAAAAAGAAAGGGAGGAAAATGGGGGGGAAAAAACAGCAACAAAAAACCCAACAAAAACCCAACTCGCAAAGTAGCAGGTTGTGACCCAGGAGTTTGAGCTCTTAGAGCTGAATTTAATCCACACCCAGGCCAAATATACTTCTCCAGGATGGAATTGGTCCAGGGCACCAGAGCTAACATTCTTTACTTTTGCCAAAGAGCCTGAGGCACTTTGGTGACAAGCAGTCGGAATCTCATTTCTACTTCTCAACTGAAAGAAAGTTAAGGCCAGCATCATTTGACAGGCCCTTCCTACCATGGCAGGGCACTGGTTCAAGCCCATACAAAGGAATTATGCTCCCTCTTGATTCATCCTTATGTCTTTCATCACTGTTATTTTTTGGGGGCTTCCTATACAGAGGTTTATTTGTTGGACAGTTGGGTCATATGGTTTTAGATGCCAAGATTGAATCACACAGCTTTACTCCATGTGTCACAGTCTTGGGCACTCATTATATACTGCTTTGTTTCTTCACTACATTTCCCAAAGCCTTAGCTGTGGAAAAGGCCTGGGCGATCACTCGGTGTATTGGAAATTGAACCCCCACCATGAACTCATGAAAAATGGCCCAGGCAAAAGCTGCTATGGAAATCTGAAAGCCATTATCTTTTCCATACTTCCACTCTTCACCTTCATTTTTTTGGGGAATGCACAGAGACACCCGTGAACCAAAATAAACCAACTTGCCCTTGCCTGATTGTTCTTTTTTTTTGAGTTATCAAATGTGAGTACTTCTGGCTCCCAGATATGATGAAGTAAAGAGTCTGCTGGGAAGCCAGCCACAAATCAGAGGTGATCTCCCAGCAACTTCTACCTAGAGAAATGGTTCAGGATATTCAAATTAATGTGCCCTGTCCCAAGTTGATTTAGCTTCTGAATCACATTTGGATTTCAGAAATGTAAGAAAGCAAACATATAAGGATCCTGCTGCATTTCTCAGCTCAACCTTGTCCAGTCATTCTTCCTGGCTCTGTTTAATCCATGACTTTATACCCGGTCCATACACATTTTGACTGTCTGCTCCCAGGAATTGTCTCAACTCAGAGCAGCTTTAGGGAAGGCAGAACCTCTTTAGGAGGTAGAGGGTGAAACGTGGCAACTCTTCTACAGGAAAGTCAATATAGTAGAGACACTCAGGGTAGGAGGTTTTGCTAGGGCTTAAATCAGGTTGTCAACTCAAACACAATGGGCTTTGTCATTCCTGCGTAAAGAGGAAGTGGAGTAGTTTTTGGCCTCCCCAGACGGTATTGTAAGGGTATGCAGAATGGCAATTCCAGGCACAACCTTCAGGAGACTCAAATGTGCTTTTTGGCTATTCAGTGTCCCCTAGCAAGTTAATTAGCTGTCTCTGAAGTGCGTGTAAATATTCAGCATTTTCATACTGAAGTCTACCAGTTTTAAGAATGCGGGGAAGGCCTGGATGTGTGTGGAAGGGTGTCTGTTGGGAAACAGAGCCCTTTCGGCGAGGATCCCCAACCTGTGACTTATCTCAGAAATCACACACATGCTGTAATTGCAAGACATTTTTTCTTTCTTTCTTCAACACGCCACTATTTATTTCAGTTGTCGGGAGCTCCCTCTGGGTTCAAAAGTCCAGGGCTGGAACGCGCAAAACTGCGAAATACGTCCTTAAGGAGAGAACCGCGACTGGGCTCAGTTAGCGGCCGGGACAGTTGCACTGGGCCCATTCTCTGAGCGGTAACAATCCTGCAAGTGGGTTTGGGGACCTTTGTTTTATTTGACAACTTATCACGGGGAGATGAGGAGGGCTGTCTTTGCACTGGGAAGAGGTCCGTAGGGAGGAACTCCAACCAGGGACCTCCTATAAGGACCAGAAAAACGCGCGTCCTGCCAAGTAACAGCACGAGCCACTCTCCGTCCGCTCCCCTCCCCCGCGGCCAGTCTCCAGGCAGAGGTGTCCCGCGCCAGCCAGTCCTTCCCGCCTGGACTACTCGTCCCAGTGGACCGAGCCTCAGCGGGAGCCCCGCCTGTCTCCGGGCAGCTTGAGCCCCCGAGCACTCGCCCAGCCTGTCAGTAACCGCCGTTTGCGCTTTCTTTCTTCTTTTTTTCCTCCTCCTCTTTTCTTTCCCCCTTCTGCCTTTGTCCCGCTTAGTAACTGGGCTCCGACCAATCGTCGCCTCACCGGCCGGCGTCGGCTAGCTTCTGATTGGCCCGCTTGGGCGCGCAGCCGTCTCCCGCTCCTCCGCTGGAGCAAGGCAGACAAAAGACGCAGGCTCCGGGATCCGGCAACCGGGTTCAGCCAATCACCAGCCACTTCAACCTCTCTTCCCCCTCCTCTTCTCTCTCCTCCGCGCCCCGCCCGCTTCGCGTGCTCCCGGCACTGACTCCTGGCGAGCGGCCAGCGCCCGGGCCCTACCATTTTGATTGAGGCTAGGGGGAGGGAGGACGGAGGGTTAAGGAGCTGAGGCCTAGGGAGCGGTGAGGAGAGTTGACAGCCGATGAGGAGGACAGCTTTGAGTACATTCTTTCAGGCACCTGACAGAAGCCCCAATAATTCGAGGCGGGACAGAGTGGAAGGAGCAGTGGTGTTGTGGACTGTTCCCCCTGCTCAGCGTGATTGGGTGGCACCTCAGCTGGGGAGCGTGGGGGCGGGGGAGGGTGTCCCCCTCCGCGCCGTTAAAATGAAACTCTAGTGGCTGGAGTCAGGGCAGAGTAGAGGGGAGCCAGTGCTGGCCGGTTTGCTCTTAAGCCGGCGGGAGCGCTCGGCAGAGCAGAGCTAATTGGACTCTCGGACGGGCCCCCATCCCGAGGCTGCAGCAGCTTCGGTTCCGAGCCCGACCGAAACCGAGCCAGAGTCCCGGCCCCAGAGGGGATCTCTCCCTGCAGACCAGTGGGACCCCGAAACTTGAACGCAATACCCAACCCCCTTTTTATGCCCCCCCTTGTCACTTCCCCACCTTTCTCCCAACGCGTTCTTTTTTTCTTTTTCCTTTTTTTCCCCCTCTCCATTCCCCCTCCTTCGAAGGACACAAAAGTGGCTTCCTCGGAAAAATTTGGAGACAGTAAGAGCTTTTCTCTCTGGAGAGCAAGTGTGTACAAGAGATTTTTGGGAAGCCGCTTTTTAACACCTCTGCCCTCTACTCCCCCAAGCCTCTCTGTACCTCTCCGAGGAGAAAAGCCCGTAGATTGAACGTTGGGGGCGGGGGGCATTTTGCTCGGTGCCGGAGGAGGAGCGGGGAAGAGGACAGGACCCCCGTCCTCGTCCTGGTAGTTGGCTGGACTTGTACCGGCCGTTGGAAACGCCGAAGTATATTTCCGAGTGGGACTTTTACAGATATATATATATATATATTTTAGATTTTTTAAATAGCAGATAAAAGATATATATGCTTTCTATATATTTCCTGACGACCTGCCCCTGACAGCGCGATGTACAATACCGTGTGGAGTATGGACCGCGATGACGCAGACTGGAGGGAGGTGATGATGCCCTATTCGACAGAACTGATATTTTATATTGAAATGGATCCTCCAGGTACTTGGGAGAAAAAAATAATCTTGTGATGGGTCTGATTTGTGTTTAACAAGACCTTGGTGATGTTTTCAGGGCAGAGGTATTCTTGGGTGCGCTAGGTTCGGGATGAGGGGCAGATTTGCAGTTAGAGCTGCAGTAAAACTGCTTCTGGTTTACACGTTTAAAGTTTGCAGTTAGGACCCCGATCCTATTGTCCTGAGAGGGTGGGGGTGGGGGCCTGGGGTGGGGGTGGGAGGAGAGATCCGTTTTTTTATTTCTTTGCCTTTGCTTGTCGTTCGGGTTTTTGTCTTGCCTTCCCCCCGTCTTTTTTTTTTTTTTCCCCCAGTTAAAGATTCTTCTACCTGCAAAGGATGCTTTATATCCCAGTCTTGAAGTCTGTCTTTTCCTTTGAGGGAATTCTTTAAAGCTTGTCATTTCATACGTTTGTCTCGTTTGGTTCGCTATGTTTTACCTTCGTTAACTTCTGAAACAGGGCTGCCTATGTGATTATTCGTTTTGAGACCTTCCCCCCCCCTTTTTCTCTCACGGAAACCAAATGCCGGTTAGTGATATTCAGGGATTGGGCGTTTTTATTCAGTCACGGCCTTACTCTGAGGTTTTTCGTTTCAGAATATAGTAGCTCAGAGAGATCTACGTGCTCTATTTTATTACTGTTTAATTTGTGGTGATTTAACTTAATTTGTGGGATAGGGTTTAATGTAACTTCAATTCTTAGAGTTAAAAAAGGAGGAACCTTCCTTTTTTGTGTGAATATATGTAATGTGTACATATATGTGATAGGTTTGAGTACACACAATGTAAAGTATACATACACTGTATTTTTACTTTCGAGCTTTGTCTGAGACCCTCACAGACATTTTGTGTGTCTGTTTGGAAAGGGAGAGGAAAGGAAAATGGAAAAGTTGAGTAATTTTTTTTTGTTTAAAGTCTACCCCATTTTATAATTATTGGCTGTCAGATTTTCAAATCCTGTTTGCAGTTGTAGACAGTGCTTTATGTAATGATTTTGAATACAAGTAGAGGGCCTTTGTGATTCCTTATTTTTGTTGAGGATGAATTTATGTCTTTAAAAAGTGTTACAGCTAGGCTTATAGAATAAATTGTGTCATTGGGGAATCGCAATTATCATAAGACTATATATTTTTGGAAACCTTTAAAAGGATTTGAGTCCATGAAAGTGTAACGAACTGTAATTGTCCTATAGAATGTGTGTAGAAATTATTTCCTGTGTCCTTGTGAACAGTGAATTATCCTCTTTGTTTTTTTTTCAATTAGTCCTAGAATGTTAAATGATTTTATATGAAAAACTAATACTAATATCGAATCGACTTTTTTCACTCTTAATGATCACTTAGAATTTTTTTCCCTTTTTTGGAGCCTTCTTTATTTACTTTTATAATTGTGACTTCAATCCAGATGCAGCTTTTCTGTATTTTGCAAAGTTTATAAGATTTGCCACCCATCTATTGTGTGTATTTCCCCCTTTGTTTCCCTCTAATGGTAAAGCTTCATTTCTGTTAGATGCAAGTGTCATTCATGTAAATGGAAATTTAGTACATCATTGGTTTCTCTTCTGTAAAAAGTAAGGTCAATAATTCAAGATTTAGGTTATTATAAGTATTATATATTCAAACTACTTTAGAATCATACTGTATCATATAGTATCTTGCCTTGCAGACATACAAAGGGAATTTGTTGGGCGGAGAGGTGAGTGAGGAGGAGGGGAGAAAATGAAGAAGGCAGTAATATTTGAAAAATATGGGCCTGGTAGATATATTGACCAAGTTGAGTTGTTCAAAAACGATTTTACGAAAAGTTGACAATTATAATTGTGTAGGGAACTTAGGTCTTATAAGGTTGTATTGAAAATTTTGATCCGAACTTTGTGTATTCCATTGAAATAAACTTTTGAGTTTAAAATGTTCATCCTTAAGTGAAATTTTGCATACTGAGATTCTAGTCAGAATATTGAGAGTATGCATATGTTTTTCTTTATTACCCATTTGGTAGACTTAATGTAGAATACAGTTATTCCTAACAGCTTTTTAAAAAAAGAAGCACACTTGAGTATGCTGAAATATTGCCTATAAAGTGAATGTTTTTTAATGTAAATAACGTGAACACCAGCCTTGTTTTGTGTGGTAAATTAAGTTTTGAAATATTTAAAGCTAAGTAAATTATTAGTGAAGAGGCTGCAGCATGGCTGTCTTTTTCCTAGTTCCTATCCCAGGTCAAGCTCTGATTATTTCCTGCCTGGAATGGTGTGGTAGTGCCCTCAGTGTTCTCCCCTTGTTTCTACTTTCTCTAATCCACAGTATCATTAAAGTATCATCTAATAATTTGCCTTCCAATGGTAGATTTTTCAATGACTTATTTTTTCAGTTTTAATTTTTTTTGGCCACATTCTTGGCAAATCACAGTCCCCGGGCCAGGGGTCGAACCCTTACCACAGCAGTAATCAGAGCTATAGCAGTGACAATGCAGGATCCTTAATTTGCTGAGCCATTAGGGAACTCCTTCCAGTGACTTTGAAAATCTCCCAATGGCTTCTTTTTCCCTATTGAAAAAAGCCCTAGATTGCTTATCTTGTCCTGTAAGTCCCTCTATTTTTGCTTCCAACCCAATTTTCCAGTCTTTTCTACTCCTGGGTTTCATCACAAGTTCTTTTGTACTTGTTCTGTGAGCTTTTTCCTCTTCCTGGGATGACCTTTCAATTTGGGTTGAAATCTTATATATGTTAAAGCCCCTGGTTAGATGCCTTCTTTGCCAGGGTGAATGTTCTCTGATCCCTTTTTTAGAAGACATCCTTCTCTTTCCTTTCCTCTTCTAGTACTTCTCAGAACCTCTTCCATCCTGTCAGGAGTAGCTTCTGCTTTTATTTATGTATACTTCCTTCTTTGGAATATTCTCTCACTAGATTATGAGTTTCTTAGCTTGCTGAGGGTCTTGCAGGTAGCAGACAGTTTAATAAATAGTGTTGAATTAATAAATACCTAAGGAGCATTGTTTCTTTTTAGCCTTAAAGTGCTTTTCTGCTTAAAGTCCTTGGTCACCTCATTCCTCGGCTGTTGCAGTAGTGCTTGTACTACTGCAATAGCCAAGGAATAACTTTCAAATTAGATAGTTGTTGACTTAGTTTCCTTAACTGTAATGTTAATATTATAGTTTATAAATTATGACTTTAATCTTAATTTCATTTATTACTTTTATTTTGTCTTTTTAGGGACATACTCTTAGTACATGGAGGTTCCTAGGCTTGGGGTCCAATTGGAGCTGTAGCTGCTGGTCAATGACACAGCCATAGCAAAGCTGTATTCGAGCTGAGTCTGCGACCTACACCACAGCTCACGCTAGCAGTGGATCCTTAACCCCTTGAGCAAGGCCAGGGATTGAGTCTGTGTCTTCATGGATGCTAGTCAGATTCATTTCTGCTGAGCCACGATGGGAATTCCTCATTTTAATTTTAGATTGAACCATAAATACAAAGTTTTTAAGCTATTATTGATTCCAGGGACCTCAAAACCTCTCTTTCAAAGGTGTTTCCCTCCAGCCTATATTTTCAAAAACTACCATTTCCATGCATTCTGAAGGTTTCTTTTCTTTTTTTTTTCTTTTTTGGCTGCACCCACAGCAGGTGGAAGTTACTGGGCTGGGGTTCGAATCTGAATTGCAGCTGCAACCTATGCCACTGCAGTAACACCAGATCCTTAACCCGTTGTGCCACAGTGGGAGCTCCTGAAGTTTTCTAGTAACTTCACAGTTTGATAAATCTATTACAGCTAACTGAGAATGTAAGGATTGGATCCAAATGAGACTTTGATGTCTTAATTTTCATGTATTTCGTGGAAATTTTGAAGTGTTTATATGAAACGTAAAACTTTTTATTTTGGAAATGTAGATTATGATACAGAGAATTGCTTATAAGCATCTTGGTTAGTCCTGCTGTGATTTGGAAATCAGGATTATTCCATAACAGAACAGTTGCTGGATAGAACTCTCAAAGAGTGCTGCCTTTGGTATAGGAGCTATTGGAGGATTATCAATATACGACTGATCATAAACTAATAGATACAGATCTTTTAAAGGTTGTCTTTAGACTTTTTTTTGTTCTTATCAAGACATTTATGAAATTATCTGTATGGCAACATTTTTTTCAGTGATAATTAGAAAATTAAAAATTTAATTATTTGAGGAGTTTCCATCATGGAGCAGTGGAAACGAATCTGACTAGGAACCATGAGTTTTCAGGTTCGATCCCCTGCCTCACTCAGGGGGTTAAGGATCTGGTGTGGTGTAGGTCGCAGACGCAGCTCAGATCTGTTGTTGCTGTGGCTGTGGTATAGGCTGGCAGCTGTAGCTCCGATTGGACCCCTAGCCTGGGAACCTCCATATGCCACATGTGGAACCCTAAAAAGTAAAAAAGCAAAAAAAAAAATTGTTTGGCAAAACATAAACATAGGAAGGTCTAGAAAAGTGGTTCTCATTTTTGGGGGGGTCTCAATACCGCTTTTATACTCATTTTTTTTTCCCTTT
Source organism: Catagonus wagneri (assembly GCA_004024745.2). Classification (NCBI taxonomy): domain Eukaryota; kingdom Metazoa; phylum Chordata; class Mammalia; order Artiodactyla; family Tayassuidae; genus Catagonus; species Catagonus wagneri. The sequence goes on from PVHT020000066.1 coordinate 27,684,398, forward strand.
TTGGCTGTATCCATGGCATGTGGAATTTCCTGGGCCAGGGGTTTAGTCTGTGCCATAGCAGTGACCTGAGCCACAGCAGTGACAATGTCAGAACCTGCTACATCATCAGGGAACTCCCCCAGTACTGCTTTTGTACTCTTCAAAGTTATTCAGGATCTGAAAGAGTTTTTCTTTAAATCGGTTATATCTATTGAAATTTACTGTATTAGAATAAAACTGAGAAGTTAAAAATTTAGAAATAGTAAAGCATTACATGTTAATATAACTTTAAAATGAGAAAATAGTTACATTTTTCAAAAAACCAAAGTGAAGAGAGTGGCATTGTTTTTACATTTTTGCAAATAACTTCAATAATGTTTGGCTTTTCAGTCTTTAATGTCTGGCTTAATAGAAGACATATAAATTCCCATGTCTGCTCCTGTATTCATTCTATTGAGATATCACAGGTCATAGCCTCTGAAAAACTCTACTGCGGAGTTCTCATCGCAGCTCAACGGAAACGAATCTGACTAGCATCCATGAGGATGCAGGTTCCATCCCTGGCCTTGCTCAGTGGGTTAAGGATTCAGTGTTGCTGTGAGCTCTGGTATAGGTCACAGACACGGCTTGGATTCCGCATTGCTGTGGCTGTGGTTTAGGCTGGCAGCTACAGTGCCGATTTGACCCCTAGCCTGGGAACCTCCATATGCCATGGGTGTGGCCCTAAAAATACAAAAAAAAAAAAAAAAAAGGAAAACTCCACTGCACAGTTGAGAGAATGAGAGTACAGAAGGCACATAATATCTGGTAACACTTGAAAATACTTTTGACTTCTTGGACCCTCTGAAAAGGTTTTGGGGTCCCTCAGGGGTCTCTGGACTACACTTTGAGAACTACTGGTTTGGTGGTTACCTGACTATATAGTTTGATGGCCAACCTGGTGAAGTATCTTCTTAATTTTTTGAGGCTAGATGAAAAGGTTGTTTTAGGAAACTTACGTGCTCTGACATACTTGGTATTTTCATTCTGGTAAAATTTAGATTAAGTAACATTCTGGTAGAGAACTAGCATACTGTCCCTGTGATTGGAAAGAATATCTGATGTGAGACACACTGAAGAAATAGGTCACCTGCCACCGTGTGGTCCTTACTGTTAGCAGATTAGACATTCTGCTTCTGTGGTTGAATTTTTCTTTATAACTATGAACATTTGATGGGTTCATCTTAAATGAATGCTTCTCCCGTGTGTAGTAGGATATTTCTTTTATGAGCTAGGTATCACTTTTTAATGATATTGTAGTGTAGGACAAATGTTAATATAATCGAATGATGTAAAAGTTAGGCCAACTTTTTCTGCATCTTTTTATTAAAAAAGATTAGTCATTGCTTTCGTTTAATATAGTTATAGTATATCCAGCTATTTCATTAGAAGTATAGTGAGTCTTCATTTTATAATACTTTTAAAATTTGTTCTTATTATTTTCATGCTGAATACCTTTATATTTTTCTTATAATGTAGAAAAGATTGGACATGTTTATGGTCACCATATTTAACAAGACAGATAGCAAAATAATTACAAATATGTCTATGTGATATATTTTTTACTGCTATTAAAGGGGAATGCAGCCTGAATCTAGTAGAAAAAACATAGGCTTTAGAAATAGGTGGTAGGTCGTGGCTCAGTGGTTAACGAATCTGACTAGAAACCATGAGGTTGCGGGTTCGATCCCTGGCCTCGCTCAGTGGGTTAAGGATCTGGCATCGCCGTGAGCTGCGGTGTAGGTCACAGACGTGGCTCGGGTCCCGCGTTGCTGTGGCTGTGGTGTTGGCCAGCGGCTTATGTGGCTACTACTTAACCTCTTTGAGTGTTCACTTTCTCTCTTGTAAAATTGAACTAATACATACCTTTCACAGTTCTGGGAATTAGAAGTATTATATCAATATCTAGCACAGTGTTTGTGGCACAGGGAATGTACTCGGTTCATTTTAGTTTATATGTGGAAATATTGATAAATCTCAACTTTACCTCTTTAGATACTCTTACAGTCAAAACCTTTTGAGCTGTCTTGCTTCTCTTCATCCTCAATATTAAACTGGGGCTGTTTTGTTTTTTGGAAGATTCTCTAAGGTCTTTTCTAGTTACAGCATCTCATAAGTTTATGGCAGTAGCACGCTAAGTCATCCTTTCTTTTTAGTTTCTGGTGCCCTTGTTCCTCATTGCCTGCATTTGAAATGATTTGTAATGAAGGTAATAGTTGCCAACATTTGTTGAGTAGTTATTATAGACTAAGCATTATGTTTCCCAGGCTAGCTGCCGGCCTACACCACAGCCACAGTAACGCAGAATCTGAGCCGTGTCTGCTTACCTACACCACAGCTGTGGTGTTGGCAACGCCAGATACTTTAACTCACTGAGTGAGGCCAGGGATTGAATCTGTGTCCTCATGGATACTAGTTGGGTTTGTTACCACGGAGCCACGATGGGGAACTCCTGACCAAGCACTGTGTTAAATGCTTTCTTTTTTCTTTATTTTGTCTTTTTAGAGCCGTACCCGTGGCATGTGGAGGTTCCCAGGCTGGGGAACCTAGCTGCCAGCCTATAGCACAGCCACAGCAATACCAGATCCGAACCGTACATGCGACCTACACCACAGCTCACGGCAACGCCAGATCCTTAACCCACTGAGTGAGGCCGGCATCAAACCCACAACCTCATGGTTCCTAGTCGGATTCATTTCTGCTGCGCCATGATGGGAACTCCTTAAATGCTTTCTTACGTACTATGTCTTTTAGCCACATAACAACCTTATAAAATAGGCAGTATTATTATCCCACTTTACAACTCGGAAACAGAGACTTAAATGTATTAAGTAACTTATTCAGTGCCACACAGCTAGCAAGCGGCAGAGCAGGTCTGTCTGCCTGACTCTAATGCCCAGGTTCTTAACCAATACCTCCTAACTGGTTGCTTTGTTTCTAATTTCTTTTTCCTGTCCACTGTAAATTTATTCTGAAATCTTCAGCCAGGTTAATTCTATTGAAATGTTATTTTCATTGTCTTGCCACACTGTTTAGAAATAATTAGCAGCTCTCTGTTTCTCTTAAGCAGAGGCCATATTCTTAAACTTGGCATAGGTAGCTTTTAGTAATATGGTACTAATTTACATTTCCAACTTAATGACTAATCCTCTATTCTCATTTCTGTTCTTGCACAATTTCTTGCTTATCCCCTCAATATACCTTGCTTATTTCTATTTCCAACCTTTTGCTTATGCTGCCTTTTTTTTCCTTTTTTGGGCTCGGGGTCTTAGTTGGAGCTACAGCTGCTGGCCTACGCCATAGCCACAGCAACGCCAGATCTGAGCTGCGTCTGTGACCTACACCACAGCTCACGGCAACGTTGGATCCTTAACCCACTGAGCAAGGCCAGGGATTGAACCCACAACCTCATGGTTCCTAGTCGGATTTGTTTCTGCTGCACCATGATGGAAACCCCTGCTTATGCTGCTTTTTATGTTAGATTATTCACATCCTACCCCTGTCTTCAAATCAGGATCCTTTACAGGTCCCTCTTCTTTTCTTCTTCCAAAAATATAGGAATTCCCTGGTAACCTAGTGGTTAAGGATCTTGTATTGTCACTGCCATGGCTTGGGTCACTGCTGTGGCGTGGGTTCCATCCCTTGCCTGGGAACTTCTGTGTGTCACAGGCAAAGCCAAAAAAAAAAAAAAAAATATCTAGCACTGATTCTCTTAATCATCTAGGGCTATGGTCTGTTATTTTGACACAAAATCATCTTATATTATAGCATTAATTATTTCATGAATATGAAATCTCCCCAACAAGATAAGCTTTTTGAGGTCAGACTATCATCATATTTCTTTTGTGTATTTTTTTCCTCAAAACACCAAGTGTCCAAATATTTTTGTTAGGCCTGTGGACTCAACCAGCTTCATTTTGTGACTTGTTTCAAAAGTTGATACAAAAAAAAAAACAATGGAGTTCCCTTCGTGGCTCAGTGGTCAGCAAATCTGATTAGAAACCATGAGGTTGCGGGTTCGATTCCTGGCCTTGCTCACTGGGTTAAGGATCTGGCGTTGCCGTGAGCTGTGGTGTAGGTTGCAGACATGGCGTGGATCCTATGTTGCTATGGCGAAGGCCGACAGCTACAGCTCCTGTTAGACCCCTAGCCTGGGAACCTCCATATGCCGTGGTTGCGGCCCTAGATAAGGCAAAAAGACAAAAAAAACAAAGAAAAAAAACTAACAAAAGTTGATAGTGGAGTTCCTGTCGTGGCACAGTGGAAATGAATCCGACTAGGAACCATGAAGTTGTGGGTTTGATCTCTGACATTGCTCAGTGGGTTAACGATCCTGCGTTGCCGTGAGCTGTGCTGTAGGTTGCAGATGCAGCTCGGATCTGTCATTGCTGTGGCTCTGGTATAGGCCAGCAGCAACAGCTCTGATTAGACCTCTAGCCTGGGAACCTCCACCTGCTGCAGGTACGGCCCTAAAAAGCAAAACCAAAAAAAAAAAGTTGATATTATTTATTATCAGTATATGAACTTTAATTTTTATATCGATAATTTCTTCTAACAAAAAATAATGAAAATGTGATGCTTAATGTTATCAGCAAGGTTTTATGGTTTCGTGTAAAATCATTCTTTTTTTTTTTCTCTTTAGGGCCACACCTGTGGCACATGGAGATTTCCCAGGCTAGGGGTTGAATCGGAGCTACAGCCGCCAGCCTACACCACAGCCACAGCAACACAGCATGGGATCCAAGCCGTGTCTGTGACCTACACCACAGCTTACAGCAATGCCGGATCCTTAACCCACTGAGCGAGGCTAGGGATTGAACCCGTAACCTCACGGTTTCTAGTTGAATTTGTTTCTGCCGAGCCACAACGGGAACTCCTGTGTAAGATCATTTTTGAAATTTTAAAGAATTAAGAGTAAGTAGTCAGTGTGTATGTGTACCAGATCTTCCCTATCCACTCCTCTGTCAATGGGCATTTAGGTTGTAATATTACTCAGCCATTAAAGGGAACAAAATAACATTTATAGCAACATGGATGGACCTAGAAATTACCATGCAAAGTGAAACCAATCAGACAATTAGACACCAACATCAAATGCTATCTACCACTTACGTGTGGAAACTTAAAAAAGGACACAGTGAACTTCTTTGTAGAACGGATAATGACTCAGACTTTGGAAAACCTGTGGTTTCTAAATGAGACAAGTTGGGGGGGTGGGGGGTGCACTGAGGGTTTGGGATGGAAATGCTATAAAATTTGGTTGTGATGATTTTTGTACACCTTTAATTGTAATAAAATTCGTTAAGTAATGGGGGAAAAAAAAAGTAAGTAGTCAGGATTTCCCATTGTGGCTCAGTGGGTTAAGAACTTCACTACGACGTTGATGTCATGGCTCAGCGGTTAACGAATCTGACTAGCATCCATGAGGATGAAGGTTCGATTCCTGGCCTCACTCAGTGGGTTAAGGATCTGGTGTTGCGGTGAGCTGTGATGTAGGTTGCAGACATGGCTGGGATCCCTCGTTGCTGTGGCTGTGGCTTAGGGTGGCAGCTACAGCTCTGATTTGACCCCTAGCCTGGGAACCTCCATATGCCACAGGTGCAGCCCTAAAAAGCAAAAAAAGAAAAGGAAAAAAAAAGGAACCTGACTGGTATCCATGAGGATGTGGTTTGATCCCTGGCCTCGCTTAATGGGTTGAGGATCTGGCCGTTGTAGTGTAGGTTGCAGTTGTGGCTTGGACCCCTCATTGCTGCGGCTGTGGTGTAGGCCAGCAGCTGTAGCTCCGGTTTGCCCCCTGGCCTGGGAGTTTCCATGTGCTATAGGTGCAGCTCTAAAAAGAAGGAAAAAAGGCAAGTAGTACGTTTTTGAAAGTTTGTTAGGCCAGCTTTACACTGCATTGGGTTAAATGTAGATTTAGTTACCTAATGTGTTACTGTACCAATTACATTTAGATTATGTAGAGAAAACAAGGTAAGGTCAACCATAGAGCCATATAAAATGAGTTTCCAAATTGTTTGCCGGTATACGGATTTTTTTTTCTTCCCTGTGCATATTTGTAAGTCACATAAAATGAGAGGGTTATCTTATTTTTTTTAATCAAAGAGTCAGTAGGCCAGGTCCAGCCTCCCAGGTCATACCATTTTACACATCCTATGTCAATATAAAAACTGCCTTGTGCCCTGTGAATATGAGCTGATATAAAGCCAAAGCCAACATCATGATGTCATACATACCATCCATCATTATCTAGCTTTAGATTTCCAATCTGATGTTCTGTTTGTGGACCAGATTGTCTACCCTGTGTAAGGGTAATAGGGCAACAAGTCCAGAGCATGTGACTGTGTAATCTTAAATACTTACTGCTGTAGTTTTTCTTCTTTTCTTCTTTTTTTTTTTGGCTGCCCTGTAACAAGTTTCTTTTTTTAAAACTTAATAATAAATTCGGGAGTTCCTATCATGGCTCAGCAGTAACAAACCTGATTAGTATCCATGAGAACGTGGATTTGATCCTGGCCTCGCTCTGTGGGTTAAGGATCTGGTGTTGCCGTGAGCACTGGTATAGGTCACAGATGAGGCTTGGATCTGGCATTGCTATTGCTGGGTGTAGGCCAGCAGCTGTAGCTCTGATTTAACCCCTAACCTGGGAACTTCCATATGCCTTGGGTGTGGCCCTAAAATAAAGGCAAAAATTCAAACATGAGTCAAAATTTAAAATTTGTGTATAAATTGTTTTGGAGAAGACCTTATTGAAATAATTGTGTCAGAAAAATATTGCTTTAGAGTTTGTTCTTTCATAGGAATCCTTTTTTACTTTTCCAACCCAACAGCAGAGTCACTCAGCATGGTATAATTCATGTTAAACTTCTAATATGTGTTTGTGAATTAACCACAAACTTTTTTTCTGAGATTAGTTCTGGGATATGTTTTATTTAAAAGTATATAGTTAGATGTATTCAGCTGTAAGCAGCAGAACCTAATTCAACATGGCTTAAGAAATAAGAAATTTTATCTTCCCATAAAATAGGCTTCAGGGTTGGTTGATTATAGCACTTCAACAGTGTCAGTAAAAACCCATATTCTTTCCAAGGCTCAATTCTGCTGCTTTCCTTGGGTTTGGCTTCTGGGTATTGCATCTATACACAACTTCTAAAAAAAGGAAGATGTTTCTTCCTGTGCCTCTGCTTTCAGAGATCTCAGACTTTCTCCAGAAGGCTTTAGCAGACTTCTTTCACGCCTTTTTGGCCCGAATTGGGTCACATATGCATTCCTGATCTGGTTACTATTACTGTTGAACTACCCATGTTCATGCCTAAAACTGGAGTGTTGTTGACCTCCCCTGAGGCATTATATTGGGGAAGGAAGGAGGGCATGAATTCTGGGTAGGCAGACAACAGTGGCCACTGTGGAAAGTAATTTGGAGCACAGTAGTTCTTTTCAAAGTTCTTATCTTTGTGTTTGGAAATAAAAAGAATTAGTAGATTTTTTTTTCTTTTTCAAAACTAGAATCTAGTTAGCATAGTGATGTGTTATGAAATGTAGAATGATTTATGATTTGAATGATTAGCCTTAAAAATTAGGACACTTAAGGTAACGCATATCGAAATTCCTGTTGCGCAGTGGAAACGAATCCAACTAGGAACCATAAGGTTGCAGGTTTGATCCCTGGCCTTGTTCAGTGGGTTAAGAATCTGGCATTGCTGTGAACTGTGGTCTAGGTTGCAGATGTGGCTCGGATCCTGCATCGCTGTGGCTGTGGTATAGGCTGGCAGCTGTAGCTCCAGTTGGACCCCTAGCCTCTGAATCTCCATATGCCTGGGGTGTGGCCCTAAAAAGCAAAAAAAAAAAAAAAAAAAAAAGTAACCGATAGATCATATTTTTCAATTAAAATGTATTAACTTGTTGGAAATTTAGAGGCAATATAGTAGGGTCGTTCATAGAGAGGGCTTTGGAATCAGATTACTCTTCTGCCATATCCTAGCATATGTCATTGGGCAGTTTACTTATGTTTTCATTTTTTCCTCACCTGAAAAAATGGAGATGATGGTCCCTGCCTTAATAGAACTGTTTTGAGAATTTAATAAAGTAACAGCTGTAAGGGAGCTAACATGGTGTCCTGACCATATTAAGCATCTATACATGTTTTTGTTTATATGTATTAATTCATGTTTTTCAACAAATATTGCCAGGCACTGTTTTAGGTATAGTAGTGAACAGAAGAGCAAAATTCCCGGTAATCATGGATTATACATTTTTAAGGAAGGGGAGAGAGCAAGGAATAAACAGATTCATAAGTGAAATACATAGTGATGGTGGTAAACGATATGGAAAAAAAGCAGAGGACAAAAATAGACTGCTGGGTGGGAAAACTGCTATTTTATTTTATTTTAAGCCACGCCAGCAGCATTCGGAAGTTCCTGGGCCAGGGATTGAACCCGAAGCACAGCAGTTGACAACACCAGATCCTAAACTGCAAGGCCACTAGGGAGTTCCAGGGAACTGCTATTTTATTTTTTTATTTTTATTTTTATTTTTTTGCTTTTTAGGGCTGTACCCATGGTATATGGAGGTTCTCAGGCTAGGGATCTAATCAGAGCTACAGCTGCCAGCCATAGCCACAGCCAAAGCAATGCCAGATCTGAGCTGGGTCTGCGATCTACACCACAGCTCACAGCAACACTGGATCCTTAACCCACTGAGTGAGGCTAGGGATCGAACCCACAGCCTCATGGTTCCTAGTCTGATTGTTTCTGCTGCGCCATGATGGGAACTCTGGGGACTGCTCTTTTAAATAGTAGGACAGGCAGGGCCTGACCTAAAGGAAGAGAGGGAGCTAGCCATGTAGATATAGAGAAGATATGAGGATGGAGGAGTGTGCTGGGTAGACTTATTCTGTGGCAGGAACAACTGTGTCATGTATTCAGAAATCATCTAGGAGGCCAATGTGACTAGAATGGAATGAGGGGAAAGTAGTAAAATTTGAAGACAGTTAATGGTGTGGATGGTGGGGAAGACCATGTAGGACACTGTTAAGAACTTTTTTTGTGTGTGTTTTTAGGGCTGTACCTGCACCATATGGAGGTTCCCAGGCTTGGGGTTGAATCGGAGCTGTAGCTGCTGGCCTATGCCACAGCCAACAGCAATGCCAGATCCAAGCCGCGTCTGTGACCTATACCACAGCTCACAGCAACGCCGGATCCTTAACCCGCTGAGCGAGGCCAGGGATTGAACCTGCAACCTCATGGTTCTTAGTTGGATTCGTTAACCACTGCACCACGACGGGAACTCCCAAGAACTTTGGTTTTTAAAACTTGGAGTTTTCTTATGGCATAGAGGGTTAAGGATATGGTGTTGTCACTGCAGTGGTTTGGGTTGCTGCTGTGGTACGGGTTCAATCCCTGACTGGAGAACTTCCACATGCTGTGGGGCATGGCAAAAAAAAAAAAAAAAAACGAAAAAAATCTTGACTGAGCAATATATCCAATATTTATACTTATAAATGAAGTATAACCTTTAAAAATTGTGAATCCTATGCTATACATCTGTAACTTACATAATATTATGCATCACCTATGCTTCAATTAAAAAAAAATTTTTGGTGGGAGTTTCTGTCGTGGCTCAGTGGTTAGGGACCATGAGGTTGTGGGTTCAATCCCTGGCCTCACTCAGTGGGTTAAGGATCTGGCATTGCCGTGAGCTGTGGTGTAGGTTGCAGATGCAGCTCTGATCCCGCATTGCTGTGGCTGTGGCATAGGCCAGCGGCTACAGCTCCAATTAGACCCCTAGCCTGGGAACCTCCATATGCTGTGGGTGTGGCCCTAGAAAAAGGCAAAAAAAAAAAAAAGACAAAAAAAATCTTGATGGAGATAAGAAGCCATCCAAGTGTACTGAATAGTGATATATTATTATTCCTAGTTCAAAAGGATCATTGTGGCTGCTGGTGGAAGTGGAGAAACTGGTTAGGATACTACAGCAATAAACAAGCTGAGGGATGATGGTGGCTTGGATAAGCTGTTGACGTGGTGATAAACGGTTGGTTTCTGAGTACTATGACCAGTTATATAGCTTGTCGTCTAAACTGACTTAGGTTATTTTATAATTTCTTTAAATATACTTTAGTAATTAAAATATTTAACTTTAAAATGATGTCAAACTATTTTTGATGGATTTTTCTCTTTTTGGAAACGTTATTTCTAATCTCTGACACCTGCGTGCAAACCAGCATAGTATGTGGCCTTAGTTATTTGATGAAGGTGTACTTTTGATTTGCTTTGATAAACATTACTGTATAAATCTAGACTGTACTAAAATTTAAAAGTGATTTTGAGGAATACTTGTGTGGCTCACTGGGTTGAGAACCTGATATCACTGCAGCAGCTTAGGTTACTGGTTTGATCCTTGGCCCAGGGGCTTCCACATGCCATGAGTGCAGCCAAAAAAAACAACCAAAAACCAAAAACATAAAAACAAACAAAAAAGTAATTTTGAAAAGAAAATTATCTTAATAGTTCTCAGTTTCTATGGTGGGCTGTGAAGGGGAGAAGAAATTAAAGAGTAGGAAGCCATGCCATTAGTGTTTCATTTTACTTTATGTGCTGTAGTTGTTGGTATTTTATTTGTATTTAAAATTTTATTTTATTATTTTTTTGGCCACACACATGGAAGTTCCTAGGTCAGGGATTGAATCTGAGCCGCAGCCGTGACCTATGCCACAGCTATGGCAATGATGGGTCCTTAACCCACTGTGCTGAGCCGGGGATCCAGCCCTCACTGCTGCAGAGACAACACCAGGTCCTTAACTTGCTGTGCCACGGTGGAAACTCTTCTGTTGGTGTTTTAGAATAATTAAAATATATTTATGTGTTTTTGCTTATTAGTAGAATGCTTATAAGCTTGAATGTAGATGTTGCTTTGAAATAGGGAAGTGTTCCTCACTGTTTAGGGAGCTTCTTAGATTTCCAGTTCTAGCCCCCTCTACTTCTGGCTTGTGACCCTGATCAGTTTTCTAATCACTATAGCAGGGATAAGAATATTAACCCCATTGTAGGGTTATTGTGAGAATTGCATGAATTAATACATGCAAGACGGAGCAGGAATCTGTTGTTGTTATTATTTTTATTATTTAGCTGGGATGCTTTGTGAGATATCTTCTCTCTTCCATTCAGAGGCTGCACCAGCCTAACAGTTCAGTGAGATTGAAAAGTAATTTAGATCTTTATTCCAGCATCTGAAAAATGCCAAAGTAGATTGCATTTGTACCATATTGTATTATTACTTAAAATTTTATTTCTCGTTTTTGATCAGTATCTTTGCATGGTTAATCCCAAACTTCCTTCTTTATTTTATTCATTTCATTTCATTTTATTTTTTGGCCTTGCCCACAGCATGTGGAAGTTCTTGGGCCAGGGTTTGAACCTGCACCATCGCTGCAACCAGAGCCACTGCAGTGACAACTCTGGATCCTTAACCTGCTGTGCCACAAGGGCACGCCCTTCCTTTTCTCTTTTAAAACTTGCCAAACATTCTTGTAGCAACTTGAACGGTTTCAATGTTTTTGTTTCTTTCTTCTCTTTCTCAGACTTACTAGATTTTCTTCCAGGAGTCCCTGTTTCCCTTTAAAACTCTCTCCTTCGCCTGTTTCATTACTTTGATCTGTACAAGAACCAAGGGAGTAAAGAAAAGAAGCTATGAATACTCATACAGCAACATTTGATTTTGTCACAATTATCTGCCATAGAGGGTATAACATGTTTGGCATTTAGAATTTGCTTAGGACAATCAGGTAGTTCAGACCTGCTGTAAGACATTAGTTTAGGACTTGGAGTTTAGTCTTTCTCCTAATAGTCGTGAGCTCTAAGACAGCTATCACATGTGTCTGGCTGAGATTGACCTAGGCCTCTCTTTTGATTCTTTTTTTGTCTTTTTGCCTTTATCTAGAGCCGCACCTGTGGCATATGGAGGTTCCCAGGCTAGGGGTCTAATAGGAGCTGTAGCTGCTAGCCTTTGCCACAGCCACAGCAACGCGGGATCCGAGCCACGTCTGCAGCCTACACCACAGTTCACAGCAACGCCGGATCCTTAACCCACTGAGCAAGGGCAGGTATCGAACCCACAACCTCATGGTTCCTAGTCGGATTCGTTAACCACTGAGCCACAACGGGAACTCCCTCTCTTTTGATTCTTAGGGGTCAGTCATGGGCATTTGGAGTAGAGTTGCCAGGTAAAATACATGCAGTATGTCCCATGCAATATTTGGGACATATTATACTAAAAAGTTATTCACTGTTTATCTGAACTTCAAATTTAATTGGGTGTCTTGTATTTTTATAACCCTAGTTTTTTGACAACCCTAATTTAGAGAGAGGCTAGACAGTTTATTAGACAGTGTTTTCTAGAGCATTCTTCCCATGGAGATAACTGTGCAGGGATGGATGTGTAATTTGATGTGGTAGATATCAGGATACTTTGAGTTTTAGTAACAAAAAGTCTACCTTAAATTGGTTTAAACTAAGAGAATATATGGGTTCATGTAATTGAAAAATTCAAAGGAAATGAGAGTCCTAGCATGGTTTGATCAAAACTATCATGCTTCAGCCCTGTGTTTTTGCATTTCTCTTGGCTCTAACCTATATTAGCTTTTTTCTCAGCTTTTTTCTCAGGCTGGCTTTCTTGGTAGTACAAGATGATTGCCTTTGCCTCCTAGGATGACATGTTTCCTCAGTTCTGGGGGGCAGAAAGGATACTTCCCACAAATAAAATGCAAGAATCCTGAGTTTGACACTAATTAGACTATTCCTGTTTTCCAAAGGATCATTGTCTTAAAATCTGGATTCTTTCAACTGTTAATTGTAGCTTTCTCTGTCTAGACCAGTGGCTTGTAAACTTGAAAGTGCATCAGAACCACCTGGAGGACTTGTAAAAACACAGATTGCTAGGTCTTACCCCCACAGTTTCTGATTCAGTGGGTTTGGGGTTGGATTCTAAAAATTTGTATTCATAACAAGTTTTCTTTTCTGGTGCTACTGATTGGACTGGTCTTCAGATGACACTTAGAGAACTGCTGCTGTGTGGGATCAGGGCCTAATCCTGGAACTAGGGAGGGAGTCAGTCCTACATAAACTCCTAACCAGTGTGGGGAAGGAACACACTGAATGTTTTTGAGGAGATAATTACAATGTCCACTGAAGACGATTGCTTTCCGTTTTTTGCCTTTCCAGCTTCCGTTCCCTCTTATTTAGTTGACAGCTTTCTGATTTTTGTCTTGGAACCACTCCTCCCTCTAACGCGTTGGCTCTAAAGGTGGACATATGACCCAGACCTAGCCAGTAAGGTGACTGTGTTTGCCTGACCACAGTGATTAGCCTAGGAGTTAACAGGGCAGTGATCTTTGTAATAATATATCACATTACTATACATTACTACTTACTGTCCTGGCATAATCATCATTATGGTTATGGAGCTCAGACTGTAATTAGGAATACCTGAATATAAATAAATACGTGTAGTACTTCTTTTTATAACTCCCTTCCTTTCTTATGGCTATATCATCTAATATACATTTCCATTATATACTGTATTACCCACTTTATAATCCTTAACCATACTTACTAGTTGTTTAGCATCTTTAGATTATAAATTCCATCAGGATAAGAGCTGAATACATAACTAATTGCTGGGTCTCTAATTCCTAACACTGTCTCTGGCACATAGAGGTACTTAGTAAATATTGGTTGAATGAAAGTTTTAAGTGTAGTATTAGAAAAATGTATAGCCATTCCCATTGTGGGCTCAATCCCTGGCCTTGCTTAGTGGGTTAAGGATCTGGTATTGCTGCAGGCTGCAGTGTAGGTCAAGGGTATTGATCAGATCTGGCATTGCTATGACTGTGGTGTAGGCCGGTGGCTATGGCTCTGATTAGACCCCTATCCTGGAAACTTCCATATGCTTCAGGTGCGGCCCTAAGAAAAAAAGGAGACCTAAAAAAAGAAAGAAAAAGCAAAGAAAAGTGTATAAACAGATAAACAGAAGAGGTAATGATTGGCTTACGGGTGGCATAGTAGAGAGGTAACAGCTTGGGTAAATGCACAGAGTTGTTAAAGTACCTTGGTGTATTTTGAAAACTACACCAAAGTAATTCAGTAATTCAGTTTCTTTGAAACATGTAAGATGGGAGTGGTGGTAGATGAGTCTGGATAGATAGATGAAGGCCAATTCACGAAAGGCCCTGAATGCTACGCTTAGAGGTTGGGTTTTATCCTGTGGGCAGTTGGGGACCTACTGGCTGATGGTTTCAAATAGAAAAAAGAATATGTTGGCTACAGAGTGAAAAATAAGTTGGCAGAAAGCCAGATCAAAGAAGGTACACTTGCTGGGAGGCTGTTTCAATATAGATGAAAGATGTTTATGAAAGCCTAAGGTGTAAAGAAAAAAAACAAAATATAAGGGTGAAGGGGAGACCCTGTGCACAGAATTCACATGGACTCATGGAGATTTTTACTGTAATTTCATTTTGTTTTAGCAACAGAGACATTGCATTAGCCAATCTTAACTACTGACCCATGGTTATACATGTGTATCCACTTTTTTTTGGCAGGGGTTGCTGCACTTGTGGCATATAGAAGTTCCCAGGCTAGGGGTTGAATTGGAGCTGTAGCTGCTGGCCTATACCACAGCCACAGCAACCCAGGATCTACTGTGACCTATAGCACAGCTCACGGCCATGTCGGATCCTTAACCCACTGAACAGGGCCAGGGATGAAACCCGCAACCTCATGGATACTAGTCAGATTTGTGACCGCTGAGCCGCAATGGGAACTCCCACGTACCCACTTTATACTTGTAACCAGGGATTATATTTTTGTTTTATCTCTTAATTATTAAAAAAAAAAAAGTAGAAATTACCTGCCCTCTCCCCCTACCACCCCCAAAAAAGCTTAAAGTAAAGCAGTGAAAATGAATAGAAGAGTTGTTTAAAGAGTAGATCTGGAGTTCCCGTCGTGGCTTAGCAGAAACAAATCCAACTAGGAACCATGAGGTTGTGGGTTCGATCCCTGGCATCGCTCAGTGGTTAACGATCCAGCATTGCCATGAGCTGTGGTGTAGGTTGCAGACGTGGCTCAGATCTGGCATTGCTGTGGCTCTAGCGTAGGCCGGCAGCAACAGCTCTGATTAGACCCCTAGCCTGGGAACCTCCATATGCTGCAGGTGTGGCCCTAAAAAGCCAAAAAAAAAAAAAAAAAGAGTAGATCTGAGTTCACCTGTGATACAGCAGGTTAAGGATCCAGCATTGTCATTGCAGTGGCTTGGGTTGCTGCTGCAGCGTGGGTTCAATCCCTGGCCTGGAAACTTCCACGTGCTGTGGGTGCAGCCAGTTTAAAAAAAAAAAAAGGTAGAATTGTTGGGACCTAGAGACTATCTTGAGAAAAATTAAAGACCCTAGAATGACTTTTAGTTTTCTGGATTGGTATACACTAAGAGAGGCAATTTAAAGAGGAAGGACAGGTTTGGATCATATGGAGAAAAGTATAAAGGTATATTTTATTTAGAGACTCTTAACAATCCTGGGATTATAGCAATGGATAAGACAAAATCCTTCCTTTATGCAGGAGGAGATATAATAGTAAAAAGAATTAGGAAGTAAATATATAGTTATGTTAGGTGAAGATAAAGGCTGTAGAGAAAAAAAAACTACTGGCTCAGGGAGATAGAGAAGGAATTATTGTTTTATTTTGGATAGTCAAAAGAGGACTCACTGATATGGTGATTTAACTTTCTTTTCGTGAAATAAAATGTGTACTAGTATGTATATAAAACGTAAACATCCAGTGTACCGACTTTAGAGGGAACAACCTTCTAACCATCACTTTATTATTAAAGTGCCCGACTAGGAACCATGAGGTTGCAGGTTCGATCCCTGGCCTCTCTCAGTGGGTTAAGGAGCTGTGGCGTAGGTCGCAGAGGCATCCTGGATCTGGTGTTGCTGTGGCTGTGGTGTAGGCCGGCAGCTGTAGCTCCAATTATACCCCTAGTCTGGGAACCTTCACATGCCACAGGTGTGGCCCTGAAAACCAAAAAAAAAAAAAGGTTGAAGATATCCAGCTTCCCAGAAGCCAAAAGCGTGCCATGCCCTTTCCAATTACATCCCCCTTCTTCCCACCAGAGGTAACCACTGACTTGACTTTTTATGGTAATTACTTCCTTGTTTTTCTTTATTCTTGTTTTTTTTAAGTGATATATTTTATATATACATTCCCTTTTTTTTTTTTTTGTCTTTTGTCGTTTTAGGGCCACACCCGTGGCATGTGGAGGTTCCCAGGCCAGGGGTCTAATAGGAGCTACAGCTGCCGGCCTACACCACAGCCACAGCAACGCCAGATCCAAGCCGCGTCTGCAACCTACACCACAGCTCACGGCAACGCCTGATCCTTAACTCGCTGAGTGAGGCCAGGGATCGAACCCGCCACCTCATGGTTCCTAGTCAGATTCGTTTCCGCTGAGCCACAGTGGGAATTCCTACATACATTCTTTTTTTGAATTATTTTCCATCATGGTCTGTCCCAGGAGATTGGCTATAGTTCCCTGGGTTAAATGATGTATTTTAGTTTTCTCTATTTTGAATTTTAGATGCTATAGTATTATACCATATTCTGTTGTGTTTTTTGTTCAGTGTTGTCATCTATATAGTTTCCACCTAGCTGTAGTTTTTTTCTTTTTTTGTTATTATGTAGTCATTCATTGTGTATTTCATTGTGTATCACAGTTCATTTCTAATGTTGGTAGATATTAAGGTAGTTTCCATTTGTGAACAATGCTACTACGAACATTTTTGTACCCATGATCTGTTTTACATCAATACATGTCTGTAGGGTATATTTAAGATTCAGAATTCTAGTTTATAGGCGTTCCCATTGTGGCACAGCAGAAATGAATATGACTAGGAACCATGAGGTTGTGGGCTTAATCCCTGGCCTCGCTCAGGGGGTTAAGGATCTGGTGTTGCCGTGAACTGTGGTATAGGTCTAAGACATAGCTCGGATTCTATGTTGCTGTTGCTGTAGCTCCAATTGGACCCCTAGCCTGGGAACCTCCATCTGGGTGTGGCCCTAAAAAGCAAAATAAATAAATAAATGAGTAAAATATAAATTTAAAAAAGAATTCCAGCTTATCGAATAAGTGTATCTTAGCCCTTCTAGAGAATGACAAACTGTTTCTTTCTGTAACAGCATGTGTTACTCTACATCTACAGTAATCCTTAGTGTTGTCAGACATTTACATTTTTGCAAATCTCATATGTAGTAATATCTCATTGTGGTTTAAATTCATCTGCATTTTCTTTATTCCTGATGAGGTTGATAATCTTTTCATATGTTGGCCATTTGGTTATCCTCTTATAAAATGCTTGTGCATGTCTTTTGCCCGTTTTTCTTTCTTCTTTTTTTTTTTTGCCTTTTGTCATTTTAGGGCTGCACCAGCGGCGTGTGGAGGTTCCCAGGCTAGGGGTCTAATTGGAGCTGTAGCCACTGGTCTATGCTGCAGCCACAGCAACGCAGGATCCTAGCCGCTTCTGCGACCTACACCACAGCTCACGGCAATGCCGAATCCTTAACCCACTGAGCAAGGCCAGGGATCGAACCCGCCACCTCATGGTTCCTAGTCGGATTCGTTAACCACTGCGCCACCACGGGAACTCCCCGTTTTTCTTTTGGATTGTCCGTTTTTCCCTTATTGATTTGTAGGAATTATAGATATAGGTATCAGTCCTTGTCTGTTACATGTATTGCAGATATTTTCTCTTAAGATGAAATTTTGAGCAGAGACCTAACGAAAGTGAAGGAGTAAACCTTGGGGATAGTTGAATGAAGGGTAGTACAGGTAGAATGAACAGCAATGACATACAGAGACCTTTTTTTTTTTTTTTCATATTAACAATGAATTTTATTTCAGTTATAGGTGTACAAAGATCATAAGTCAATACAATAGATTTTGTGTCCCAAACCCACAGTGCATCCCGCCACCCCCCAGATTGTCTTATTTGAAAAACCAAGGTTTTCCAAAATCTGTGAGTCATTGTCTGTTCTTCAAAGAAGTTCACTGTGTCTCTTTAGTTTCCACATGTAAGCGGTAGCATTGGGTGTTGCTGTCTAATTGTCTGACTGGTTCCACTTCGAATGATAATTTTTAGGTTCATCCATGTTGCTATAAATGTTATTCCATTCCTTTTAATGGCTGAGTAATATTCCATTATGTGAATGTACCATATCTTCCCTATGCACTCCTCTGTCGGTGGGCATTTAGGTTGTTTCCATGACCTGGCTTC
>PVHT020000066.1:27703728-27723453 GCA_004024745.2 Catagonus wagneri
GCTCAGAACTCTCAGTCCTGTAGCTGAGTCGCTGTGATGCAGTTACTTTCCAGTCTGTGGGGCTTCCCACCCGGGAGGTATGGGGTTGCTTCTATCGCGTAATCGCCCCTCCTACCTCTTGATATGGTCTCCTCTTTGTCTTCTGGAGTAGAATATCTTTTCTGGAAGTTTACAGTCCATTTGGTTGAAGGCTGCTCGGCATTTGTTTGTAGTTTTGCTGTTTTTTGGGAGAGAAGTTTAGCTCCAGTCCTTCTATTCCGCCATCTTAATCCAATCTCCTGACATACAGAGACCTTGAGGCAGGAGTATTTTTGAAATGTTGCAGGAGCAGCCAAGGATGTTTACCTGAGGTTGGAAAGGAGAAAGGTAAGAGGCTCTCAGAAAAAAAAACTCGTGGAGCCAGTGTTACTTGTAAAAATGTATACTGTAAAGTCCATTCCTTGTTTTTATTACAAATATATAAAAATGGAATATGATGAAGGAAAGGAACTAGAATATGATCAAATGAAAAGAATAATTTGATGGATTGTGGGTAATTTTTGTCCTAGATTTGTTATTATATATCAAAAACAATGTTAAAAGGACATTTATGCTGCACAGCAAAATTAGCACATTGTAAAACAACTATACTTTAATAAAGTACATTTAAAATGAGAAAAGATTTGGGAGAAAAAAGATTTGCAAGTAGATACTACAGTTAAAAGAATTGAGGAGTTCCCATCATGGCTCAGTGGTTAATGAATCCAACTAGGAACCATGAGGTTGCAAGTTCGATCCCTGGCCTCGTTCAGTGGGTTAAGGATCCGGCATTGCCATGAGCTGTGGTGTAGGTTGCAGACACGGCTCAGATCCTGCGTTGTTGTAGCTGTGATGTAGGCTGCTGGCTACAGCTCCTATTAGACCCCTAGCCTGTGAACCTCCATATGCCATGGGTGTGGCCCTAGAAAAAGACAGAAAGACAAAAAAAAAAAATTGATCTTCAGGAGTTCCCTTGTGGTGCAGGGGGTTAAGGATCTGATGTTATTGCAGTGACTCTGATTATTGCCGTAGCGAGGGTTTGCTTCCTGGCCCCAGAACTTTCCCACATGCCACAGGCATGACCAAAAAAATTTAATCTTCAAAAATACAATCTTGGAACTGCCTTTTACTCTCAGATATTGATAAGTAGAAGCTCTATATTAAGTTTCCTGTTGGTACCATAACCAGGTAACATAAACTTAGTGGTTTAAAACATTGTTTTCTCGCAGTTTTGGAAGTCAGAAGTTCTAAAATCAAGGTGTTGGCAGGTTGTATTCCACCTTCTGTAAGCTGCCTGCATTCCTTGGCTCCTGGCCCCCTGCTGCATTTCAAAGCCAGTATCATTGCATCTTCAAAACTCTCTCCCTCTCTCTGACCTCTCTTGATATTCTTGTTTTCCTCTTATGAGGACCTTTGTAGTTTCTTTAGCTCACTTGGATAATCCAAGATACTCTTCCCAACTCAATATTATTAACTTAATCACATCTACAAAGTCCTTTTACTATGTAATGTGACATATTTATAGGCTCCAGCAATTGAGATGTCAGCATCCTTGGAGGGCCACTATCCTATCTACTGTGGACTCTAAAGTTGAGAATAAGAATTTCACTAACCCTGTTTCTTAGGGTTTGATGAATGAAAATTTACAAGTATAGATAAAAGAGGGCCCTTATTGGAGTTCCCGTCATGGCTCAGTGGTTAACGAACCCAACTAGTATCCATGAGGACACAGGTTTGATCCCGGGCCTTGCTCAGTAGGTTAAGGATCCAGCATTGCCATGAGCTGTGATATATGGATCCTGCGTTGCTCTGGCTGTGGTGTAGGCTGGCAGCTACAGCTCCGATTGGATCTCTAGCCTGGGAACCTCTGTGTGCTGTGGATGTGGCCCTGAAAAGACAAAAGACAAAAAAGGGAGGGGGGCTTACTAGCAGAGAAGGAGCTTGGTGAATGTTTTATCTTAATTTTGACTATTCTATAACATCTGCCATAGAAAGATAGCTTCAAGTTAGCCTTACACATGATGTGAGGGATACCTGAAAGAAACCCTTTTTTTTTTTAGGTCCATACCCACAGTATATGGAGACTCCCAGGGTAGGGGTCATATTGGAGCTGCAGCTGATGGCCTGTGTCACAGCCACAGCAACACGGGATCTGAGCTGTGTCTGTGACCTACACCACAGCTCATGGCAGCGCCGGATCCTTAACCCACTGAGCGAGGCCAGGGAGTGAAATTGCGTCCTTATGGATACTAGTTGGGTTCTTTACCACTGAGCCACGAAGGGAACTCCTGGAAACTTCAGTCATATCTTCATGTAGTCTATACCTTGAGAGGAAAGAGGATTGTACTTTGTCAGACTGGTTTGAGTTTGATCTGCTTAATGACTCTGTGACACTGGACAGTCTTCATCTATAAAAGGGGAGTAGCGATGCTTAATTTACAAAGATTTTTCATAAGAATTATGAGGGAGTTCCTGCTGTGGCTCAGCCGAAGTGAATCTGACTAGCACCCATGAAGACGCAGGTTCGATCCCTGACCTCGCTCAGTGGGTTAAGGATCTGGCGTTGCCCTAAGCTGTGGTGTGGGTTGCAGACACAGCTTGGATCCTGAGTTGCTGTGGCTATGATATAGGCCAGTGGCTACAGCTCCAATTTGACCCCTAGCCTGGGAACCTCCATATACTGTGGGTGTGGCCCTAAAAAGACAAAAAATAAAAGGCTGAGCGCTTCATAAATAATTAAAAGAAGATTTATGTATATATACACAAATATACATATACATATAATGAAATTATACCTAGCTTAGTATCTGGCATATAGCAGGTAGTCACTCTTCCTGAAGGTCCGTGCTTTTGTGATACAGTGATAGGGAAATGTTAGGTTAAGGTGAAGGACTTGTGCTCGAAGCTTTGCTAGACACAGCTGCACATCTCACTTGCTGAAGCTACCTGACATTGGTGTGTGCTTGGTTCTAAAACTCAGGATGGGTGAACTCTGGGGACAAAAGAAACAGAGGGTTAATATTTGTAGCACATGTGGGTGATTATCATTCTTTATTTATGTCTACTTTTACCTTTTTCTATGGGAAATTCAAAAATGTTTTTCTGTCTCCAGGCTGACCTTTTTCTTTTTTTCTGCTTTCAATAAAAGTCTACTGTTGTTCTTTCAGCATAATTATTCTTGAATCTTTCTTCTCTGGTAAGAAATCTATGGTAAGCCTGAATGCATTAATTCAACAAATAATTTATTAAATGCCTTCTATTAGTGAGACACTCAGCACTGGAGACACAGTAATAAGAAAATGTGTGTCCTCAAGGAGATCCAATTTCAGCACAAAGACAGGTCAACGGCTACACTATCTTTATTTAGAAGTAATCTTTATTTTAGAAAGTTATGCAAAGGTCTGTGGAATCAAAGAGGAAGTAGTGCTTATTACTTAGGCCTAAAAATGTGAGGGAAGGTTTCATGGAAAACTACGCATGACCTAGGTCTTACAAGAAAAGTAGCTGGATAAGAGAGCAGTGAGAGAGGGAGAGAAGAAGGGGAGGGTGGAGGAGGGGAGGGGAAGGGAAAGGAGGAAGAGATGGGGAGAGAGAGGGAAGAGATGGGGAGAGAGAGGGAGCAAGAAAAGAGAAAGAGGAGTGGGCATTCTTTGTGGAATAGGGAACCATATATACAAAGGCATGGGAGGGTGTTGTGTATCTGGATGAGCTGTGGGTGTTTTGGTGTGGCTAAAGTGAAAGGTACCTGTGGAAAAGTAAAAGGAAAATGAGGTTAGAAGAATAAGCAGGGTCAGAACCCGAAGGGCCTTATATTGCCATACTGAAGAATTTGGACTTTATCCTATAGGTAGTGGGAAACTCTTGAAACATAATATGCTAAAGTGGTATGATTAGATTTAAGACTCAAAAGCAGCAGGGAAGGTAGGAAAAGAAGATTGGTCTCTGGGGGGAAACCCAGGTGATATTTTCAGGTGGTTATATGAAATAAAGATGGAATAGTTTCTCTGAGACCATGGAATAGTTTCTGTGAGACCTTGATATTGGGAAGACCTTAGCAGGACAAACACTGAAGAAGAATGCTGGTTGAAAAATTGAGTACGCTCTGATTTTTTTTTTCTGGTAGAGGGCAATCGTGAAAGAAGAGGTGTATAGAGTGATCACTATATGGGATGGAAAAGGCCACTGATGTAAATGAATTACTAATACAATAGTTAATGTCAGTGAAAATTAGAGACATAAATTTACAGTGACATGAATTCCCAGCTCATGATTTTCAGCAGTTGTGGTATGGAAACAGGAAGTAAGTGGTTGGATTGATTCCCTGTGGTTGAGATTTACTGGGCTGGTGTGGCAAAAGAACAAGGAGCTGGGTAGAGATTGATAAGAACGTGGTTGATGCTCAGTATCGAGGGAATGGCTAATTGAATTATGACACATTCTTAAAAAAATGTTTTACAGCTATTAAAGTTTATATTTGTAAAGTATTATTTACATAAATATTTTATAGTATTAAGGTAATAAAAGTGCTGTATGCTACAGAAAGGTTTCATGATGATCAGCTGTAATAATTTAGGGGTTGTCTTAGGCATAATGATGAAAAAAACTCTTAAAATCAAGAGTATCGGTTGCCCCTATTCACACATGGACTATCATTTAATAGGGATTATTTTTATCTCTGCAGGTAAAGAAAAGATGACTATTTAGAGTCATAAGTTTGGTAAGTGGCAGAGTGATAACTATTGTAGTACTTCTTGAATAGTTAATATGTCAGGCATTGTTTTATTTAAACAACCTTATTGAATACTGTCTTCACATATTGCTCTAATATTTCATTTCTTAGTTAAGAAAATAGACTCAGAGGAGACTAATAATATGAGCATTAGATAATTATCAAAATGTGATACTAACAGTAGTTCACATTGTGGCTTAGTGGGTTAAAGATGTAGGTGGGTTGAGGATGTAGGTTTGATCCCTGGTCCACCGCAGTGGGTTAAGAATCCAGCGTTGCCACAAGCTTGTGATATAGGTTGCAGACACGGCTCAGATCTGGCCTGGCTGTGGTGCAGGCCGGTAGCTGCAACTCTGATTCAACTCCTAGCCTGGAAACTTCCATGTTCTGTAGATGTGGCCCTAAAAAGAAAAAAAAAAGTGAAACCAGCAAGTGCTTTGGAAGTTCAAGAGAAGGTAGGGTGTTGTAGGCCAGGGTGGAAGAAGGACTTTGGAGATACTGATATTTGAACTTGGACTATGAAGGATAGGTAGGATAGTCTTTTTTGGAGATATTCTCTCTCTCTCTCTCTCTCTCTCTCTCTCTCTCTCTCTCTCTCTCTCTCTCTTTGTGGCAGGATCCATGGCAAGTGGAAGTTCCTGGGCCAGGGATCGAACCTGAGCCACAGCAGCAGCCACAGCCACTGCAGTGATAATGCAAGGTCCTTAACCTGCTGTGCCACAGGGGAACTCCTGGGGAGGTCTGTTTGATTTACGTTTTCCACACTGGAAAAAAAGGCTGTCTATAATAGTTTAGTATATCATATTTCTGGAGCCTTTTGCTCAGATAAGATAAAAAATTAGTTCTGCTTATTTTTAATGAAAAGGCCAGGGCTATCTGTAGATGCCATAAAGTGGCCCAACATAGTTTCCAGATCTTGCATACTCCTCATTTGAGACTGCTTTGGAAGGAATGGAAGAAATAATGACTTCCAACCAGCTTTGCTTTTTTTTTTTTTTTCTTCAGGGCTGCACCCTCATCATATGGAGGTTCCCACACTAGGGGTCGAATTGGAGCTGTAGGCCCTGGCCTATGCCACAGCCACAGCAGTGCCAGATCTGAGCCGTGTCTATGACCTACACCACAGCTCACAGCAACGCCAGATCCTTAAAGCACTGAGCGAGGCCAGGGATCAAACCCATATCCTCATGGATACTGGTCGGATTCGTTTCTACTGTGCCACAACAGGAACTACGCTATTTGTAAATTTCCTCAAGAAGTAGTCATGATTATAATCTGTCTCATTTGTAGATGAAGTCCAAATGTAATGGATTGTGACTTCAAATGTGTACTTAATACTTTCTAATAGGGCTCATCTAGTAAACTCAAAAAAATATAGACAATTTAATGAGCTATGAAAAAGTAGATTCAATATGGAAAGCACATTTTAAAAACAATTAGTAACTTACCAATACTGACTTTGGAAGAAATTAATCTTTATAATCTTTCAATGATAAAAGAAATTTTTTTTTTGTCTTTCGTTGTTTTAGGGCTACACCCATGGCATATGGAGGTTTCCAGGCTAGGGGTAGAATTGGAGCTATAGCTGCCAGCCTACCCCACTGCAATGCCAGGTCCGATCCGTGTCTGTGACCTACACCACAGCTCATGGCAATGCCAGATCCTTAATCCACTGAGCGAGGCCAGGGATTGAACCCTTGTCCTCATGGATCTTAGTTGGGTTCCTTAACCACTGAGCCATGATGGGAACTCCTAATGATAAAAGAAATTTGAATTAGTGATTAAAAGATCTACCTACCAGAGTTCCCATTGTGGCACAATGAAAAGGAATATGACTAGTGTTCATGAAGTTGTGGGTTTGATCCCTGGCCTTATTCAGTGGGTTAAGGATCCAGTGTTGCTGTGAGCTGTGGTGTAGGTCACAGACACAGCTTGGATCTGGTGTTGCTGTGGCTGTGGTGTAGACTGGTAGCTGTAGCTCTGATTCAGCCCCTTGCCTGGGAACTTCCATATGCCTCATGTGCGGCCCTAAAAAGCAAAAAAAAAAAAAAAAAAAACGAAAACAAAAAGTCTACCTACCAAAACAA
This sequence comes from Catagonus wagneri, assembly GCA_004024745.2. Lineage (NCBI taxonomy): Eukaryota > Metazoa > Chordata > Mammalia > Artiodactyla > Tayassuidae > Catagonus > Catagonus wagneri. Next base: position 27,710,563 of record PVHT020000066.1, read on the forward strand.
TTCCAGGTCCATAATTTTTTTTTTTTCAAATCACTATTTAAAAAAATTAGGAGCTGGAGTTCCCGTCATGGCTCAGCGGTTAACGAACCCGAGTAGCATCCATGAGGATGCAGTTTCAATCCCTGGTTTCACTCAGTGGGTTAGGGATCTGGCGTCGCTGTGGCTGTGGTGTAGGCGAGCGGCTACAGCTCTTGTTGGACCCCTACTTGGGAACCTCCACATGCCACAGGTGTGGCCCTAAAAAGACAAAAAAAAAAAGAAAAGTAGTTCCCATCGTGGCTCAGTGGAAACAAATCTGACTGGTATCCATGAGGACGTAAGTTCAGTCCCTGGCCATGCTTGGTAGGTTGAGGATCCGGTGTTGCCATGAGCCTGTGGTGTAGGTGGCAGTTGAGGCTTGTATCTGGCATTGCTGTGGCTGTGGTGTAGGACAGCAGCTACAGCTTTGATTCGACCCCTAGACTGGGAACATCCATGTGCTGTAGGTGTAGCCCTTAAAAAAAAAAAAAAAAAATATATATATATATATATATATATATATATATATTCATTTATTTACCAGTTTAACCCATTTTTAAAAAGTACTTTTTTTATTTTTGGCCATACCCATAGCATACGGAAGTTCCTGGGCCAGGGATCAAACCGCCACAGCAGCAGCCTGAGCTGCTGTGGCAGTGACAGTGCCAAATCCCCACCCACTAAACCAGAAGGGAACTCCCTAGCTTAACCATTTTTAAGTATATAATTCAGTAGAGTTAAGCATATTCACATTATTATACAATATATCTGTAGAGCTTTTTCATGTTGCAGATCTGAAATGCTATACCCATTAAATAATAACTCTCTTTTCCTCCCTCCCTCAGCACCTGATGACTACTATTCTACTTTCTGTTTCTATGGATTTGGCTGTTTTGGATACCTCATATAAGTAAAATCATATAGTATTTGTCTTTTTGTGACTTTATTTCATGTCATATAATATCCTTAAAGTTTGTCTGTGTTGTAACCTGCGATAGGTTTTCCTTTGTTTTTAAGACTTAGTGATATTCCATTGTATGTATATACCACATTTTGTTATCCATTTATTTGTCAGTGGACATTTGGGTTGTTTTCACTGGTGGCTATTAGTGCTGCTGTGAACATAGGTATGCAATGTTTCTTTGAGGCTCTGCTTTTAGTTCTTGTGGCTCTATATTCAAATTGGTATTGTTGATTCAAATGGTATTTCTTTTTTATTTAAAGATGTATTGAAATATAGTTGATTTAAAATGTATTAATTTCTGCTGTTTAGCAAAGTGATCAGTTGTGTGTGTGTGTGTGTATGTGTATGCACACTTTCATGTTCTTTTCCATTATGGTTTATCACAGGATATTGAATATTGGTCTCTGGTTTATACAGTAGGACCTTGTTGTTTACCCATCCTATCTATATATAATGTTTTGCTTCTGCTAGTCCCAACTCCCAATCCTTCTGTCCCCCCCACACTTCCCTTGGCAACCACAAGTCTGTTCTCTTTTCTGTGAGTCTGTTTCTGTTTTGTAGATATGTTCATTTGTGGTATATTTTAGATTTCACACAAAAGTGATATTATATGGTATGTCTTTCTCTTTCTGACTTACTTTGCTTAGTATGGTAATCTCTAGGTCCTTCCATGTTGTTGCAAATAGTATTGTTTTGTTCTTTTTTATGACTGTGTAGTATTCCATTTGTGTGTGTGTGTGTGTGTGTGTGTGTACACACACATGCAGTATACTATCTTTATGAAGTGGTATTTCTATTTTTAATTTATTGCACCTCCATACTCATTTCTGTAGTGGCTGTATTACTGACTAGGGTTCTTGGCTTTCCTTGATAGATAGAAATTAATGAGTCCAGACAAGAAATTCAGGCCAGGCTTTATTTGGGCCCCTGATGCAGCAGAGAGGAGTGAAAACAAGTAACAGGTTCCTTTGCTCACTCCCCAAGGTGGGGCAAGCTGTTTTTTTTTTCTTTTTTTAAATGACTGTACCTGAGGCATATGGAAGTTCCCAGGCTAGGAGTTCAATCAGAGCTGCATCTGAGGCCCGTGCCACAGCCGTGCCAACAAGGGCTCTAAGCCATATCTGTGACCTATGCTGCAGCTTGCAGCAATGCTGGATCCTTAACCCACTGAGTGAGGCCAGGGATCAAACCTGCATCCTCAAGGAGACAACAACAGGTGCTTAGACCACTGAGCCACAATGGAAGCTCCAAGCTACTTTTATATATGGTGTGAAGGTAGGGGTGGGTCAAGGGCTTGGGCCGGAGGGGTGCTTAGGTGGTTTGCCCACCCCCTTTGGTGGTGTTACATGCAGGGGGCATGCACAGTACACTGCTTTTGCTCTCGGTACCCTGTTTTTGCTCCTGGCTCCTTTAGAAGTGGCAGTTGGATTTTTTGGTCTTTTTGTATCTTGTGTCCATAACTTATCCCAGCTGCACATGCACACGGTTATTATTTTTAGTCCCATATAATTTATTAGTATTTTGCTGCTACAGGAGACATTTGTCCAGTACAGGCACTGTGTCAAAAGATCCTCTGTCTCAGGTCCCATCCTTAGTTGGACCATTTTACTTTAAAATCCTACCAGCAGTGCACTGAGGTTCCAGCTTCTCTAGATCCTCACCGACATTTGTTGTTTTCTGTTTTTTTTAATTTTTATAGTAGCCACCATTATCAGGCTCATAGTTTTATAAGTGAGTTCTATCAAACACTCATGGATATCATAACTTTAGATAAACTTTTCCTTAGTCTAGAAAAATAACTATGAATTTGACTGTTCTGGGTATTTCATATAAGTAGAATCATAAGTTTTTATCCTTTTTTTTTTTTTTTTTGCTTTTTTAGGGCTGCACCCATGGCATATGGATGTTTCCATGCTAGGGGTTGAATCACCTATAGCTGGCAGCCTATGCCACAACCGCAGCAATGCCAGGTCTGAGCCACGTCTGTGACCTATACCACAGCTCATGGCAATGCTGGAGCCTTAACCCATTGAGTGAGGGCAGGGATTGAACTTGCATCCTTATGGATTCTAATTGGATTTGTTTCCGCTGCACCATGATGGGAACTCCAATAAATTTTTATCCTTTTGTGTTTGGCTTATTTCACTTAGCATAATGTTTCCAAGGTTTATCCATTGTATAGCATGTATAAGAACTTCATTCCTTTTTATGAATGAATAGTCTATGTGTGTATTATATTTCGTATATCCATCAGTCTGTTTAATGGACACTTGGATGATTTTCACAACAATACAATTTTTTTTTTGTCTTTCTGCGTTACCTAGGGCCGTACCCGCAGAATGTGAAGGTTCCCAGGCTAGGGGTCTAACAGGAGCTGTAGCTGCCGGCCTTCGCCACAGCCACAGCAACGCGGGATCCAAACCGCGTCTGCAACGTACACCACAGCTCACGGCAACACTGGATCCTTAACCCACTGAGCAAGGCCAGGGATCGAACCCCAACCTCATGGTTCCTAGTCGGATTCGTTAACCACTGAGCCACAACAGGAACTCCCACAACAATACAATTTTAAAAAGATATAATTTATTACAGCAGCAGCAGCAGCAACATTTTAACAAGTACCTTGGAACAAAATGAACATAAGATGCACGTGACTTTTTATGGAGAAGATTATACAATTTTGTTAAAAGATATTAGAGAAGATCTTGGGAGTTCCTGTCGTGGCTCAGTGGTTAACGAATCCGACTAAGAACCATGAGGTTGCGGGTTCGATCCCTGGCCTTGCTCAGTGGGTTAAGGATCCGGCGTTGCCGTGAGCTGTGGTGTAGGTCGCAGACGCGGCTTGGATCCCACGTTGCTGTGGCTGTGGTGAAGGCCGGCAGCTACAGCTCCTGTTAGACCCCTAGCCTGGGAACCTCCATATGCCGCGGGTGTGGCCCTACATAAAGGCAAAAAGGCAAAAAAAAAAAAAAGATATTAGAGAAGATCTTAATACATTGAGATACCATATTAATGGATAGGAGGACTCGGTGTCTTAAGCACATTTGTTCTTTCCAAATTATAAGTTCAATACAATTTTATTTAATATAATGTTAGGATATTTCATATAACTTGACAAGCTGTGTCCAAAATTTATAAAGGAGAGCAAACTGTCAATGAAAATTAGGAGAATTTAGGAGTTCCCATCATGGCTCAGTGGAAGCGAATCTGACTAGCATCCATGAGGATGCAGGTTTGATCCCTGGCCTTGCTCAGTGGGTTAAGGATCGGCGTTGCTGTGAGCTGTGGTGTAGGTTGTAGACGTGGCTCAGATCCTGTGGCTGTGGCGTTGGCCAGCAGCTACAACTCAGGTTGGACCCCTAGCCTGGGAACCTCCATATGCTGTGGGTGTGGCCCTAAAAAGCCAAAAAATAAAAGAAAATCAGGAGAATTTACTCTTTCAGATAGCATGACTTGAAAAGCCTTTTAAATTAAAAATGTGATATTGGCACAGGAGAGACCACAGTGGAGTAGAATAGAGGCCAGAAACTGAACCCCTTCACATAAGGCAACTGAATATATGACAGTGAAAGCTTTATAGGTGATTAAGGAAATGATGGCTGACTAAACAATAAATGATAATGGCACAATTGGATATATATGGAAAACAGTAAAGGAATTTTTATTCATACTCTATGTACACGTGATTTCCTAACGAAGATGTAAATGTGAAAAGCAAAACTTATTTTTTTTTTTTATTTTTTGCTTCTTTTTTAGGGCCACACCTGCGGCATATGGAGGTTCCCAGGCTAGGGGTCCAATTGGATCTATAGCTGCTGTCTTACACCATAGGCACAGCAACGCCAGATCCAAGCCGCATCTGCGACCTATACCACAGCACACGGCAACGCCCCGGATCATTAACCCACTGAGCAAGGCCAGAGATTGAACCCACAACCTCATGGTTTCTAGTCGAATTTGTTAACTGCTGCGCCACGATGGGAATTCCCGAAAAGCAAAACTTTTAGAAAAAATGAGTTTGAATTGTGTAAGAAAATATTGTTAGCTATGTCTAAATCCAAATAAAAAATGTACGGGAGTTCCTGTCGTGGCTCAGTGGTTTACGAACCTGACTAGTATCCACAAGGACTCATGTTCGATCCCTGGCCTCCCTTAGTTGGTTAAGGATCTGGCATTGCCATGAGCTGTGGTGTAGGTGGCAGATGCAGCTCAGATCCCGCATTGCTATGGCTGTGGCATAGGCCAGCAGCTACAGCTCTGATTTCAACCCCTAGCCTGGGAACTTCCATGTGCCTTGGGTGCGGCCTTAAAAGACCAAAAAAAAAAAAAAAAGATAAGTTGTTAAAAGAAAACATGAAATGAAAAATACCCTACCATTTGGGAGAAAATATTTGTAAAACATAAATAAAAAGAGTTAACATCCAGATATATACGTAAATAATATTTTACAAGTCAATAATAATAATAAAAAGACAGTGGACTGGAAATTCATAGAAGAGGAAATGAAATGAGTTGTAGACATGAGAAAGTCTTCAGTCTTCCTAGTTATCATGGAATCCAAATTGAAACCTCAGTTGGAGTTCCCCGGTGGTCTGGTGGTTAAGGATCCAGCATTGTCACTGCTGTGCTTCTGGTTATTGCTATGGTGTGGGTTTAATCCCTGGCCCTCGAAGTTTTGTGTGCTGTGGGTGCAGCCGAAAAAAAAAAAAAAATCCACCTCATAATATTTTATGCCTGCTATTTTGGTGAGTACGTGGAATAATGAGAGTTCTCATATACTTCTGGGGGGAGTGGAGTATCAAATGGAACCCCACTTTATTTTTTATAATTAAAAAAAATTTTGGCTACCTCACAGCATGTGGAAATTCCTAGGCCAGAGATTGAAGCACCACAACATTGACAACGCTGTATCCTTAACCTGCTATGCCACTAGGGAACTCCTGAAACTTAGAAGATAAATTAGGGGCGTTCCTGTTGTGGCTCAGCAGAAACGAATCTGACTAAGAACCATGAAGTTGTGAATTCGATCCCTGACCTCACTCAGTGGGTTAAGGATCCGGCGTTGCTGTGAGCGATGGTGTAGGTTGCAGATGCAGCTCGGATCCCGTGTTCCTGTGTCTGTGGCACAGGCCAGCAGCTGTAGCGCTGATTCGACCCCTAGCCTGGGAACCTCTGCATGCCATGGGTACGGCCTTAAAATGATGAAAAGAGAGAAAAGAAGATAATTTAGGGAGTTCCTGTTATGGCTCAGTGGAAACGAACCTGACTAATATCCTTGAGGATGCGGGTTCGATCCCTGCCCTGCTCAGTGGTTTGAGGATTTGGCGTTACTGTGAGCTATGGTGTTGGTCGCAGACAAGGGTCGAATCTGGCGTTGCTGTGGCTGTGTCATAGGCCAGCAGCTGTAGCTCTTATTCGACCCCTAGCGTGGGAACTTCCATATGCCGCACGTTTATCTGTTTTAAAAAAAATAGATAATTTAGCAGTATCTGGTATAATATATATCCTAGAGAAACTTGAGAAGGTGGGCAAGAGTTTGTACCTGTGACAGTACCAGAAATTTCATATCAACATTATTTGTTAAAGCAAAAAAACTGTAAACTCAAAAGTCCCATCAATAATAGGCTCAAAAGTCCCATCAATAATAGGCTGCAGAGATTGTGAAATATTTATGTAATGGTAGAGAACAGTGAAAATAACCACAGCTACAAAATGAATGAATCTTAAAGACACAATGCTGAGTGAAATGCTGTGGAATGACTCTCCATATGCAAGTCACAGAGATAAAATATTTTAGAAGATGGAGACCTGGGAAAAAATAATAAGGGAATTTGGGAGAGGTGAAAAGCAGTGGCAGAGGAAGAAAGATTTGGCAAGAAGCCTAAAAGGAGCAGCCAGATATAAAAGTAAACAATTAAAAATGATCAGAACCAGGTAGTTTTTCTATCGTATATAAAATTATGGTACTGGGTTGAAAGTAAGCCTTGAGTTGAAACACATTATTCTTTCTGTGATTGGTCTCTGTGTATGAATTTTTGTATTTTCTTTGTTATGAGGTTATAAAAGGTCTATTAAAAAGGTCTGATAAAAGTCTGTTTTAAATTGGGTGGAATTTTACAAGTACCTTTGTTTGCTTTCTTTTTCTGTCATTGAGATAAAATTCACATGCTTGTTATAGTCATTCTTTTAAAATATACAATTCAGGAGTTCTGTTCCTGTTGTGGCTCAGTGGGTTATGAGCCCAGCTAGTATCCATGAGGATCGGGTTTGATCCCTGGTCTCGCTCAGTGGGTTAAGGATCTGACCTTGCCATGAGCTGTGGTGTAGGTTGCAGGTGAGGCTAGGATTTGGTATTGCTGTGACTGTGGCATAGGCCAGCAGCTGTAGCTCCGATTCGACCTGGGAACTTCCATATGCCACAGGTATGGCCCTAAAAATGCAAAACCAAAATAAAACAACAGCAAAAAAAAAAAAATCAGTGGTTTTTAGTAATATATTCACAAAATTGTACAACCGTATCATTTCAGAACATTTAAAAATATTGTAAACCTTGTAGCCGTTAGCAGTCACTCTCCATTTCCCTTGCTGTAGCTCATGGCAACCACTAATCTACTTCCTCTATGGGTTTGCCTGTTCTGGACGTTTCATATAAATGATATAGTATATGGCCTTTGTGTTTGGCTTATTTCACATAGCAAAATGTTTTCAAGGTTCATCCATTTGTACCATGTGTCAGTACTTCTTTTTTCATGGCAGAGTGATATTCCACTTCATATATATACCAATTTGTTATCCATTCATCACTTGATAGATATTTGGGCTGTTTTGAATTTCTCTTGTGGCGCAGCAGGTTAAGGATCCATGTTGTCACTGTAGCAACTCAGGTCTCTGCTGTGATATAGGTTTGGTCACTCTCCTGGGAACTTCCACATGCCCAAGCATGGCAAGAAAACAAACAAACAAAACAAAGATATTTGGGTTGTTTCTACTTTCCAGCTATTAGGAGGAATGCTACTTGGAGTTTCTATTGTGGTGCAGCAGAAACGAACCTGACTAGTTAGTATCCATGAGGATGAGGGTTTGATCCCTGGCCTCTCTCAGTGGGTTGGGAGTCCAGCATTGCAGTAAGCTGTGGTGTAGGTTGCAGATGCAGCTCGGATCTGGCATTGCTGTGGTGTAAGCCGGCAGCTATGGCTCTGATTGAACCCCTAGCCTGGGAACCTCCATATGCCGCGGGTGTGTGCCCCCCCCCCCAAAAAAAAGAATGCTGCTGTGAACATACACATGCAAAATCTTCAGTTATCAGGTGTCTTGAGAATATACCTAGGAGTGGAATTACTGGGTCACATGGTAACAAACTTTAGAGGGAGTGCCAAACTGTTTTCCACAGTGGTTGCTGCATGATTTTACCTCCTTGCCAGTAGTGTATGAGGGTTCCACTTTTTCTTCATCCTTATCAATCTCATTTTTATTACAGCCATCCGAGAAGAGGTAATATCTCATTGTGGTTTTGACTTGCATTTCTTTAAATGACTAATAATGTTGAACATTTTTCATGTGCTTGTTGTGTATTTGTATATCTTGTTTGCTGAAAAGTCCATTTAATATTTTTATTATGGGGGCTATTTTAAGTAGAATTGTTTTCATCTTTTTTTTTTTTTTTTTTTTTTTTTTTTTTTTTTTTTTTTTTTTTTTTTTTTTTTTTTTTTTTTTTTTTTTTTTGCTGTGCCTGTGGCATGTGGAAGTTCCTGGGGCAGGGCTCAAACCCGTGCCACTGCAGCCCCACGAGCTACTGCAGTGAGGATGCTAGATCCTTAACCACAAGGCTACCAAGGATCTCCTAGAATTTTCTTAATTTCGTTTTTGATTGTTAATTGCTAACGTATATGAATTCAGTTGACTTTTGTATATTGATCTTGTATCCTCCAAGGTTGTTGAGATTGTTTGTTAGCTGTAATAGTTTTTTTTTTTTTTTTGGTGTGTATGTATTCTTTTTAATTTTCTTTCTAGGGCTGCACCCGTGGCATATGGAGGTTGCCAGGCTAGGGGTCTAACAGGAGCTATAGCTGCTGGCCTTCACCACAGCAACGCGGGATCCCAGCCACGTCTGCAACCCACACCACAGCTCACGGCAATGCCGGATCCTTAACCCACTGAGCAAGGCCAGGGATTGAACCCACAACCTCATGGTTCCTAGTCGGATTCATTAACCACTGAGCCACGACGGGAACTCCTCCTTTTAACTTTCTATATGCAAATAGAGGTAGTTTTACTTCTTCCTTTCCAGTCTGGATGCCTTTTATTTACTTGATTTCCCTAAATGCTCTGGCTAGAACCCCCAGTAGTGTTAAGTAGAAGTGGTGAGAGAAAACATCCTTACATTGTTCTTTTTTTTTTTTTTTTTGTCTTTTTTTGGGCTGCACCTGTGGCATAAGGAGGTTCCCAGGGTAGGGGTCTAATTGGAGCTGTTGCTTCCGGCCTATGCCAGAGCCACAAGCAACGCTAGATCAGAGCTGCGTCTGCAACCTACACCACAACTCACGGCAACGCCAGAACGTTAACCCACTGAGCAATGCCAGGGTTCGAATCCGCAACCTCATGGTTCCTAGTCGGATTTTGTTAACCACTGTGCCACGATGGGAACTCCATCCTTGTATTGTTCTTGATCTTAGGGGAAAGCATTTAATCTTTCACCATTAAGTATCATGTTAACTATGAGTTTTTTGTAGGTGCCCTTTATCAGGTTGAGGAAAATCCCTTGTATTCCTAGTTTGCTGAGTGGTTTTACCTTGAAAAGATGTTTGATTTTTAAATTTTTTTAAATTTATTTTTATTTTTTGTCTTTTGTCGTTTTAGGGCCGCACCTGCGGCACGTGGAGGTTCCCAGGCTAGGGGTCTAATTGGAGCTGTAGGCGCCAGCCTACGCCACAGCCACAGCAATGTGGGATCTGAGCCGCATCTGCAACCTACACCACAGCTCATGGCAATGCCGGATCCTTAACCCACTGAGCGAGGCCAGGGATCGAACCCACAATCTCATGGTTCCTAGTCAGATTCTTTTCGGCTGCACTGCGATGGGAACTCCGAAAAGGTGTTTGATTTTGTCAAATGTTTTTTCTGCATCTATTGTGATGACTAAATATTCTTTTATTCTCTTAATATGGTGTGTTACATTGATTGATTTTTGTTTGTTGAACTAACCTTGCATTCCTGGAACTAATCTTACTTGGTTATGGTGTATATGGACTTTTTGTGTATTGCTGGTGTGCTAGTGTTTGTTGAGGATTTTTTTTTTTTTTGCTTCTGTTTTCCTAAGGGATATTTGTCTGTAGTTTTCTTCTCTTGCGTTGTCTTTTTTTGATATTGGTATTAGGGTTATACTGGCCTCATACAATGAGTTGGAAAGGGTTCCCCCCTTATTTTGCTAATCTCCCTCTACCTCTAATGTCTAATACTAGTTTTCTTCAATTTCGTTGTTCATTTAAAAAAATAGGAGCAGAAAAAAAAAATTAAAAACAAAGTAGGAGTTCCCATCGTGGCACATTGGAACAGAATCCAACTAGGAACCATGAGGTTGTGGGTTCGACCCCTAGCCTCCATCAGTGGGTTGAGGATCTGGTGTTGCTGTGAGCTGTGGTATAGGTTGCAGGTGTGGCTCAGATCTGGCATTGTTGTGGTTGTGGCGTAGGCTGGCAGCTGTAGCTCCGATTGGACCCCTAGCCTGGGGACCTCCATATGCTGAGGGTGAGGCCCTAAAAAGCAAAAAAAAAAATGCTGGTTTGGGTTCTGGTTTTTCTTTTTATGAACACCTAGGTATACTTTATGGTCTTCCTGATTGCCTTTAACTTAGCAGTTGGTAATATTACCCATGGTACACAGCAAACTTAAAGAATTCTACCTATGGAGTTCCCATTGTGGCTTAGTGGAAGTGAATCTGACTAGTATCCATGAGGACACAGGTTCGATCCCTGGCCTCGCTCAGTGGGTTAAGGATCTGGCATTGCTGTGAGCTGTGGTGTAGGTCTCAGATGTGGCTAGGATCCTGTGTTGCTGTGGCTTTGGTGTAGGCCAGAGGCTACAGCTCCGGTTAGACTCCTAGTCTGGGAACCTCCGTGTGCTGTTGTGGTGTGGCCCTAAAATGACAAAAAAAAAAAAAAGGAATTCTGCTTAGGCTACTGTCTGTCTTAGATAGCCAAATACAAGGATGGGAGGAGCTATTTATTTATTTGCAAATATCTTATTTCATTTTTGGGTTATTTTTTCTCTTTCTTTTTTCCCTATTTTTAAAAAGTTTTATTGAAGTATGGTTGATTTACAATGTTATGATAATTTCTGCTGTACAACAAAGTGGTTCAGTTATGCTTATGCACACATCCATTCTTTTACAGATTCTTTTCCCATATAGATTATGACAATATTGGATAGTGTTCCTTGTATTATATAGCAGGTCCCTGTTGACCATCCATTCAGTATAAAATAGTGTGCATATGCCAATCCCAAACCCTTAGTCTCTCCCTCCCCAGCAGCTAGCCCCTTTGATAACCATAAGTTTGTTTTCAAAGTCTGTTTCTCTTCTACAAATAAGTTCATTTGTAACATTTTTAAAGACTCCAGCTGTAAGTAATATATATTTGTCTCTGTCCAACTGACTTCACTTAGTATGATTATCCCTAGGTTCTTCCATGTTGCTGCAGATGGCATTATTTCGTTCTTTCTTATGGCTAATATTCCATTGTATGCATTACCACATCTTTATTCATTCTTTTGTCGACATCTAGGTTGCTTCCATGTCTTGGCTATTGTAAACAGGGCTGCAGTGAACACTGGCGTGCATGTATCTTTTCAAATTACGGTTTTCTGGTTATGTGCCTAGGAGCGAGATTGCTGGGTCCTATGGTGGTTTTTCTTAGTTTTTATAGTATTTTTAGTATTTTAAGGAACCTCTGTACTGTTCTTAATAGTGGTTGTACCAATTTACATTCCCACCAATATTGTAGGAGAGCTCCCTTTTCTCCACACTCCCTTTAGCATTTATTCTTTGTAGACTTTGTGTGTGTGTGTGTGTGTGTGTGTGTGTGTGTGTGTTTTGGCTGCATCCGTGGTGTATAGAAATCCCTGGGTCAGGGATAGAACCTGAGCCACAGCATTGACAATGCCAAATCAGTTAACTGCTAGGCCACCAGGGAGGGAGGCCCCATCACCACATATAGTTACACATTTTTTTTCTTTCTTTTTTTTTTGATTTAGCAGAAGCAGGTATATTTTCTTTTTCTTTTTTTTTCTTATTAACAATGAATTTTATTTCACTTATAGGTATACAAAGATCATAAGTCAATTCGATAGATTTTGTGTCCCAAACCCACAGACTGTCTTATTTGAAAAACCAAGGTTTTCCAAAATCTGTGAGTCATTGTCTGTTCTTCAAAGAAGTTCATTGTGTCTCTTTAGTTTCCACACGTAAGCGATAGCATTGGGTGTTGCTATCTAATTGTCTGACTGGTTTCACTTCGTATGATAATTTCTAGGTTCATCCATGTTGCTATAAATGTTGTTATTCTGTTCCTTTTAATGGCTGAGTAATATTCCATTGTGTGTATGTACCATATCCTCTCCTCTGTTGATGTGTATTTAGGTTGTTTCCTGACCTGGCTTCTTCCCTCTCTAGCTGCTTTAGATGTAAAGTTAGGTTGTTCATTTGAGCTTTTTCTTGTGTCCTGAGGTAGCCTTGTATTGCTATATACTTTCCTCTTAGAACTGTTTTTGCTGCATCCCAGAGGTTTTGGAGTGTGGTGTCTTTGTTGTCATTTGCTTCTAGGTATTTTTTAATTTCCTCTTTGATTTCTTCAGTGATCCATTGGTTGTTTTCTTGTTTTTGTATCCATTCGGCTAGTCTATGTCTTTTGGTTGGG
>PVHT020000066.1:27724453-27903171 GCA_004024745.2 Catagonus wagneri
AACCACCAATCAATTCTGAGTTCTTTTTTTCCTGTTTTTTTCAGATTATAAATATAAGTGAGATCATATAGTATTTATCATTTTCTGCCTTATTTCGTTTGGCATAATGCTTTCAAAGTCCTTACATGTTATCTTCTTCTTCTTTTTTTTTTTTTTTTGGCCACGCCTGCAGCATACAAAAGTTCCTGGGCCAGAAATCAAACCTGCACCACAGCGGTGACTTGAGCCATAGCAGTGACAAGGCTGGGTCCTTGACCTGTTAGGCCACCGGGGAATTCCTAGGATTATCTTCTTTTTATGACTGAAGAATATTCCATTATATATTTTCTTTGTCCATTCATCCGTTAATAGACACTTAAGTTGTTTCCATATCTTGGCTAATGTAAATAATGCTGCAGTGAACATGGGGGTGCAAACATCTTTTTGAGTTAGTGGGGGTTTTTTTGGGGTAAGTATCCAAAAGTGGAGCTGTTGATTCATACAGTAATTCTGTTTTTTTTTTTTTTTTGTCCTTTTGCCTTTTCTAGGGCCACACCCGCAGCATATGGAGGTTCCCAGGCTAGGGGTCTAATCGGAGCTGTAGCTGCCGGCCGATGCCACAGCCACAGCAACGCGGGATCCAAGCTGCATCTGCGACCTACACCACACCTCACAGCAATGCTGGGTCTTTAACCCACTAAGTGAGGCCAGGGATCGAACCTGCAAACTCATTGTTCCTAGTCGGATTCGTTAACTACTCAGCCACGACGGGAACTCCCAGTAATTCTATCTTTAATTTTTTGAGGAACCTTCATACTGCTAGTTACCAGTGTGGAGATCTTTCACCTCTTTGGCTAAATTTATTCTTAGGTACTGTATTATTTTTTATCCAGTTGTAGATGGGATTGTTATTAATTTCTCTTTCTGATGGTTCATTATTAGTATAGAAATGTAACTGATTTATTTATATTGATTTTGTATCTTGCAACTTGACTGAATTGGTTTATTCTAACAGTTTTTTTTTGGTGGAGTCTTTAGGGTTTTCTGTATATAATATATTGTGATCTGCAAATAGAGACAGTATTACTTCTTCCTGTTGAATTTGGATGCTTTTCATTTATTTTTCTTGGCTAATTGCTCTGCCTAGGACTTTCAAAACTGTGTTGAATAAAAGTGGTAAATAAAAGTTGTCTTGTTCCTGAAAAAAAAAAAGCTTTCAGGCTTTCATTATTGTATGTGATGTTAGCTTTGGGCTTATCACATATGGCCTTTTCTTTCTTTCCTTTTTTTTTTGCACTTTTTAGGGCCGTGCCTGCACCATATAGAGGTTCCCAGGATAGGGGTCAAATCGGAGCTGTAGCCACTGGCCTATGCCACAGCCACAGCAACGCAGGATCTGAGCCAAGTCAGCGACCTACACCATAGCTCATGGCAATGCCGGATCCTTAACACACTGAGCGAGGCCAGGGATCGAACCTGCGTCCTCATGGATCCTAGTCAGATTCGTTAACCGCTGAGCCACAACGGGAACTCTGGTATTAATTCTGTCCTAAATGTTTAGTAGAATTCACTAGTGGAATAATCTGGTCTTGGACTTTTGTTTTTTTTGGGGGGAGTGGGTTTCAATACTGATTCAGTCTCTTTACTGGTAACTGGTCTGTTCATATTTTCTGTTTCTTCACGATTCTATTCTTGGTAGGTTGTGTGTTTCTAGGAATATATCTATATCTTCTAAGCTCAATTTTTTGGCATATAATTGTTCATAGTAGTCTTCTATGATCCTTCGTATTTCTGATATCGGTGGTAATGTCTCCTCTTTCATTTATGATTTTATTTGATTCCTCTTTCTTTTTCTCTTGGTAAGTCTAGCTAAATGTTTGTCTATTTTAAAAATCTTTTCAGGAGTTCCCATCGTGGTTGTGGTTAACGAATCCGACTGGGAACCATGAGGTTGTGGGTTTGATCCCTGTCCTTGCTCAGTGGGTTAAGGATCTGGCGTTGCTGTGAGCTGTGGTGTAGGTTGCAGACACAGCTTGGATCCCGCGTTGCTGTGGCTGTGGCATCGGCTGGCGGCTACAGCTCCTGTTAGACCCCTAGCCTGGGAACCTTCATATGGTGCAGGTGTGGCCCTTTCTAGAAAAGGCAAAAAGACAAAAATTTTTTTTTCAAAAAACTAGTGAGAGCTTATCATTTTAAGAAAAGGTGATAAATTATAGAGAAGTTACTAGACAAAGTATATTTTGGTGTGGCATATTCTCATCCCCTTCACTGAGCATGTTTTGTCCCAAAACAGATATGGCCATCTCAATAGGTTGTAGGTTCAGAACCTGAGCCTCTTCTTATTTTTTTTTATTTTTGTTTTTAAGTTTTTGCTTTTTAGGGCCACGCTTGCGGCATATGGAAGTTCCCAGGCTAGGGGTTGAATCAGAGCTACAGCTGCCAGCCTACGCCACAGCCACAGCAAAGCCGGATCTGAGGTGTGTCTGCCACCTACACCACAGCTCATGGCAACGCTGGATCCTTAACCCACTGAGGGAGGTGAAGAATCGAACCTGTGTCCTCATGGATACTAGTCAGGTTCATTAACCGCTAAGCCACGAAGGGAACTCCCCTGAGCCTCTTCTTTATCTGAGCTCTTTTTGTGGTTTCAAGGTATAATTTAGTTATACATAACCTTTTTTTTCCCCTACAAGAATAAAAAGTGGTAATGAAAAAAAAATCCCTTTTTGAAACACAGGTCTAATTAGATAAAGTTACTAAATTTTTTGGTTTGGGATCCTTTACATCCTTAGAGATTATTGAAGACCTTAAAAATTTTGTTAATGAGAGTTTTTATCTGTTGTTATTATGATACAAATTAAAACTGAGGAAATTTGAAAATGTTTATCTTATTCATTTAAAAATAATAACTCAGATTTCCCTGGTGGCTCAATAGGTTAGGGCCTGGCGTTGTCACTGCTATGGCTTGGGTCAGTGGGCATAGGAGTGCCTGTGGTACATGTTTGATCCCTGGCCCAGGGAACTTCTGCATGCTTCAGGTGCAGCCAAAGAATTAAAATAGCAGTAATAAAACCATTACATATAACATAAATGAATTTTTTTGCTTTTTTTTGGCTGTACCTGAGGCATATGGAAATTCTGGGCCAGGAAGTGAATCGAGCTATAGCTGTGACCTGTGCTACAGCTATGGCAATGCCAGATTCTAACCTACTGTGCCAAGGTAGTGATCAAACCCTTGCCACTTCAGAGACCTTGCCAGATCCTTAACCTGCTTTACCATCGTGGGAACTCCATAAATGATATTTTTTTATGAAAAATAATTTCCTTTCCAGAAAAATTTAATTAGAAGAGTGGCATTGGTTTACATTTATTTTCAAATCTCTTAAATCTCTGGTTAATAAAAGGCAGATGGATTCTCATACCTACTTTCAGCATGTTGTGATACATCATTTTTGCTGAAGTCTATGAAGCAAAATCTAGTCTTACACAGATAAGTATTTGCAAAGGGGAGGGAGGAGGATTTTAATATAATTAACACTAGTGTTTAAATTCTTCTGTGACACTTCACCAAAACTTAGATAGTTTCTTAAGGGTTAGTTGAAATGTGAAATCAAAAACTATATCAGGGATTCCCGTTGTGGTGCTGTGTAAGCAAATCTGACTATAGTATCTGTGAAGATGCAGGTTCAATCCCTGGCCTTGCTCAGTGGGTTAAGGAGCAGGCATTGCTGTGAGCTGTGGTGTAGGTCGTAGATGTGGCTTGGATTCCGCGTTGCTCTAGCTGTGGTGTAGGTCAGCAGCTGTAGCTCCAATTCAACCCCTTGCCTGGGTGGGAACTTCCATATGCCTTGGGTTTGGCCTAAAAAGCAAAAACAAACAAAAACAACAGAAAACAACTGTATCAAAGAACTTTTCAAACTGTTTATTACAGTCTATTGGTCTATCTTGTCTTTTGTTTGTTTGTTTGTTTGCTTTTTAGGGCCATACCCATGGCACATGAAAGTTCCTAGGCTAAGGGTTCAATCAGAGCTGTAAGGTCTATCTTATCTTTTAATGGATTTCCTATCCATGCATAATTTTGTAACATCGTGAATTGTTGTAGTCCATTTGGGGTGCTGTAATGAAAGTACTTTATTTAGACTGAGTGGTTTATTAACAGCAGAAATTTACTGTTCACAGTTCTGGAGGCTGAGAAGTCTACAGTGATAGTACCATCAGATTCAGTATCTGGTGAGGAACCGCTTGCACATTCATAGATTGCTATATTCTCCTTGTGTTCTCACATGGAGAAGGGGCAAAGGAGGTCTCTGGGGTCCTTTTTATAAGGACACTAATCCCTTTCATGAAGGTTCCACACCTATGGCCTAATCACCTCCCAAAGATCCCCGCCTCCAAATACTATCACATTAGGAGTTAGGGTTTAACATGAATTTTGTGGGGCTGTACTGGGCTACCCGCTGCAGGCTTGTAAGCCCCTTATTTGCCCAGCCTCATGACCGAGGAAAGAGCCCGAGGTCAGCAACAGACGTGGATGGCAGATGGCAGGCCTTTGATACCTGATAGTGGTGGTGGGGGCTTCATATCAAGTTGACTCATTGGCTGCCAGGGAAATCAGCAGAGGGGCACTCCCCTTTCATAAACTATCAAAGTGGATATAGTTCTGATCTAAAGATTAGGATCCTCATTAGCTGGGGTTGGGGCAGGTACTAGGTGTTTACTGATTAGGCTGTGTGATTAAGAGGGAAGGTCAGTCATGTACGTAGGGTGTAGGTAAAACAGGGATTGGTGGAGCAGGGGAGGTACAGAGAACATGAGAACGACCATATTGGATGGCCTGATCATGTAGGATACTTTCGGTCTGTAGCAGTCTTTTTGAAAATATTGGTTGACTGAATTAAGTAGGTCTTCCAAATATTTTCATGTTTCATTCTGTAATGTTAAGCAGTCATATTAATGTCACTGTTGACCTCAGCAGAAAAGTTTTTAAGTTATTGGAAACTTTCAAGTTTTGCTAAATTTTAATATTCTTTGGAAACCTCAGTTTTATCAGTGGCAACAAAGACTGTCTGTAGTTTTCTTTTTTCTTTATCTTTTTCTTTTTTTGTCTTTTTAGGGCTGAACCACAGCATATGGTAGTTCCCAGGCTAGGGGTTGAATCAGAGCCGTAGCTGCTGGCCTATGCCACAACCACAGCGATGCCAAATCTGAGCCATGTCTGCAGCCCATACCACAGCTCATAGCAACGCTGGATCCTTAACCCACTGAGCGAGGCCTGCATCTATGAACCTGCGTCCTCATGGATACTAGTCAGATTTGTTTCCACTGAGCCACAGTGGGAACTCCCTGTCTGTAGTTTTCTGTAAAAGTGGCTTGTTTTATTTATTTTTAAGGAAGATGTCTATCACCTACCCAAGTCTGAGTAATTATAAATTTTTAGCCATTTTTAAGAATAGAGTTCTGTGGAGAAAGTAGCTTCAAGTTAATCACTTAAAGTGTTTTCTTCAAGATAACTACCATATTGCATTGTGCAGAACTTCTTTATATGTGTTTTTTATTTTGTCACACAGAATATTAAAAAAATGTATTCGAGTCAAGGTTTATAAAATTTTAAGTTCTTTTAGTAAAATAAAGCTAGAGTTGTAATAAAATTAATTTTTTACTGTTTTATTTGGACATTTTCAAGTCCAACTGGCTTTTATTTTTCTTTAATTTCCAGATGTGTGATAGTGAAGAATAGTGTGACTAGTCTGATTCCACTGCTTTATCTTTTATTCAGGGTGCTTATACATTAGCAGTGAACCGTAACTAAGTGGAAAAGGAAATTATTATTATATCTGTCTTTTGTCTTTTTAGGGCCACACTTGCGGCATATGGAGGTTCCCAGGCTAGGGATTGAATCAAAACTGTAGCTACTGGCCTACACCACAGCCACAGCAACACAGGGTCTGAGCCACATCTGCGACCTACACCACAGCTCACAGTAATGCCAGATCCTTAACCCACTGAGCGAGGCCAGGGATCAAACTCATGTCCTCATGGATACTAGTTGGGTTCGTTAACCACTTAGCCACGATGGGAACTCTGAAAAAGGAAATATTAATGTAATAATTTTGACTTTGTATATTCCCTGAAGAATTCTCAGAGGCTCTTGAGGATTTGTGGCCCACACTCTGAAAACTGCTGTCCTATGACAAGAGAAGTGTGCTTTGTCTGTGCCATGACCATTTTAGTAGAAGTCACTGTAGCCATTTATTTGGTACCGAGTAGGAACACAAAAGATTGTGGAATTTGAAAAAATTGTTCTAATATATACAAAATATAAAATTTATGTATTTTTATAGCATTTTAAAGTGTGAAATTCAGTGGTATTAAGTACATTCACAATGTTGTGCAACTAAGACCACTGTTCATTTCCAGAACTTAAACATCATCCCTAACAGAAATTCATTGTTTTATTAAATAGTAATTCCTCTTATTTTCTCTACCTTACTGGTCCTGGTAACTTCTATTCTACTTTCTCTACCTATTTCCCTCTTCTAAGTACTTCATTTAAGTTGAGATAAATATGTAATATTTACACTTTTTTGTCTGGCTTATTTCACTTAGCATTATGGGTTCAGGATTCATTCATGTTGTAGCCTGTATCAGAATTTCATTCTTTTTAAAGGCTGAATAATATTCCCTTATATGTGTATACCACATTTTATTTATCTGTTCTTAGGTTGATGGATATTGAGTTTTTTCCACCTTTAGCTGTTGTGAATAATGCTGTAAAGTAGCTGTTTGAGTCCTTGCTTTTATTTCTTTTGAGTATATACCTAGAAGAGGAATTGCTGGATAATCTGGTAATTTTAACTTTTTAAAGGAACTACCAAATTGTTTTCACAGCATCTGCACCATTTTAACATTCTTACCAGGGTTCTGATTTCTCCAGAGTCTTACCATCACTTGTTATTTTCTGTTATTTATTTATTTATTTTTGGCTGCACCTGTGCCATGCGAATGTTCCCAGGCCAGGTATTAGACTTGCACCAGCAACCCAAGTCACCGCTTGGATAATGCTGGATCTTTAAACCACTAGGCCATCAGGGAACCCCTATTTTCTGTTACCTTGATAATAGCCATTCTAATGGGTATGAAGTGGCAACTTATTGTGGTTTTGATTTGTAGTTCCCTAATAACTAATAATAATCTTTTCATGTGCTTATTGGCCTTTTGTATGTATTTTCCTATTTTTTAGTTGTTTGTTTTTGGTTAATTTGTTCTTTATGTATTCTGGATATTAAAGCCTTTTTAGGTATATTATTTACAAACATTTTCTCCCATTCTGTGAGTTGTCTTTTTCACTTTTTTGGATAGTTTTACATTTTGATGAATTCCAGCTTATTTTTTGCCTTTTGCCTGTGCTTTTAGTGTCAAATCCAAGAAATTTACAAATTTGATGTTATAAAGATTTCTCCATGTATTTTCTTCTAAGAAACTTACAGTGTTAGTTCTTACGTTTAGATCTTTGATCCAGTTTGTAATAATTTTTTTAATGTAGTGTGAGATAGGAGTTTAAATTCGTTGTTTTGCATATGAATATACAGTTTTCCCAGTCTCATATTCTTTCTTAGAAGGATGGTCTTTGGACTCTTGTTCTAAAAGTAAGTTTACCACGTACATATGAAGATTTACTTTATTTTTTATTAAATTTTTTTTTTTTTTTTGGCTGTAGTTGTGCCATAGGGAAGTTCCTGGGCTAGGGATCAAATCCAAGCTGCAGCTGCGACTTGTGCCACAGCAGTGCAATGCTGGTTCTTTGACTCACTGTGCTGGGCTGGGGGTCAGACCTGTGTCACCACAGAGGTAATGCCAGATTCTTAACCTGTTGGCACAGTGGGAACTCATATTTAAAAAAAAATTTTTAGGGAGTTCGCTTCGTGGCTCGGTGGTTAACGAATCTGACTAAGAACCATGAGGTTGCGGGTTCGATCCCTGGCCTTGCTCAGTGGGTTAAGGATCTGGCGTTGCCGTGAGCTGTGGTGAAGGTTGCAGACGCAGCTTGGATCCTGCGTTGCTGTGGCTGTGGCGAAGGCCGGTGGCTACAGCTCTTGTTAGACCCCTAGCCTGGGAACCTCCATATGCCACGGTTGCGGCTCTACATAAAGGCAAAAAGACAAAAAAAAAAAAAATTTTTTAGGAGTTCTCTTGTGATGCAGGGGGATGAGAATTGGGCTGGCATTGTTACCATGGTGGCTTGGGTTGCTGTCGGTGTGGGTTCGAACCCTGGCTCAGGAACTTCCACATACTGTAGGTGTGGCCAAAAAAATTATAAATTGAAGTATAGTTGAGTTACATTATTGTGTTAGTTTCAGGTGTATAGCACAGTGATTTAATTATGCATATGCATACATATGTGTGTATGTGTGTATTCCTTTTCAGATTTTTTTCCTTAATACTTTATTATAGAATATTGAGTATATAGTTCCCTGTGCCATATAGTAGGTTCTTGTTGGTTATCTGTTTTATATATAGTAGTGTATGTATATTAATCCCAACCTTGTAATTTATTCCTCTCCTACCCCCTTTCCCCTTTGGTAACCATAAATTTGTTTTCTATGTCTGCGAGTCTCTTTCTGTTTTGTAAATAAGACAGTGTTATTTTTTTAGATTCCACATATATGCAGTATCATATATTTGTCTTTGTCTAGCTTCACATAGTATGGTAATCTCTAGGTCCATTCATATTGCTATAAATGGCATTATTTCTTATTTCTTTTTTGCCTTTTTTTTTCTTTTCACTTTTTAGGGTTGCACCTGTGGCATATGGAAGTTCCCAGGCCAGGGGGTCAAACTGGTGTTTCATCTCTGGCCTACACTACAGTGATGGCAATGCTAGATCTGACCAACATCTGCAACCTACGCCACGGTTTTCAGCAACGCCAGATCTTTAATCCACTGAGCAAGGGCAAGGATTGAACCCACATCCTCACGGAGACAACATTGAGTTCTTAACCCGCTGAGCCACTATGGGAGCTCCTCTGGAGAGTTTTTTAAATTATAAATGGGTGTTGAATTTTGTCAGAAGCTTTGCTTGCATCCATTGAGATGATCCTTTGGTTTTTATTCTTCAATTTGTTAATGTAGTATAATCACACTGATTGATTTTCATATTGAACTTGCATCCCTGGGATAAATCCCACTTAATAATGGTGTATGATCCTTTTAATGTTTTGTTGGATTTGGTTTGCTGGTATTTTGTTGAGGATTTTTGTGTCTATGGTCATCAGTGATATAGGCCTGTAATTTTCTGTCTTTTGTGGTATCTTTGGTTTTGGTATCAAAGTGATGGTGGCCTCACAGAATGAATTCAGAAGCGTTTTTTTCTCTGCAATTTTTTGGAATAGTTTCAGATGGATAGGTGTTAACTCTTCTCTAAATGTGTGCTAGACTTTGCCTAAAGCTGGTCCTGGACTTTCGTTTGTTGGAAGTTTTTTGTGCCTCAGTAGAGATCCTAGCCACAGCAGTGACAACATCAGATCCTTAACTGAGACATCAGGGAACTCCTATTTATTGGAAGTTTTAAAATCATGGATTCAGTTTCATTACTTTTAATTGGTCTGTAGTTTTTCCTCGTTCAGTCTTGGGAGATAGTACGTTTCTAAGAATTTGTCCATTAGTTGCTTATAATAATAGTCTTTTATGGTGCTTTGTATTTCTGTGGTGTCTGCTTTAACTTCTTCTTCTTTTTTTTTTTTTTTTGGCTTTTTAGGGCTGCATCTGAGGCATGTGGAGGTTCCCAGGCTAGGGGTCAAATCTGAGCTACAGCTGCTGGCCTCTGCCTCTGCCTCTGCCACAGTCACAGCAACGCAGGATCTGAGCTGCATCTGTGACCCACCACAGCTCACAGCAATGCCAGATCCTTAATCCACTGAGGGAGGGCAGGGGTCAAACCCACAACCTCATGGTTCCTAGTTGGATTTGGTTCCACTGTGCCACAGTGGGAACTCCTTAACTTCTTTTTCATTTCTAAGTTTGTTGATTTTGGTGCTCTCCCATTTTTTCTTGATGAGTCCGGTAAATGGTTTATTCATTTTATCTTTTAAAAGAGTTAACTTTTGGGAGTTCCCTGTGGTGCAGGGCACAGATGCGGCTCGGATCTGGCATTGCTGTGGCTGTGGTATAGGCCGGCAGCTACAGCTCCAATTAGACCCCTAGTCTGGGAACCTCCATATGCCATGGGTACGCCCTAAAAAGACAAAAGACAAGGAGTTCCCATTGTGACACAGCAGTTAACAAATCCGACTAGGAACCATGAGGTTGCGTGTTCAATCCCTGGCCTTGTTCAGTGGGTTAAGGATCCAGTGTTGCCGTGAGCTGTGGTGTAGATTGCAGACGCAGCTCGGATCCCATGTTGCTGTGGCTGTGGCGTAGGCTGGTGGATACAGCTCTGGTTTGACCCCTAGCCTGGAAACCTCCATATGTCACGGGTGTGGCCCTAAGATATTAAAAAAAAAAAAAAAAGACAAAAGACAAAAAAAAAATTAGCTTTTGAGTTCCCTTCGTGGCTCAGCAGTTAACGGACCTGACTAGTATCCATAAGGACATGGGTTGGATCCCTGGCCTCCCTCAGTGGGTTAAGGATCCTGCGTTGCTGTGGCTGTGGTGCAGGCCAGCAGCTGTAGCTCCGATTCAACCCCTATCCTGGGACCCTCCATATGCCACAGGTGCAGCCCTAAAAATACAAAAATAAATAAATAAAAGAATTAACTTTTAGTTTCATTGATCTTTTCCATTGTTTTCTTCATTTCTGTTTCATTTATTTCTGCTTTGATCTTTACGAGTTTTTTTTCTACTAATTTTGAGTTTTATTTGTTCTTTCTCTAGTTGTTTTAGGTGTAAATTTGAGGTTTGAGGTTTGTTTTGTTTCCGGAGGTAAGATTGTAGTGCTATAAACTTCCCTCTTATTTTCTTTCTTTTCCCTTTTTTTTTTTTTTGCTTTTAGGGTCACACCTGCAGCATACGAAGGTTCCTAGACTAGGGGTTGAATTGGAGCTGTAGCTGCTGGCCTATGCCACAGCCACGGCAGCATGGGATCCAAGCCGCATCTGCGACCTATACCTCAGTTCCTGGTAATGCCAGATCCTTAACCCACTGAGCAGTGCCAAGGATCGAACCCACGTCCTCATGGATACTAGTCAGGTTCATTACCACTGAGCCTCAACAGGAACTCCTAAACTTCCCACTTAGAACTGCCTTTTCTGCATTCCATAGGTTTTTGATCATTGTGTTTTTGTTTTCATTTTCTCTAGGTATTTTTTGACTTGCTCTTTGATTTCCTTAGTGATCCATTAATTGTGTAGTAACATATTGTTGAGCCTCCATGTATGTGTGTTTTTTATGTTTTTTTTCTTGTGATTGGTTTCTAATCTATTTTTTCTTTTTTATTTATTTATTTATTTTTTTGCCTTTTGTCATTTTATGGCCGCACCCGCGGCATGTGGAGGTTCCCAGGCTAGGGGTCTAATCGGAGCTGTAGCCACTGGCCTGCGCCTCAGCCACAGCAACACAGGATCCGAGCCGGGTCTGCAACCTACACCACAGCTCATGGCAACGCCGGATCGTTAACCCACTGAGCAAGGGCAGGGATCGAACCTGCAACCTCATGGTTCCTAGTCGGATTCGTTAACCACTGCGCCACGACGGGAACTCCTTTCTTTTTTTTTCTTAATGGATTTTATTTCAATTATAGGTGTACATAAATCATCACAAGTCAATTTTATAGATTTTGTATCCTAAACCCACAGTGCATCCCCCCACCCCCCAGATTGTCTTATTTGAAAAACCAAGGTTTTCCGAAGTCTGTGAGTCATTGTCTGTTCTGTAAGAAGGTTCATTGTGTCTTTTAGTTTCCACATGTAAGCGGTATCATTGGGTGTTGCTGTCTAATTGTCTGACTGGTTTCACTTCGCATGATAATTTCTAGGTCCATCCATGTTTGGTTTCTAATCTTACAGTTTTGTTGGTCACAAAAGATACTTGATATCATTTCAGTTTTCTTATATTTATTGAGGCTTGCTTTTTGGCCCAGCATGTGATCTGTCTTTGAGAATGTTCCATATGCAGTTGAAAAGAATTTATATTCTGCTGTTTTCTGGTGTAAAGCTCTGTAAATATCAATTAAGTCTATCTGTTCTAATGTGTCATTTAAGGCCTGTGTTTCCCTATTGATTTTCTGTCTGGGTGATTTACCCATTGATGTAAGTAGTCTTTTAAAGTTCACCATTATTATTGTGTTACTCTCAATTTTTCCTTTTATAGCTTTTAGCATTTGCCTTATATATTGAGGTGCTCCTGTGTTGGGTGCATATATATTTCAGTTGTCATAGGTGCTAAATTCTTTCAGCTTTTACTTATCTGTAAAGCTTTATCAGATCTGAACGAGCGGCTTGCTGGGTAGAGTATTCTTGGTTTTAGGTTTTTTTTTTCCTTTCATCACTTTAAATACATTGTGCAACTCCCTTCTGGTCTGCAGGGTTTCTGCTGAAAGATCAGCTGATTCAGTGTAGAACCTGGCAGATGAATCCCTGATCTCGTGGAGCTCACTTTCTGTTGGGTGCTATGTTCTGAAGCAATGCATGCAACACAGTGAATCTAGGTGGTGGCAGTGGGCTGTGTCTAAAAATTCTTGAAAGGCTAAATGGTTTCCAAATAATTACACCCCAAGACAAAACTCAAGAATACCTGAAAAGATGGGCTGAGGGCAGGCAAGTCTGAAGATTTACTTTTTTGTCAGGTCTTTTCCATGAATCTATATGTTTGTCATTATGTCAGTATCATTCTGTTTTGATTACTGTAGCTATACAGTTTTTTTTTGTTTGTTTTGTTTTGTTTTTTTGCTATGCCCACAGTGTGTGGAAACTTTGGTGCTGAGAATTCAACTCATGCCACAGCAGCAGCCCAAGTTGCTGCAATGACAGTGCTGGATCCTTAACCTGGATCCTAACCAGCTGCACAACAAGAGAACTCCCTATAGTAAGTTTTGAAATAGCGAAGTGTATATCCTTCAATGTTGTTCATCTTTTTCAAGATTATTTTGGGTATCCAAGGTGTCTTTCAGTTCCATATGAATTTAATTGATTTTTCCATTCCTGCAAAGAGCCTGTTGCAGTTTTTTATTTTTAATTTTTTTTAAGGCTGCACCTGCAGCATATGGAAGTTCCTGGGTTAGGGATTGAATTGGAGCTGCAGCTGCCAGCCTGTGCCACAGCCACAGCAATGGTGGATGCAAGCTGCATCTGTGACCTATGCCACAACTTGTGGCAAATGCCAGATCCTTAACTCGCTGAGTGAGGCCGGAGATCAAATCCACATCTTCACAGAGACCATGTCAGGTTATTAACCTGCTGAGCCACAATGGGAACTCCACCTGTTGCAGTTTTGATAGGGATTGCATTGAACTGTAAACCACTTTTGTTCATCTGTGAACATGGGATGTGTTCCTATTTTTTTGTCTTCTTTACTTCCTCTCAGCAATGTCTTATAGTTTCCATTATATAAGTCATTCATTTCCTAAGTTAAATTTGTTTCTAGGTATTTTATTCTTTTGGATGCTCTTTTCTTAATTTTCTTTCAGGTTGTCCATTGGTTTATGGAAATATAACTGAGTTTTATGTGTTAATCTTGGAACTTTATCACTTTGACAAACTTGTTTATTAGCTGTATTGTCTTCTTGCTTTTGTTTTGTTTTTTGATGATTCTTTGGGGTTTTCTAGATTTAGGATATGTCACCTGCAAATAGAGATAGTTTGTCTTCTTTTCTTTCCAATTTGGATGCCTTTCATTTCTTTTTCTTGACTAATTACTCTGGATAGAATATCTAGTCCCATGCCATCTTTGCATTGTGTTGCTCAGATTTCAGAGTCTTGTGAGGAAAGATTCAGTTTCCTTTATTCACATCATGTGCTCATCTCTGAGCCCCTTAGCCTAGGGGATGGGAGGAGACCTTGATTTACAAAGATGTATATAGGGAAGGAACCATTCTGCCAGATGAAATTGCAGTACTATTGCCAAAGAAGGGGAGATGGTTCCCAGTATCCAAAAACCAACCAACCAACCACTGGCTCCAAGGCTCATATATGGTCACTATTGGTTTTGGCAAATCCAGGACTAGAACCCAGGCCCTTGATTTCATAGGCCAGTATTTTTGTTCAGTGTTCTAGCAGTTCTTTGTTATACTTTACCCACAAATTAATTTTCTTAGGATGTTCAGCTCAGTAGGTTTGAATTTTCTGTGTTACCAGTTGCCACACTTTAATAAGGCTGCTTTCAAGTCGCATTTTCTATTATACAGAAAAAAATGTATTGGAGAATGTCAAATTCTTTTTTTTTTTTTTTTTGGTCTTTTTGCCTTTTCTAGGGCTGCACTCATGGCATATGGAGGTTCCCAGGCTACGGGTCTAATCAGAGCTGCAGCCGCTGGCCTACGCCACAGCCACAGCAACGCAGGATCCGAGGCGTGTCTGCAACCTACACCACAGCTCACGGCAACGCCGGATCCTTAACCCACTGAGCAAGGCCAGGGATCGAACCCACAACCTTATGGTTCCTGGTCGGATTCGTTAACCACTGAGCCATGACAGGAACTCCGAGAATGTCAAATTCTTTTAAAGGTCCTTAAATTAATCCAAGAATTTATGTTCAGTATGTGTATACAGCATTTCATGTTAAATTTTTACTCTCCATCCAGTGAGAACTGCATGGCATACTTGCATTATCAAGAACTTCATTTGGCACTCATATTTAAACATTTCCCTAATTATTTTATTTGTTCATGATACTGACTTATGAAGGGATGACCTCTTTCATTCAAAAGCATCTCCCAAAATGTGTTTAAATTACTTTTTTAAGAAAGAATCATTCATTCCTTGGAGTCCCCATCGTGGCACAGTGGAAATGAATCTGACTAGGAACCATGAGGCTGGTGGTTAGATCCCTGGCCTCACTCAGTGGGTTAAGGATCCGGCATTGCTGTGAGCTGTGGTGTAGGTTGCAGATGCTGCTTGGATCTGGTGTTGCTATGGCTGTGGCGTAGGCCAGCAGCTATAGCTCCTATTCGACCCATAGCCTGGGAACCTCCATGTGCCACGGGTGTGGCCCTAAAAAGCAAGGGGGAAAAAAAGAGCACCTCCCAGAGTTACCGTCGTGGCTCAGTGGAAACGAATCTGACTAGGAACTGTGAGACTGAGGGTTTGATCCCTGGCCTTGCTCAGTGGGTTAAGAATCCGGCATTGCCATGAGCTGTGGCGTAGGTCCCAGATGCGGCTCGGATCCCGCATTGCTGTGGCTGTGGCATAGGTCGGCAGCTGTAGCTCCGATTATACCCCTAGCCTGGGAACTTCCACATGCCACAGGTGTGGCCCTAAAACGACAAAAGAAAAAAAAAAAAAGGCATCTTCAAAGTGTGTTGTAAATTATTTTCTTAAGGAGTCCATTCATTGCCGAATGAGAAAGAGGTTGTCTTTGAAGTGGTTAGAATGACAGAATCAGTACCAGCAGTGCTTGGGTTCATTTCCTATCTCCATCTCTTGATAGTTGACCAAGGGCTACTTAGATCTCTTTGTGCCTCACTTTTGTATTTGTAACATGGGTATAGTAACAGCATCTCCTTTATAAGATTATTGTGAGAATCAACTGAACGAATATATATAAATCACTTAGAACAATGCCTGATAGGTAATAAGTAAACACTCAGTAAATGTTAGTATGTGTCCCCACTGGAAAGGAGTACTGGTCCCAATTTTTTTATTAAGCTCTGTACAGCAAGATTTTTAGTGAGTTTGCCTGATAAACTTAGGGTAAATTAGTATACCAGGAAATTTTATTATTAACTCAAAGTACACTTGAAGATTCTGTCATTTATTAAGAATTATATTAGGTGCTGAGGTTACAATGATCACCAATAAACATTTTTTACTAGGAGCCTATAGGCTACTGGGAATCACAAATAAGTAAGATATTATTTTACTAGAGGCTGACAAGTGCTATAATAAAAGTAAGCAGGAAATGCTTATAGTATCAAATAGAGGGACACTCATGTCCTGCCAGGGGAGAGGGCATCTAAAAAGGTTCTCTGAAGAGGTACTGAGAATGAACTACACATAGGAATTACCAGCTGGTAATTGGGTGGCTTGAGATAAGATTTGCAGGTCTGCAGCATGAAAGTGTACCCCAGGAAAGTGTACAGAGCATAGAGTTACAAATTTACATGTCTACTAGTAGCTATGATTGAAGCAGACTGGGTATTTTAAAAGTAGGCTACACTAACACAATGAAAATGACAACTGATACTTGGCCTGAGGTATCTTGGTAGACCCTAGGGAGTAATTATTGCTATGTGGCAATATGGGCTGAGTTTTTCCAGACCTTCCAGTTTTTTGAGAGTAGTCTGAAAGTAAGATTTTGATGTGGAATTCCCTAATTTTTAGGTGCTGGCAAATCAAAACACTATGGAAATGGGGTTGAGAGGTGAATACTAAGTGTAAGGTCAAAACAGTACAGTTCTGACTACTAAAATCAGCATTGTGGACTGCCAGTTTGTGATGTCTTTGATCTAGAGTGGTGAGATAAGGAGGCAGCTCGCCTGGAAACAGGTTTAGAAGGAATAGCCAGAGAGGTGGAAAAGCATAGAAAAGTGTAGAATCTCAGAGGCTGAGTAAAAAGGGTATTTCAAAGAGGAGGGAATTATTAGCAGTATCAAATGCTGCAGATAAGGACTGGTAAGTGTCTACCAAATTTAGCAATGGGGTCACTACATTTGGCAAAAGTATTTCAGGGGAGTTGTGAGATTGGGAGGCAGAATTGCAATGGATTCAGGAGGAAATTTAAGTGGAGACAGGTAGTGTGTGCAATTCTTTGAAAGAGCTAAGGTAGGAAGAGAAGTTATAGGGTATCAGTTCTTAATCTGGGATTTATGAACCCCCCTTCATCAATATTATATGCAAACTGTGTTTATGTACATATTTTTTTTTTTCTGGAGAAAAGCCTTAAAGCTTTTCTCCAGAAAAAAACCCCAAAGAACCACTTCTTTCAAGGGGCCTATAGTTGAATGATTCGGACATGTTTAAGAGCATGTAGGAAAGGAACCAGTAAAGCAAGAGAGACCAGAAAGTAGGAGCTGGGTCTTGGAGAACTATAATCCCTCTGGCAGTAAGAAGAGATGAGATCTAGAGCATTTGGTAGAGGGACTAATTTAGATAAGAAAAAAGTGGGTATAGATGTGTATATATTTATAGGTAAATGACAGGAAACTGAAGTAATTCTCTTCATAATGTTTGTTTTCTCTGTTATGCAGTAGCTAAAATGGGGTATACCAAGAAATAAGAGAGGTAGAATATGATGTTTGAGGAAGGTGAAGATTTGAAATACCCATAGTGAAGAGTGGGAAAGAGAAATCTAGGGAAAGATTTTTGTATTGCATTAAGATGTCTGCATGTGATTGGAGATTACTAGTGAAACCAAGCTAAAGATGTTTCTTCTTTCTTCCCCTCTTGCAACCTAAGGAGAGAGCATAAAAGAGACTGAACTATGGTTGAGGTCTTGACAGACAGGTGCTATTTAGGAGAATAAGAGAGAGAAAAGAGATGGGGAGGGTATTGGTCAAGATAGGGAGGGAAGATCAGCACGGTATATAGAAAGTAACGAGTTCATGGAATTGTATCATAGAGGTGAAAGAACAGGGGGAGAATTGGACTAAATGAGGAAACTGAAAATAGGACAGGGTTCTCATCCAAGTTTTTTTTTTTTTAAATCAGAATTACTGGTTATGTTAAAAAAAAAAAAACACACACAGATGCTGAAGTTACCCTGTGGCCTTGAGGTTAAGAACTTTTTGTTCTCACTGCTGTGGCTTGGGTTACTGCTGTGGCTCAGGTTGGATCCCTGGCCTGGGGAATTTTCACATGGCGCAGGCATGGCCCAAAACAAAAACAAAAAATCTGCAGATGCCCAGGTCTCATTCTGGATCAACTGAATCAGAATCTCTAGGAATTTGGACCAAGGCATCTTCATTTAAAAAGTTCTACATATGGGGAGTTTCCGTTGTGGCTCAGTGGTTAACAAATCTGACTGGGAACCATGAGGTTGTAGTTCGATCCCTGGCCTTGCCATGAGCTGTGGTGTAGGTCGCAGATGAAGCTCGGATCCCGCCTTGCTGTTGCTGTGGCTGTGGCGTAGGCCAGCGGCTACAGCTCCTGTTAGACCCCTAGCCTGGGAACCTCCACATGCCGCGGGTGCGGCCCTAGAAAAAGGCAAAAAAGTTCTACATATGGTTTAAAGAAAACTTTAAAATTTACTTACAGTAAAAATTTACTCCTTCTGGTGTATAGTTCTGCATTTTGACAAATGCCTAGTGATATCCTTTATTAGAATAGAGTAGAGGAAAAAAAAAAGGAAAAGAATAGGGGGAGTTCCCTTCGTGGCCCAGCGGCTAATGAACCCAACTAGGATCCATTAAGATGCGGGTTTGATCCGTGGCCCCACTTAGTGGGTTAATGATCTGGCATTGCTGTGAGCTGTGGTATAGGTTACAGACGTGGCTTGGATCCCAAGTTGCTGTAGCTGTGGCCTAAGCCACCAGCTGTAGCTCTGATTCGACCCCTGTCCTGGGAACTTTCATATGCCTCAGGTGCGGCCCTAAAAAGCGGAAAAAAAAAAAAAGGTGTTTATCTTCCAATTTTGTTGTTTGTTTGTTTGTTTGTTTTTTGCTTTTTAAGGCTGCACTCTTGACCTAAGGAGTTTTCCAGGCTAGGGGTCGAATCGGATTGAATCGGAGCTACAGCTGCCGACCTACGCCACAGCAATAACAGATCCGAGCCGCACCTGCCATCTACACCACAGCTTATGGCAGCGCCAGATTGTTAACCCACTGAGCAAGGCCAGAGATCAAACCCGAAATCTCATGGTTCCTAGTCGGATTCGTTAACTGCTGCGCCACGACGGGAACTCTTTTTTTTTCCATCAGTGGGGAACTCCTATCTTCTGATTTTTACCTCTGTTTTTCATAATATGCTTGTAATATTGTTTTATATGTTTTCACTTTTTGATATTATTTATTCCTTCTAAGGAAGATGGGAATTTAGTTCTCTTATTCTATACACATTTTCCCCCTTTACCCACTTCCCAATATACTTATATCCCAATTAGTATTTATACTATTATGACTATGTAAATAGTGTTCAAGTCCTTAGTATGATTACATTTCCTTTAATTTTTTGGAATTAATTATTGCCTTAATTTTTTAAACGTTTGCCAGATTCTTTTTTTATATGCTTAGGACAGTGTTATCTCCATACTCTTTGACAGAACTATAAAACCTATCTCAGTATGGTTAAACATGAGATAATCTATCATTTTAATTTTTTTTCCTTCAACACACCCCTTAAGTCGCCCTTCACACTCTTGCTAGAATCCCAGCTAGTGTTTTTAGCTGTTATCTTGGTATTTTGTTATCCTAGAGAGTACTCTTTTTTTTTCATGGCCGCACCTGCTACATATGGCCAGGGGTTGAATTGGAGATATAGCTGTTGGTGTGCTCCACAGCCACAGCAACACTGGATCTGAGCTGTGTCTGCAATGCTAGGTCCTTAATTCACTGAGCGAAGCCAGGGATTGAACCTGCATCTTCATGGATACTAGTCTGGTTCAATACTAGATAGTGCTGAGCCACAAGGGTAGCTCCCCTTAGGGAGGGGTACTCTTGCTGCTCCCCCGTGTTAGCATCCATTTTCCTCAGTCCTACACCATCCTTCTTCCTGGTTTTATTTCATTTTGATAGAGGACATTGTTGAGGAGCTTCCTAAGAAATGGTGCTAAGAGATAAGTTGTTTGAGACCTTGTGTATCTGAAAATGTCAGTTCTAGCCTCATGTCTAATTGATAATTTGGCAGCATATATAATTCTAGGTTGAAAAACCGTTTTCCCTCAGGACTTGAAGGTTTTTCCTCCAGTAGTGCTTTTGAGGAATCCAAAGACAATCCAGGCCTTAGTCCTTTGTGATGTCTTCCACTGCCTTCTCCACCTATGATAGGTTTTAAGACCTTCTCTTTATTCCTGATGTGAAATTCCACAGAGATGTACCTTGATGTGGGTCTTTTTCATTCCTTGTTTGGCATACTCTGTGGGGACTTTCATTCTGGAAATGTGTGCCCTTCATTTTTGAATTTTTTTTTCTTTTCTTTCATTTCCTCTCCTCTCCTCTTCATTTCTATTCTTTTTTTATTGTTTTGCCAAACTCACTGCATATGGAAGTTCCCAGGCTAGGGATCTAATCTGAGCCACAGTTGTGACATACACCACAGCTGCAGCAATACCAGATCCTTAACCCACTGCACTGGGCCAGGAATTAAACTCACAATTCAGCAGCCACCTGAGCTGCTGTAGTCAAATTTTTAACCCACTGTACCCTCCTGGGAACTCCTGAACTTCTTTCATATTTATTTTAAATGTTTCAGAGTTCCTGTTGTGGCACAGTGATTAATGAATCTGACTAGGAACCATGAGGTTGCGGGTTCAATCCCTGGCCTTGCTCAGTGGGTTAATGATCCGGCGTTGCCATGAACTGTGGTATAGGTTGCAGATGCAGCTCGGATCTGGCATTGCAGTGGCTGTGGTGTAGGCCAGCGGCTATAGCTCCGGTTTGACCCCTAGCCTGGGAGCCTCCATATGCTGTGGGTGCGGCCCTAAAAAGTGCAAAAAAAATTTTTTTTTAATCTTTCTGTTTTCTGAAACTTCTGTTAATTCAGTGCTGGCTCTTCTGGGTTTATCTTCTAATTCTCTTGTATTTTCTCCAATTTTTTCCTTACTTTTTCTTTCTGTTCTACTTCTTGGGAGATTTCCTCAACTTTATCTGCCAGCTTGTCAATTTGAGGTTTTTAAAAAAACCCTCTATCATAATTTTAATATATGGGGGCTTTTGTTCTTTAATGTTGCATTATTATAGATCTTTTTATGTTTCTTTCTTTTCTTTACTTCCTTCCTTTCTTTTCTTTCTTCATTCCTTCCTTTCTTTTCCTTCCTTCCTTCCTTCCTTCCTCCCTTCCTTCCTTCCTTCCTTCCTTCCTTTCTTTCGTCTTTTTGCCTTTTTCCTAGGGCTGCACTCGCGGCATATGGAGGTTCCCAGGCTAGGGGTCTAATCGGAGCTGTGGCCGCCAGCCTACGCCACAGCCACAGCAACGCAGGATCCGAGCCGCGTCTGCAACCTACACCACAGCTCATGGCAACGCCGGATCCTTAACCCACTGTGCAAGGCCAGGGATCGAACCTGCAACTTCATGGTTCCTAGTCGGATTCGTTAACCACTGAGCCACGACAGGAACTCCTCTTTTTTTTTTCCTTTTAGGGTCACACCCATGGCATATGGAAGTTCCCAGGCTAGGGGTCTAATTGGGGCTACAGCTGCAGGCCTACACCACAGCCACAGCCATGCCAGATCTGAGCCGTGTCTGTGACCTATATATACCACAGCTCATGGCAATGCCTGATCCTTAACCCACTGAGCAAGGCCAGGGATTGAACTTGCAACCTCATGGTTCCTAGTCAGAATCGTTTCCACTTGTTTATGTTTCATGGATGCAATATTTCATTTTATATTTCTGATATACTTTTTGGTGTATCTGTGAAGTTTTCTTCTTAAATTCTTTGTTTTCTCCTAAGTTCCTTCATTTATTTATTTTTGGTCTTTAATTTTGGTGTTTCTCATATGTCTCATTTTTCTTCTTTTTTAAAAAAATTATAAAAATACATAACAAAATTTCTCGTTTTAACAATTTTAAAGTGTACAGTTATGCGGTATTAAGTATACTCACATTGGTCTGCAACAGCCATCACCTCCAGACCTTTTTCATATCACCTACTGAAATGTAACTGTTAAACTTTCTCTATCCTCGCCGCCACCAAGCCCCTTGGCAACTACCATTCTACTTTTGGTCTCTATGAACACGACTACTCAGGTTACTTCATGTAAGAAGAATTATACAATATCTGTCCTTTTGTGACTGCCTTATTTCTTTGAGGTTCTTCTTATCTTCTTGAAGACATGTCTTTAAGATTTGTCCATTTTTTAAGGGGTAAACATGTCACAATTTTCTTCCTTTTTAAAGGGTTTGTTCTTATTAAAGAATGAGATACTGAAATGCTAATTTGAAGCTTCATGTAAGTATGCAGAACATGTTAACTAGAGGCCTTCGTGGAAAGGTGATAGTATCTTTTTCATTGGTAATCCCAAAATATCCATATTTTTTGTTCTTTTTGGGGGTCTTATCAGTTTCTACAGAGAAAAATCTTCCTAACTTGTGCCTATGGGTATAAGTTTATTGACCCAATATTCAGAGAACTGAGGTGGGAAAGGGAGTTGGGAAATCTGTGTTTTAGTAGACTTTTCTTTAATTCTGCTGTTTTCAGTAAGGACTTAGCCCTGGTCCCAGTTGTACTTGGGGCTCCCTGAGTCCAGAGCCTCTGTAACTGTTTCTGTGGACAGATGAGTTGACAGGCAGCCTTTATCTAGGGTGGGGGAGGAGTAGTAGTCTTGCTCCTTGGGTGTTGGGGAGGAGAACTAGGGATCTAGCTGCTCTTTTATAGACTTAACAGCCAATTCTCTTGTTTTTGACTCCATCCCTCAGTCCTTTCTTCAGAGATGCTGCATTGTGCCTCCAAGTCCTTGACTTTCCAGAGTACAGTGGTGTGAATCATATTGCTTTTTTTTGGACTTGGTCTCTTTTCTTTAGGCTTAGGTTTCAGTTTTGCAGTCTACCAAGTCAAATTAATTTGGTTGCTTTTTCTGTATTAAAGTTTTATTGTTATTATCTGCTATTGTTTCCTCTGATTTCTTGCTCTTGTGTGTTTATACCTTTTTTTTTTTGGTCTTTTTAGGGCTGAACCCTTGGCATATGGAAGTTCCCAGGCTAGGGGTCGAATCGGAGCTGCAGCTGCCAGCCTATGCCACAGCCACAGCAACTCAGGGATCTGAGCTGCATCTGCAGCGCTGAGTCCTTAACCCACTGAGCTAAGCCAGGGATCGAACCCGCATCCTTATGGATACTAGTCAGGTTCATTACCTCTGAGCCACAATGGGAACTCCTATACCTTTTTTTTGTTGTTTGTTTGTTTGTTGTCTTTTTACCTTATCTAGGGCCACACTCATGGCGTATGGAGGTTCTCAGGCTAGGGGTCTAACAGGAGCTGTAGCTGCCGGCCTTCGCCACAGCCACAGCAATGTGGGATCCGAGCCACATCTGCAAACTACACCACAGCTCACAGAAATGCTGGATCCTTAACCAACTGAGCAAGGCCAGGGATTGAACCTGCAACCTCGTGGTTCCTAGTTGGATTTGTTAACCACTGAGCCACGACGGGAACTCTGGGAACTCCTGTACCTTTAAAAATATATTTTATTGCCAGTTTGGAGTGATTTATAGAGGGCGTGAAGAATCATATGTATTTAAGTGTTTTAGCTACTGTACTCTACTTTCCTGCTTTAAAACAACAACAACAACAACAAAACCCTAGAAGCTTTTCAGAAAGAATCTGTAAGCTCCTACTACTCAAAGCTTGAACCAGCAGCATTGGCATCACCTGGGAGCTTGTTAGAAATGCAGAATTCCAGCATTTCTACATCCAGCAAGATATACTGTACATCTTATAGGATCCCTGGGTGGTTTATAAGCACATAAAAATGTGACAAGCACTAGTCTAATTCACTGTGCTTGCTGCAGTGCTTGACACATATTAGGTGTTTTCTGTTGGACAACTCTTTAGTTAGAAATATTGTTTTGGGGAGTTCCCATAGTGGTGCAGTGTTAACGAATCTGACTAGAAACCATGAGGTTGCGGGTTCGATCCCTGGCATCGCTCAGTGGGTTAAGGATCCAGCGTTGCCATGAGCTGTGGTGTAGGCTGCAGACGCGACTCGGATCTGATGTTGCTGTGGCCCTGGCGTAGGCTGGCAGCAACAGCTCCGATTAGATCCCTAGCCTGGGAACCTCCATATGCCATGGGTGCGGCCCTAAAAAGCAAAAAAAAAAAAAAAAAAAAAAACTGTTTTGGGATCAGAATATAGGTATTACTTGAAACTATGGGAGTAGATGACGGTATAGATTAAAAATTAGTCCAAGGACATATCAGTTGCAAGTTGTGGATGAAGGAAGAGAGGGTCTTCTAGGAAAGCTGAGAGATGAGGAAGAACAGAGGCCTTGAGTACATCAGGTGTGGAAAGTAAGCAGCCTTCCAAGAGAGGGGGCTTCAAGGTCACAGTGACCTTTAGGGACAGCTAAATTTCAGAGGAGTAGGAGGTAGGGAAAAACACTTTCTGGGAAGATATTCAAGTTATAAAATAGTTTATTTAATTAGAATGTGGAGAGAATGATCCAGGAGGAAGATCCAGAGGACATACTAGAATGATTAGCCCTGAGAAGATGGTACAGTGGGGAGGCAGCTTAGAGCGATATTGGAGTAAGAACACAGGTGATAACAGGTGGTTAAAATGAATGTGCACTGTTCCTTACCTCATTTATACTCTCCATGTGCCAGGCATCTCTTTTAATTCTGTCTTGAA
This sequence comes from Catagonus wagneri, assembly GCA_004024745.2. NCBI lineage: Eukaryota > Metazoa > Chordata > Mammalia > Artiodactyla > Tayassuidae > Catagonus > Catagonus wagneri. The sequence continues at coordinate 27,749,022 of PVHT020000066.1, forward strand.
CTTTTTTTTTCCTTGATATGTATGCTGTACCATTAATTTGAGACACTACAAACCTTGTCTCCCTTGACTCTTGATTCAGTGCCCTTATTTTATCCTCCATGGGACCTTATTCTTTTTCTTTTTAACGTTGAGATATAAATCATACACCATAATATTTACTCTTTTAAATATACTTTAAAAATACTTTCTCTTTTATCATTTAACCACAGTATAGTGATTGTTTTATTTATTTGAATTGCTCACTGGACTATATGTCTTGTTACTGTCTTTGGCATCTAGCCTAGCACTTCTAGCTAAAGCTAATATTTATTGATTGCTGCGTGTCATATGCTTTCTTAAGTTTATACATATTAAGTCATTTAATCCACACAGGATGTAGGTACTACTGTAGTACCTATTTATGGATGGAAGAAACAAAGACCTAGAATAAGTAGGTGCTCTATCAGCATTTGTTCAATGAACACATTTATTGAATGTGTACCATGTCTAAGCACTGTGTTATATGTTTGGGTTAGAAAATGAAGAAACTCTTTGGCTGAGGTTTCACAAAGAATGTTGGTCAAACTTGATCCTGAAATAAGGGAAAGATAGCTGGCTCCTGGTTTGTGGTACCTGGAATCAAAAGGCTTGAAGGCCTGTGACTCTGCTTATACATCTAGGTATTGTTCTTCTCCCCTCACAGACTAGGGACATACATTTAAATATTGTTTTAGCTTTTTTTTCTTCCATTTTTGATTTAAAGCCATCTGTCATAAAGTCAAATCTCAGCATAGACTATGAGAGATAAGACCTACCATTTCTCTCTGGTTTTAAAAGGTGCCTAACTCTGATTCTTAATTTTTAAAATTAAATATTTTATTTGTAAATAATTTCAAACTTACAGAAAAGTTGCAAAAATAAGAATACAGGGAGTTCTGTTGTGGCATAGTGGGTTAAGGATCTGGCATTGTCACTGCTGTGGTTCAGGTTACTGCTGTGGTACGGGTTCGATCCGTAGCTCAGGAACTTCCACATGCCACCGGCACAGCCAGAGAATACAAAGAACCACCTATGTGTCCTTAATTTGTTAACATTTTACTCCATTTGCTTCATCATTAGTGTTCTCTCTTTACATAAAAAAATGCTGCTTTTTTTCTGAACTGTTTGAGAGTAAATTACATTCATCCTGGCCCTTTACATACCACAGTACACTACAGTTATCAACTCAGTACATTTAACTTTGATATAAAATTTAATCCACCATTTGTACATTATTTATAAATTATGACCAAAGAAGTACTGTAGCCCCTGATTAATTAATTAAAAGAAATCAGAGTGAATTTTTGAACATTTTAAAAAGTCAGAAAACACAACAAATTAAAATGAAAAATCACTCACCAGTCATTTTTCTTTTTGTTGTTCTTAAAACATACATATAAAGTGCTTTCCTGTGTTGCTCTTGACATTCTTGTTATACAGTATTAACAGTTTGTATATTCTTCCAAATGTTTTTATGCATATATATATATGTACAAAAACATATATGTCTGTATATTTGTTCATATGTATATATGTTAGTTAAAACTGAATTTAAAACATTTTTGCTAGGAAGTTCCCATGTGGCACAGTGAATTAAGGATCTGGCGTTGCCGCAGCTGTGATGCAGGTCGCAACTATGGTGTGGATTCATTCCCTGGCCTGGGAAGTTCCATATGCTGTGGGCGCAGCCAAAAAACATTTTTCTGTGTTGCTAATATTTTAGAACTTGTAAGATAGTTTTGCAAAACAGGAAGAGAAATACTCTTCATTGTCTACTAGATAGAAATAAAAGTGCTAGGTCTTGTATTGTACTTAGAAAGGTGTTTGTTCAGGTACATTTATCACTCAGCACTGCATTGCTCATCCAGTGCAAGGATCATTTTGTCGGGGGCTTGAAAGATAATTAACGTAACCTAATTAGCTTCTCCCTCAATGTGTTCTACTTGACCTACTTAAAATGTATATGATTTGTAATTTTTTCCCTTAATTTATAATATCATAATCTGGAAGCAAAATATAGATGTTTTACATAATTTACATGGGGAGGGGCATCAGCTACCAGAGAATGCAAAATATTTAGTTTGAAGACTCAGGTTAATTTAGTGGAAATAAATTTGAACATACGATTTTTGGAATAATGAGTTATCTTGAAATGTATTCTTTTGGAATGTAAACTCCATAAGTATAATGGCTCTATCTAGTTCATTGCTATATTCCCAGCTTTAAGAACATAGAAGATATTCAGTAAATATTTGTTTAATGTATGTTTGGAATGATGAAAGATAAGAATGTCGAAATAGGCCAGTATTTTGCTCATTTTTATTTTATATTATATAAACCTTCCTTTTCATTAATCTTTCAGTTTCTTCATTTATTTATCTGCATAGAAACATAGATTCCTATTTTATTTAATGGCTTATATTCCCTTATTATTCTTATTTGTATTGCTTCTCCAGTTGTTCCAGATTTGGTGTTGGGAGCCTCCTCAAGTTGCCTTGGTTTTTTTTTTTTTATCATGGCCCCTCATTTTTTGGTATTTGGTTACTTTTTGGCATAACATGATGTTCCAGGTTCATTTGGTACTTGCTCTACCCCACCCCTGCTTCCTTTTAATAGAGAATGGCTTTAGAAACCATGATGTGGATGCTAGGTGTGCGTATTAGGATTGTGCTGATCCCAGGAGCTCTCAGGGGACAGAGCTAGGAATAGGTATGTTCTCTATAAGTATTAGATATTTATATCCATTCTGTCTATCTGTCTATCCATGAGTTCATATCAGCCCAAACCAGAGGATTCCTTCTGGTTTGTTTACCTTTTTGTAGCTGTAACTTCCTTTACAAAGACTGAGAAACTGGGGAGTTCCCTTCATGGCTCAGTGGTTAACAAATCCGACTAGGAAGCATGAGGTTGCAGGTTCGATCCCTGGCCTTGCTCAGTGGGTTAAGGATCCGGTGTTGCCGTGAGCTGTGGTGTAGGTTGCAGACGCGGTTCGGATCCTGCGTTGCTGTGACTGTGGTGTAGGCCGGCGGCTACAGCTCCTGTTAGACCCCTAGCCTGGGAACCTCCATATGCTGCGAGTGCGGCTCTAGAAAAGACAAAAAGACAAAAAAAAAAAAAAAAGACTATCCAAAGCCCAGATCTAATAGAATCGGGAACTCCCCAGATTCTATTATTTTTGATAGTTTTATTTGATCCACCCTCTGTATTTACCTAATCTTTTATAGCTGTTGCTACATTCCCCCAGCATCTCCCATCCTCTGCCCAATTAGAAACTCTTTTTATGCTTATCTGGCTTTGCCCCACTGCGCTGGGATGCCTACTTCCTAGGACTGTGTCCTTGTTGGCTTGCTCTCTAGCACCCTGCGCCACCTGGGCCCCATGCCACTGCCCTTCCTCCTCACTCAGCTTCAACAGACATAGTTCTCCCTCACCTGCTTTGGGCTCTGACACCAACTCTTGGTCATCGTGACCAGCCCCACTTAATGACTTTTGGACTGAATTGTTTGTGAAGGGACTTTATGTTGTCTTGTGAGGAAGAAATTTTTGGGACATCTGTTCAGATTTAAAAGTATTTTATTGGAAGGCAAAAAAACTCAAATAGCTTGAATATTTCATTTTCTCAGGCAGTTATTGGTAGAGTTCTAAAAGGGTTCCTTCCTTGGCTAACGTCTAACAGTAACCATAAAATAACAGTCAGTTTGATTTATAATTATTTGAATTTTAATGTACATTGGTTAATGAGCTGTGTTTGAGGAAATTAGAAAGCAAATAATAATTTACATCCACAAATTAATAATATTCATTTTTTTCTAGCTCTTCCACCAAAGCCACCTAAACCAATGACTCCAGCTGTGACAAATGGAATGAAGGATGGTTCTGTTTCTCTTCAGGATGCAGAATGGTACTGGGGGGATATTTCAAGGTAACTAGAATGCTTATAATTGAATGAGGTTTTATTTATTTATTTATTTATTTTATTTTTGCATTATAGCTTGTTTACTGAATGAGGTTTTAAAAAATAACTTTTGAGGAGTTCCTGTCGTGGCTCAGTGGTTAACGAATCTGACTGGGAACCATGAGGTTACGGGTTCGATCCCTTGCCTTGCTCAGTGGGTTAAGGATCCAGCGTTGTTGTGAGCTGTGGTGTAGGTTGCAGACAGGGCTCGGATCCCACATTGCTGTGGCTGTGGCGAAGGCCGGCAGCTACAGCTCCTGTTAGACCCCTAGCCTGGGAACCTCCATATGCCGTGGGTGCGGCCCTAGATAAGGCAAAAAGACAAAACAAACAAACAAACAAAAAAAAACAACTTCCAAGATTAGTAGTTAAAATAAAACTTTTTTTTTTTTTTTTTGGCCATGCCTGCAGCATGAGAAAGTTCTCAGGCCAGGGATCAAACCATGCCATGGCAGCTACCCGAGCCACTGTAGTGACAATGCTGGATCCTCAATCCAGTACCCCAAGGGACTCCAAAAATAAAACTTTTTTAATGTCCTACTAGTTGTTATTTAAAGATTACTATTTTAAAAATTGTGTAAAAACATTTCAAAAGTTTCTAAATGCTTTCCTTCACCTCAAAAAAGTAACAAGAAAATCTTTATGGGTGTGATTATTACTTTTAATACTGTATTGACGGTAGATTTTTTATTTTTTAGGGCCACACCCATAGCATATGGAAGTTCCCAGGCTAGGGGTCAAATTGGAGCTACCGTTGCCAGCCTACACCACAGCCACAGCAATGACAGATCCAAGCCATATTTGTGACCTAGACCATAGCTCACAGCAACACCACATCCCCGACCCATTAAGTGAGGCCAGGGATTGACGCCGCATCCTCATGGATACTAGTCGGATGTTTCTGCTGAGCCACTATGGGAACTCCCAAGGGTAGATATTTGAATAAATGAAACTTACACATTTAGGATAGATAGGATTTAGGATAAAAGATATTTATCGGTACTTAATTTTCCTTACCTTTCTGTTTCTAAGGCAGTGGTTCCACAACCTTTGCATGCACAAGAATCAATGGGGTAAGGTCCAGGAACCTGCATTTACAAAGAGTGCAATTTTTATGCACTCTTCACACACTTTATTTTCAGAAACAGCGTTTTAGGACACATTTGCTTTTTTGGGTAAAATGTGGTTTTGGAAAATTTTGAACCTAGAGAAGGAAAAAAAATAGATATATATTTAAATTTGAACATTGTATTTTCTTGTTTTTAAGAGTCCTATCCATTTCTGCCAAATGAGATTCCAGGTTGATGCTGAATTCCTCGATATGCTTGTCTTTTTCTTATTCTTATCTGTTTTCTCCTATTACCAAAGTAGCACTCATTTCTTTTTTTTTTCCCCTTATCATTTTATTTTATTTTTTTGCTTAATGAATTTTATTACAATTATAGGTGTACAAAAATCATCACAACTCAGTTTGATAGCGTTTCCGTCCCAAACCCTCAGTGCATCCCCCCACCCCCCAGATTGTCTTATTTGGAAACCATAGGTTTTCCAAAGTCTGTGATTCATTCTCTGTTCTGCAAAGAAGTTCACTGTGTCTTTTTAGTTTCTACATGTAAGCTGTAGCATTGGATGTTGCTGTCTAATTGTCTGAGTGGTTTCACTTCACATGATAATTTCTAGGTCCAACCATGTTGCTATAAATGTTATTTCGTTCCTTTTAATGGCTGAGTAATATTCCATTGTGTGTATGTACCATATCTTCCCTATCCACTCCTCTGTCGATGGGCATTTGGGTTGTTTCCATGACTTGGCTATTGCATAGAGTGCTGCAGTGAACACTGGAGTATATGTGTCTTTTCGAGTCATGGTTTCTTCTGGAGAGATGCCCAGGAGTGGGATTGCTGGATCAAATGGTAATTCTATTTTTAGTTTTCTAAGGAATCTCCATACTGTATTTTGTTGAGGATTTTTGCATCTATTTTCATCAGTGAGATTGGCCTGTAATTTTCTTTTTTTTGTGGTGTCTTTGTCTGGTTTTGGTATCAGGGTGATGGTTGCCTCATAGAATGAGTTTGGGTCCCCTTATCATTTTAGCCATGTTTATCCATCTGTACAATTCAGTGGTATAAAGTACATTCACACTGTTGTTTGACCATCATCATCATCCATAGCTGGAATTCATCTTCCCAAAGTGAAGCCCAATTCCCATCAAACACTAACTCCCCCTTTCCCTTGTTCTCACTAACTCATGGCATCCACCATTTGACTCTTCTAGATATCTCATATAAGTGGAATCATGTAATATTTGTCCTTTTGTGTTTGGCTTATTTCACTTAGCACGTCTTTAGGATTCATCCATGTTGTAGCATGTGTCAGAATTTCCTTGCTTTTTAAGGCGGAATAATATTCTATTATATGTACATGCCACATTTTAATTTATTCATTTATCTGGACATTTGGTTTTGATGAACATTTGGATTGTTTTCAGCTTTTGGCTATTGTTAATACTGCTGCTATGAACATTGGTATATAAATGTTTGTTCAAGTTTTCTGCTTTCAGTTTTTGGGTATATACCCAGAAGTGGAATTTCTGGGTTATCTTGTAATTGTATATTTAATTTTTTGAATAAGATTTAATATACTTTATATTAAAATTGACCAGAAATTTTTTATTTTAGCATTGTACACTAATATATTTATTTATTTATTTATTTTCCTAGGGCTGCACCTGTGGCATATGGAGGTTCCCAGGCTAGGGGTCTAATTGGAGCTGTAGCTGCCGGCCAACGTACAGCCATGCGGGATCCGAGCTGTATCTGCAACCTACACCACAGCTCACGGCAATGCCAGATCCTTAACCCACTGAGCAATGCCAGGAATCGAACCCGCAACCTCATGGTTCCTAGTCGGATTTGTTAACCACTGAGCCACGATGGGAACTCCTTTCACTAATATATTTAAATGCTACTTAATTAACATATATGTTCACACATACACACACACACACACACACACACACACGTATTTAAATCTTCTTTGGCCACCCTGTGGAGTTCCTGGGCCAAGGATCAGATCCAAGCCACAGGTGCGCCCTCTCCACAGCTGTGGCAGTGCTGGATCCTTTAACCCACTGTCCTGGGCCAGGGATCAAACCTGTGTCCTGGTACTGCAGAGATGCCACCAATTCTGTTGCACCACAGCAGGAACTCCAGCTTAATTTATATTTATATATAAGACCATGTGTTTCTCTAATTCAAAATTCTTTTATACTGAGGTTTTCTTTCAGTTTTCTACTGTTATTCCTTAAGGTCCTAAGCCAACTCTGCAGAAGGAATTTATTATCAGTATAAATTCAAATTGGAGAATATTGCATTGAGAGGTTGTGAATTGAACGAATTATCCCACCTCTGATCTGCCAGAGCTGCCACTGTTGCTTAAACTTTCTAAACAGCTGCTGTTTTTTCCTTGAAACTCTATATAAGTTCATACCTGCCTAAGGAAGCCCTAAAGGCTTAATGGAAACACTATTCCCTGCTGACAGTTGAAATCTGGTAGAATTTAAGCATCAAATACCCTTGTTAGATTGCATAACACTGAAAATCAAAATAGAAAGAACATATCTGGGGAGGAACTAAATGACCTCTGACAGCCCCTGTGAGTCTATAACCTTAGATGTACCGACCTCCCAACTAGTCTTTGTAATAATATATGAAGTGAACCACCAACACAGGTTTTTTTCATTTTTCCTATAATTATGTTTCAGGGAGGAGGTAAATGACAAATTACGGGACATGCCAGATGGTACCTTCTTGGTCAGAGATGCTTCAACAAAGATGCAGGGAGATTACACTTTGACTTTGCGGTGAGTGTTTTTCAGTATTTTGGCTAGGTTCTATTATTGCTTATTTTGGGGCATACAGACATTCCTATGTTTTATTTATTTATTTTTTATCTTTTTGCCTTTTCCAGGGCTGCACCCGCGGCATGTGGAGATTCCCAGGCTAGGGGTCTAATTGGAGCTGTAGCCGATGGCCTATGTCACAGCCACAGCAACGTGGGATCTGAGCCATATCTGCGACCTACACCACAGATCATGGCAACGCCAGATCTTTAACCCACTGAGCGAGGCCAGGGATCGAACCCGCAACCTCATGGTTCCTAGTCGGATTCGTTAACCACTGAGCCACGATGGGAACTCCTGTTTAAGTCTTTATATACACATTTTTCATGTTTTTACTTAATTTAGATATATATTTTTAGTTGTTTGTCTAACTTTTTTCTATATATTAAATATTTGTCATATAAAAAAGGCAAAATTTTTTATTTTTATATAGCCAATAAAACAAAATAAGATTAAAATTCCTAAAGGTAAGGAAATAAGAAGTAGAAGTCATGGATATAGCCTAAGGTTATGAATGAAATAGGACGTCATGGGCACAGCCTAAGGTTATTAATGATATGTTGGGAATCCACCCCACTAGTAACTATTATTTTCCTCAGTGCAGACTTCAGAGAATGAAACTCAGCATAATTTAGGCTGATGAGGAAATGTAGAAGATAAACCAGTTCTCAGCTTGTATCATGCCAGCCATGTGGGCATATTAGAATCTCATAAGGTGAATGTATAACCCTTTATGTTTACAAAGACGGGATGTATATTTAAATAGGTTAGGAAAACTGCATTAGATCTTCCCACATTTAACAATTAACATAGCCTAAGTACAATAAGGTCTTATGATTTTTTTAAAAGAGGCTATCCTAAAGAAGAGAATAACAATAGCAACAGTAACTTCCTTATACTAAGCATTTTACATGCAGTATCTATTTATTCTTAGAACAACCTTATGAGGTAGGTATTATTAATGGTTCCATTTTATAGATGAGGCAGCTGAAGCTTAACTTGGTTAAGAAACTTGTCCTAAAAACACAGCTAGTAAAGTTGCAAAGGACAGGTTCAAATCCAGATTTATCTGTCTCTTTGATGATTTTCCAGCTTAGTAGCTCTAGGGAATATAATCGCATGTTTTGTGCTAGAAATTTGGGGTTACAATGTGGTTTCTGGTAAAGACATTAAGAAGTCAATACTTTAGGACCTCAGTTGTGCTGATGAACAATCAGTGTTCTACAGTGATTCATTCAATGTAATTTTTCCCCATTCTAGTCAGGCTTCTGTCTCTACCATCTGCATGGACTGCTAAACCAGTGGCTGCTTTTCTCTTCTTACCTTACCTGACTTCTTAGCAGTGTTAGTCATAGAAACAATTTATTGTCTTGGCTGTTGTGACATCACACTCCTGATTTTCTTCCAAACTTTAGGCCACTCCTTTGCTCAGTATTCCAGGGTTCAGACTTGAGCCTCCTTCTCTTCTCTGTATTCATTCTGTCAAGGTGAGCTTGTCCTGTCCCCTGGCTGTAATATTCAACCACATGGTGATGATTCATAAACTTTCTGAACCCCAGATGCATATATCTGGTTGCCTCTTAGGTAGGTAACTAGGGAACATACTAATTTTAATGTAATCAAATCAGAATTCTTGGTTTCTAACCCAGCTCCCACCTACCCAAACTGTTTCTCTTCCAGTCTTTCATTTTAAGAAATAGAACCACCATCTCTGCAGTTACTAGAGCCACAAATCTTTTATTCCTCTCCCTCAGCATCACATCTGGTCCTTCAATCCATCATTAAACAAGTTCTGCCTACTCTACCTCCAAATCTACATTCATAATATTTTCACACTTTTCTACCTTCCAAAATCTAAGCCACTAGCCTCTTCTTTTTTTTTTTTTTTGCTTTTTAGGTCCGCACCTGTGGCCTATGGAGGTTCCCAGACTAGGGGTCAAATCGGAGCTACAGCTGCCCGCCTATGCTACAGCTCATGGCAATGCCAGATCCTTAATCCACTGAGCGAGGCCAGGGATCAAACCTGCAATCTCATGGTTGCTAGTTGGATTTGTTTCTGCTGCGCCACAACGGGAACTCCTAAGCCACTATCTTCTTGCTCGATATTTTGCAGTTACCTCCTAACAGGTTTGGATGTAGAAAGTAGGAAAGGAGGCTGCAGGATTAGGTAATAAAGATATGGAGGTGAGAAACTATAGAGCCCTGTTCTGTGAGATGCAATCCCATTTGGGTAATATTTTTAAAGAGGAAAAAGTGGTAGGGGATAGAAGGTTGGAAGAGGGTCATGTTGAAGAGGGCTTTGTATTCTAAAATTTGAAGTTAGTATTTAATACTATAGGTAGGCAGGACGAACCATTTTATTTTTTTAACAGGGAACAATATATGTAGTCTGAGATATATGATCGGACTTTATTTGAATGGAAAGAATAAAAGAGGATAGATACACGTAAAGAGAAGGCTATTATGAATTGAAAGGGAATGATGGTCCAGAATTAGATTCATTATTTAATCATTTAGTATTTATTGGGTGCCTACAACATCCTAGGAAAAGGAAATGATGAACAAGCCAGACTTGGTCTCTTGTCTGTAGTGTTTATATTTTGGGGTGTGGGTAGTGAAGGAGGAGAGGGAGACAAAATAATCACAGAAAAGAAACGAGACTGAGTTATTTTGCTGTATACCTGGAACTAACACAATATCGTAAATCAAATATAGTTAAATCAAAAAACAAAGAAAAAAGAAATGAGATAATTTCACAGTGTGTTAAGTGCTATATAGGGAATAGATAAGATTATATGATAACAGAATATAAGGAAAGGGAATTTCAGATAGTTTTGAGAAGGAGGACCTCTCTGAGGATATGACTTCCAAAAACTGAAGGATTAGAAGCAGTCAGCCTGGGAGTTCCCACTGTGGCGCAGCAGAAACAAATCCAACTAGTAACCATGAGGTTGTGGGTTCAATCCCTGGCCTAACTCAGTGGGTTAAGGATCTGGCGTTGCTGTGATCTGTGGTGTAGGTCGCAGACACGGCTCGGATTGATGTTGCTGTGCTGTGGCGTAGGCCAGCAGCTGTACCTCCGATTCAACCCCTTGCCTGGGAACTTCCGTATGCCGCAGGTGGGGCCCTCAAAAGATTGAAAAAAGGAAAAGAAAGAACCAGCCAGAAAAGTGTTCCAGGAGAGGGAACAGAACATGCAAAGACAATGATCTTGGAAAGATTTGTTAGATTCACAGCCAGACCGCTGTGCCTGGCTTACAGTGTGAACCCCAGAGAAGTAGGAGATAAAAGTGAGAGTGGGAAGGAGCCAGATGCAGAGAGCCTAATGAACCGTGGCAAGGAATTTGAACTTAATTTCTAAGTGTAGAAAAAACTAATAAAGGCTTTTAAGCAGGGGAGTGACATGATCAAAAGATCGAATACACTGTTACCTAGGATATTGGCTCTAAGAAAGGAGTTGAGGAATCAAAGGAAGAGGCAATGTGAAACTAAGAGCTAAATGGATTTAATAATAGCATAGGTATGAAGTTAAAGGGGAGTTAAAAGTGACTGTGGTTTGAACCTGCTGGGCTTAGAATGAATGTGCCATTAATAGAAATAGGAGAGTCAGGAGTTCATGTTGTGGCTCAGCAGAAACGAAGCTGACTAGGATCCATGAGGATACAGGTTTGATCCCTGGCCTTGCTTAGTGGGTTGAGGATCTGGTGTTGCCGTGAGCTGTGGTATAGTTTGCAGACGGACTAAAATCCTGAGTGGCCGTGGCTGTGGCTGTGCTGTGGGTTGGCAGCTGCAGCTCCTATACGACCCCTAGTCTGGGAACGTCCATATGCCGTAGATGTAGCCCTAAAAGCAAAAAAAAAAAGAAAAGAAAAAAGAAATAGAGTCAGGAGCAGTTTTTTTTTCTTCTTTTTTTGGTCTTTTAGGGCTGGCACTGTGGCATATGGAGGTTCCCAGGCTAGTGGTCTGATTGGAGCTGCAGCTGCCAGCCTACACCACAGCCACAGCAATGCCAGATCTGAGCTGCGTCTGCGACTTGCACCACAGTTCATGACAGTGCCAGATCCTTAACCCGCTGACCAAGGCCAGGAATCGAACCCACGTCCTTATGGATACTATTCGGGTTCATTAACTGCTGAGCCACGACAGGAACTCCAGGAGCAGTTGATTTTTAGCTGCTTCAAAACTTTCATGTAAAAGTATATCTAGAATGTGGCCAGAAATGTAGGTTTAATGCTTAGGAGAGAGTATAGGGCCAGAAAAAGATTCAGGAACCATCTACATAGAATAATTGGAATTTTCAGGAAAGAGTGTATAGAGTGGGAAAATGGCAGAGGCAGAAGGTAAAGTTGTTTAGGGAATAAATGTGTTAAGCAGCAGGATGGAGGCAGAGGAAGAGCAATCTAAGGTTGAGAGAAAAGAGTAAGGTCATAGAAGTCATGGGAGGATGAAGTACTAAGAAGGAAGCAGGGGCGGGAGGAAGGAAGGGAGTGTGGAAATTTCAGTCACAGCAAAGAATCTGAGCCTGGCGTAGAGGGAGAGAGCAGAGTCTGAATTTGGTGAAAGTCATTCTCAAATGAGTAGAATGAGAGTGAAATCAGACTGCAGAGTAGGTGATGAGGAAGTAGAAGTTTTTCAATTCAATAACCATTTTTTGGAATCAGTGAATAGTATTATTTATTATAGAAAATCTAGGTAGTTCACAATATTTAGAAATCTGATTTATGCCCAGCATTGGGCCAGGTGCTGGACCATAACAAAGAATAACATGATTCTTCTGTTCAAGAAGATTATAGTGAGGGAGAGATGTAATTAAAAATTCACCATTCCTCAATTCCTTCATGTCTTTACTTCCCTCCTCTGCTTAGAATCCATGGTCCACTATTAAAATTACCCTGTTATTATATTATATTCTCTTTCCAAACTTGCTCCTTTCCTTCTTCATTATAGTCACCTAACTGTATTCCAACACTTGTTAATAATCCATCTTTTTTTTTTTTGTCTATATCTGGATAGCTAAATGTGGAGAAAAATACACCATGCTGACTGGTCTTATATTAAATCCGTGACTACTGACCTTAAGTGGGTATTTAGTACTGCTGAATTTGCATTTCTGCAGTTCATTTTGCTGTCTCACTTTTCCTAGATGACAATTTCACGCATTCTTATTTTCTCTTCAAATCAATAGCCTTATCTTCCCACCTTTATTTTATTTTTATTTTTTTTAATTTTATTTTTGCTTTTTAGGGCCGCACCCGCGGTATATGGAGGTTCCCAGGCTGGGGTCTAATCGGGTCAGATCTGAGCTGTGTCTGCTACCAGCACCACAGCTCATGGCAACGCCGGATCCTTAACGCACTGATCGAGGCCAGGAATTGCACCCTAAACCTCATGGTTCCTAGTCGGATTCATTTCTGCTGAGCCATGACGGGAACTCCTCTCCCCACTTTTAAATAAAGAAGTTGCTCCTGTTTCTCTGAGGACATGGAAGCAATTAGCAGAGATCTAATTCCATCATGCTCCTGTTGCTGCAGCTATTAGCATGAATGTGAATATTCTGCCTTTCTCCTGTTCCAGTGGATGACTCTTCATGTCCTTATCAAGGATCCACTTGCAGGCTGAATCCCATCCCATTCCTCTAACCTATTCAAGGACATCACCCTAGGAACTATCTTGTCCTTTCTTTTGGATCAACAGTTTTTGTCTCTCTACTGAGACATTCCAGTTGGCATATAAATATGTTGTATTGTCTCATTTAAGAATAATAAAATTCTCTTGAATCTCTGTCTCTTTCCATTATATCCCTGCTCCCATTTACAGCAGTATTCCTCAAGAGAGTCCACAGGCATTTCTTCTTCCTCTTCTTTCATTCTTTTTAGTCCATTCTAGTCAGGCTTCCATCCTTACCATTCCATTGAAAACATCTTGTCAAGGTCACTTAGTGGTCTCTACTTTGCCAAGCCCCAAGATCATTTACCTCTGTGGTTTATCATTTCCTCTTCATAGAAATGCTTTTTTTAAAAATTGGTTTTTAGGGTACCATGCTCTTTAGTTCTTGCTTTACTTCATTAATTGCTCTCTCGGTTTCCTTTGCTAGTTCTGCCTCATTTACCTAGCCACTAAACACTGGTGTACCCCAGAGTTTAGACCCTTGGACCTCTTGTCTTATTCAGCTATGTTCAACTTCCAATAACGTCTGTAGGCTGACAACTGTTTTTCTACATCTAGCCCAGAACTTTCATCTGAACTTCAAATTCTTTGAGTAGGCTGGAGGATCTGCTCTTGGATGTTCACTAGGCATCTCAAGCTTAACATGTCTAAAACCAGAATGTTGTTTTCCTCTTTAAGCATGTTCCTTTTATATATCTTTCTTTCTTCTAAAAAATGACAATTCTGTTCGTCTAATTGCTTCAGATAAAAAACCTTGAAATCATCTTTGCCTTGTGTCTTTCTCTCATACCCATATCCAGGCTGTCAGCACATCCTGTCAGCTCTCTTTTCAAAATATATTCAGAATCCCACCATTTCTCAGTATCTCCAGTGCTACTACACTATCCAAGACACCATAATGTCTTGCCTAGATTATTTTAAAAGTCTCCCAGCTGATCTTTCTACTTCTACCCCTGACTACTTTAGCAGCTAGGGTAAGCCTTCTAAAATACAAGATAGATGGTACTATTCTGCTCAGACCCTCTTATGTTGCCTTATCTTACTCAGTAAGAGCCAAAGCCCTTACAATGACTTTCACGATCCAAGATCTTTTATATCTTTTTAGTCTCCTGCTCCTCACCTTTTTGCTCATTTAGCTTCACCATCACAGGCCTTATTGATGTTCCTGTTATATATACCAAACATGCTTCTGCCTCAGGAGCTTTGCACTTGCTGTTCCCTCTGTCTGGAGAACTTCTCCCCCAGATATTTGCTGTGCCAGCTCCTATGCTTCATTTAGGTCTCTGCTAAATGTCATCTGAACAGAGTGGTTTTTCTTGTGTAAAATGTATAAAACAATAATCTCTCCACCCCCAGAACTGTCTCTTCCCTTTACTCTGCTTAATTTTTTTCCAAGGGATTTATTACCATTTGGTATATAGTTGTTGATTTTTGTGTTCTATCTTAATGAAAAATTATTTATCCTCTTTATAAACTTAAAGATGGAGATATATTTCTCATGCTGCTAAACTGTAAGTTCGTGAGAGCATGGACTATCTCTGACTTGTTTATTACTGTGTCCACTGTGCTTCATACAGTTCCTGGCACATGGTAGATATTCTATAATTTTTTTTGGCCACACCCTTGGCATGTGGAATTTCCTGGGCCAGGGATCGAACCCTTGCCACAGCAATAACCAGAGCCATAGCAGTGACAACATCAGATTCTTAACCCACTGAGCCAAAGGAACTCCCTCGATAAGTTTTTTTTTGAATGAAGGAGTACCATTTAGCTTTTGTGTAGCAGAGAGACCAGCTTATTACATTTATTGTGGGTATATATACCTATAGAAACTGCATTTGATCACAGGTGGTCCTTCTAATGTACATTTTATAGGAACAGTTCCTTATTCATTTAAATACTTTCTAAGCATTAAATTTAAATCAATCCATAGATTCAAACCTATTGTGTTTGACTTTTCACAAATCCCAGTGCTTCATTTATCATGTGTAATGGCATGAGGTAAAGAGATACAGAAGCCTATTTTTTTTCCCCATTAAGTCTGCATGCTGCTATGAGAACAGTTGAGTGGGAATGGGTGTGATATTTTGCTATGATATAATGAATCAACCTGCTGTAGTCTTAGATTATGCCTATGTGACTTAAAAATTATTGCCGTTTTAAGCTTTGGTTATAAATTATCTTTTAAGAGACCATTGGATATTACTCAGTGAACAAAAGTGGTCTGAACTATTCAAGCATCCAATTACATCCGGCTAATATAAATGCCTCTTCCAAAGCTGTACTTTGTGAAATAGTTGAATGACTGTTGAATCATTTACATATTGTGATAGCCTAAATAGTCATTTCCAAGAATTATAAGCAAGTGTAAAAGACAAAATAGTTTAAGATGCAAGATTAATTGCTCAGTTATAAATCATTCAGGAAACTTAATTACGTTTATACACTAACAGTAAAGCTCTGAGTGTTGTGTTGGTGTATGTGTGACAAATGGTTATCACCCCATTTCATATAGAGATTGATTCTGCTTCCCTCCGCAGATACATAACACATAGCTTTAGATCCTAGAGTTTTCTTTGTTCTTCTTGAAAAGTAGATACAGAATTTAAACATAAAAATTCATTCAGAAAATAAACAAAAGATACAATTTATTTTAGTTGTTTTTTAAAGTGATTATTTTTGCTGAATTTCTTGATTCTGAAAGCTGTGTATGTTGATCTTTTTTTAATTTTTTTTTTTTTAAGTTTTTAGGGTTGAACTTGCGGCATATGGAAGTTCCCAGGCTAGGGGTCAAATTGGAACTGCAGCTGCTGGTCCATGCCACAGCCACAGCAATGCCAGATCCGAGTTGTGTCTGCAACCTACACCACAGCTCATGGCAATGCCAGATCCTTAACCTACTGAGCAGGGCCAGGGATCAAACCCATATCCTCAGGTTCGTTACCACTGAGCCACAACGGGAACTCAGTCTGTTGACCTTTAGTAATCAAAATACTTTATAGACAAAAGAAATAGTTGTAAAAATAATACGTTATGTATACTTTTATACTCATATGTCCTTTTACCATTCCAGTCTCATTAACATAGTGATGTTTGTTTATAATGTGACACCAAGCTTTCATATTTCCATGTAAAAGTAATACTTCAACAGAATTTTTGGGAAAAAAAATCTACAGCTGCTGTTTTGTTCTTCACAGGAAGGGAGGCAATAATAAGCTAATAAAGATCTATCATCGAGATGGTAAATACGGCTTTTCTGATCCTCTGACGTTTAATTCTGTGGTCGAACTGATTAACCACTATCATCACGAATCTCTTGCTCAGTACAATCCCAAACTTGATGTGAAGCTGATGTACCCAGTGTCCAGATACCAACAGGTATGATTACACAAGTTCTTGACAGCTAATGGGCAAATCATTGTTTAACAACATCGTTTGATTCTAATTTACCAATCTTATCAGTTAAAAAAAATCAGATGCTTTAAATTTTCTCAAGATTTAAGATATTTTTCAGAGCCGTTGTGGCACAGCGGAAATGAATCCGACTAGGAACCATGAGGTTGCAGGTTCGATCCTTGGCCTCCCTCAGTGGGTTATCTGGTGTTGCCATGAGCTGTGTAGGTTGCAGATGTGGCTTGGATTCTGCATTGCTGTGACTGTGGTGTAGGCCGACAGCTATAGCTCTGATTTTACCCCTAGCCTGGGAACTTCCATATGCCGAGGGTACAGCCCTAAAAAGCCAAAAAAAAAAAAAAAGGATTTAAGATATTTTTGAAACTTATTTTGTGACTCTGTCCCTTAAAAGCTTGTTGCATGTGTTTATTAACTTTATATAAAAATACTTCTGTTTAGGATTTCCTGTCATGGCTCAGCGGAAACGAATCCGACTAGGAACCATGAGGTTGTGGGATTGATCCCTGGCCTTGCTCAGTGGGTTAAGGATCCAGCGTTGCCATGAGCTGTGGTGTAGGTTGCAGATGCGGCTTGGATCCCACATTGCTATGGCTGTGGTGTAGACTGGCAGCTGTAACTCCAATTAGACCCCTAGCCTGGGAACCTCCACAGGCCCTAAAATCACAAAAGACAAAAACAAAACAAAAAAAACCCCTCTGTTTATATTTCCTATTTATACTAAAAAATTTTGAAGTATTAACAATTTTGATGTGATCTAAAGATTAATAAAAGGATTAATGCTTTTGGATGCTTGATATTAAGACAGTGGCTTAAACTTGAAGCAGAAATACAATTTAAAAATAAATAAGCGAAGTTCCCATTGTGGCCTAGCAGTAATGAGCCTGACTAGTATCCATGAGGATGGGGGTTCGATCCCTGGCCTTGCTCAGTGGGTTAAAGGATCTGGTCTTAACCATGAGCTCTGAGATGTGTACGTTGCTGATGTTGCTTGGATTCTGGGTTTCTGTGGCTGTGGCGTAGGCCGGCAGCTGTAGCTCCGATTTAACCCCTAACCAGGGAACTTCTGTGTGCTGCAGATGTGGCTGTAAAAAGAAAAAAAAAAAACAGATGTGGAAAAAAATCTATGTCTCAAAATTTTTTGTTTTGGGCACCCTGATCCATACAGAGTTCCTAGAGCAGGGATCAGACCTGAACTACAGTTGTGACCTGTGTTGCAGCTGCAGCTGCCAGATTCTTTAACCCACTGTGCCACTGTGCCATTGTTAACATTCTTTATTTGTTTACTTATATAGGATCAGTTGGTAAAAGAAGATAACATTGATGCAGTAGGTAAAAAACTGCAAGAGTACCACTCTCAATATCAGGAAAAGAGTAAAGAGTACGACAGGCTCTATGAAGAATATACCAGAACATCCCAGGTTAGTATATTTTTGTTGTGTAGGCCATTTAAGTATGCAGTAAGTATTACAGTTATATCAGATTTCTCTGATTTTGAAATTGTCTATAATTCACCTGAAAATCTTTAGCTATCTTAATATCTTTAAATTTTTTCAATTAAAAATTTTGTTGTTTTATTGGAGTATAGTTGATTTACAGTGTTGTGTTAATTTCTGGTGTACAGCAAAGTGATTTCATTTGTGTATGTGTATATATATTTTTTCTTTTTCAGGTTCTTTTCCATTGTAGGTTACTACAGTATATTGTACGTAGTTCCCTGTGCTATGCAGTAGGATCTTGTTATTTAAGCTGTCTTAATGTCTTTTTTTAAATTGAAATATAGTTAATTTACCATGTTATGTTAGTCTTTGGTATATAGCAAAGTGATTCAGTTATATATATACATATATATACATACATATTCTTTTTTTCATATTCTTTTCTATTATGGTTTATTATTGGATATTGAATATAATTCCCTATGCTATACAGTAGGATCTTGTTGTTTACCTATCTTATATATAGTAGTTTGTATCTGCTAATCCCAACCTCCTAATTTATCCCTCTCCCACCCCCTTCGCCCTTTAGTAACCACAAATTATGTCTCTGAGTCTATTTTTCTTTTGTAAATAAATTGATGTGTGTCATGTTTTAGATTCCACATGCAAATGATATCATATGGTATTTTTTTTAGTTATACTTGAATTGGTTTAATTGCCCTAAAAAGTGCTGGAAACTTTTTACTAAGGTGCGCATCTTCAGGAAATGCTGTTTGTTGCAATATTTGGGTCAGTAGTGGCCTAAAATTATATTAAACAAAGTTTTTCGTGTACATAGACACATAGTCTGGGTTGATTAATCCATTATAGTAGCATTAATCCATTTTGCTAAATTCAAAGTGAATCCTCAGGGCAACAGTAGCTTGCCTGAGTCATTTCTAGGATGTAA
Source organism: Catagonus wagneri (assembly GCA_004024745.2). Classification (NCBI taxonomy): domain Eukaryota; kingdom Metazoa; phylum Chordata; class Mammalia; order Artiodactyla; family Tayassuidae; genus Catagonus; species Catagonus wagneri. The sequence goes on from PVHT020000066.1 coordinate 27,768,362, forward strand.
TAGTAATGGATTTTTTTTTTCCTTTTTTACGGCCACACCTGTGGTATATGGAGGTTCCCAGGCTAGGGGTCTAATTGGAACTATAGCTGCCGGCATACGCCACAGCCACAGCCACACCAGATCCGAGCCGCGTCTGCGACCTACACCACAGCTCATGGCAATGCCAGATTGTTAACCCACTGAGTGAGGCCAGGAATTGAACCCGCAACCTCATGGTACCTAGTTGGATTTGTTAACTGCTGCGCCACAATGGGAACTCCAGTAATGGATTTTTTTCTAGTGTTTGTTTTGTTGCACAGATTGCTTTTTAATATTTCCTTTCTTTTGCTTCCTTTCAATTTAATTTGCTCCTCTTTTTCTAGCTCCCCCCCCCCTTTTTTTGCTTTTTATGGCTGTACTCGCAGCATATGGAGGTTTCCCGGTTAGGGGTCCAATTGGAGCTATAGCTGCCGTTCTGCACCACAGCCACAGCAACATCATATCTGAGCCACATCTGTGACCTACATCACAGCTCACGGCAACACCAGATCCTTAACCCACTGAGCAAGGCCAGGAATTGAACCCACAACCTTGTGGTTCCTAGTCGGATTTATTTCTGCTGAGCCACAATGGCAACTCCCTAACTTCTTTTTAAAATTTGATTTTGGCTGCACCTGAGGCATGCGGATGTTCCCCGACCAGGGATCAAACCTGCACTATAGCAGTGACCTGAGCCACAGCAGTGATCTTGCCGAATCTTTAACTTGCTAAGCCACGAAGGAACTCCTGTAGTGTACCTTTTGATTCCTCGCTTCTTTTCTTTTCTGTATATTTTAAGATTTTTCTTAGTGACTACCTTGGAGATTTTAATTAATATATTTTAATATCAATATCAAATAACCTAGTTTGAATAATACCAGTTTATTATTGAATAACTTTTCAGTAGGTTATAAATACTCTGCTTCTGGAGTTCTCTTGTGGCACAGCAGGTAAGGATCTGGTATTGACACTGCAGGGGCCCGGGTCACTTCTGTAGTGCGGATTTGAGCCCTGGCCTAAGGAACTTGCATGCTGTGGGCGTGACCAAAAAAATTACTCTGCTCCTATACATTTTTATTTTTCCCTTTATATTGTTATTGCCACTTATTACATTTTGTTACATTGTATGTCCATTAATGGAGATTTGTTGTTTTATGCATTTGTCTTTTAAATCATATAGAAAAAAAGGAGAGTACAGTAATACTGGCTTTTACATTTACTTATGCAGTTATCTTTTTTTTTTTTTTTAGGGGTGCACCTGCAGTGTATAGAAGTTCCCAGGCTAGGGGTCGAATCAGAGCTACAGCTGCTGGCCTACGCCACAGCCACAGCGATGCCAGGTCCTTAATCCACTGAGCAAGGCCAGGGGTTGAACCTGCATCCTTACAGAAGCTAGTTGGATTTGTTACCACTGAGCCACAAGGGGAACTCCTGGATGGTGTTTTCTTTATCCATTCATCTGTCACTGCTTCCATGTCTTGGCTATTATAAATAGTGCTATTGGCTATTGTTAATAGTTGCTTCCATGTCTTGGCTTTTGTAAATAGTGCTGCAGTTAACACTGTGGCACATGTAGCTTTTCAGATTATGGTTTTCTGTATATATGCTCAAAAGTGGGATTGCTGGATCCTATAGTAGTTCTATTTTTAGTTTTTAAAGGAACCTCCACGTTGTTCTTCACAGTGGTTGTACCAGTTTGCATTCCCACCAGCAGTGTAGGATAGTTCTCTTTTCTCCACACCCTCTAGACTTTTTTTTTTTTTTTTTACCCCAGGGCGTACAGAAGTTCCCAGGCCAGGGATCAAACCTGCACCACCTTTTTTTGGTCTTTTTAGGGCCGCGCTCTCAGCGTATGGGAGTTCCCATGTTAGGGGTAGAATGGGAGTTGTAGCTGCCAGACTACACCATAGCCACAGCAACACAGGATCTGAGCCATGTCTGTGAACTACACCACAGCTCATGGCAATGCCAGATCCTTAACTCACAGAGCGAGGCCAGGGATCGAACCTACGTCCTCATGGATACTAGTCAGATTCGTTTCCGCTGAGCCACGACAGAACTCCCCTACACCACATTTGTTACCTGCGCCACAGCTGCAGCAACTCTGGATCCTTATTCCACTGTGCCACAAGGGAACTTCTTGTCTGTAGACTTTTTACTTTTTTATTTTTTTGTCTTTTTGCCATATCTAGGGTTGCACCTGCGCATATGGACGTTCCCAGGCTAGGGGTCTAACAGGAGCTGTGGCTGCCGACCTTTGCCACAGCCACAGCAGTATGGGATCCGAGCCGTGAGTGCAACCTCAGCTCATGGCAACGCTGGATCCTTAACCCACTGAGCAAAGCCAGGGATCGAACATGCAACCTCATGGTTCCTAGTCGGATTCGTTAACCACTGAGCCACATGGGAACTCCTGTAGACTTTGTAGTGATAGACGTTCTGACTGGTGTGAGATGATGCCTCATTGTAATTTTGATTTGCATTTTTCTAGTAATTAGTGATATGGAACATCTTTTCATGTGCTTTTTGGTCATCTCTGTGTCTTATTTGAAGCAACATCTGTTTAGATCTGCGAATTTTTTGGTTGGGTGTTTTGTTTATTTGATATTGAGCAGCATGAGCTGTTTGTATATTTTGGAGATTAATCCCTTGTCAGTTGCATCATTTGCAAATATTTTCTCCCATTCTGTGGTTGTCTTTCTGTTTTCTTTATGGTTTTCTTTTCTGTGCAAAAGCTTTTAAGTTTAGGTCCCATTTTTACATTTTTGTTTTTGTTTTATTTACTCTAGGAGACAGATCCAAAAACAATAACGCTGCAATTTATGTCAGAGAATGTTTTGCCTGTGTTTTCCTCTAAGAGTTTTTTAGTATCCAGTTTTATATTTAGGTCTTTAATCCATTTTAAGTTTATTTTTGTGTTTGTTGTTAGAGAATATCTTTTTTTTTTTTGTCTTTTTTTATAGGTGCACCACACATATGAAGGTTCCCAGGCCAGGGTTTGAATCAGAGCTATAGCTGCTAGTCTCTGCCACAGCCACAGCAACACCAGATCCTAGCTGTATCTGAGACCGACATATACCACATGTGGCTCAGCAGATGTAAACCCGACCATTATCCACGAGGATGTGGATTCAATCCCTGACCTCGCTCAGTAGACTAAGGATCTGGCATTTCTCTGAGCTCTGGTGTAGGTGGAAGATGTGGCTCGGATCCTGTGTTGCTGTGGCTGTGGCTTAGGCCACCAGCAGCAGCTCTTTTGACGCCTAGCCAGGGAACTTCCATCCATATGCCACAGGTCACAGGTGTGGTCTTAGAAAGCAAAGAAAAAATTATTCTAGTTCTGTGAAAAATGCCATTGGTAATTTGATAGGGATTGCATTGATTCTGTAGATTGCCATAGGTAGTATAGTCATTTTGACAATATTGATTCTTTCAACCCAAGAATATGTGTCTTTCTATCTGTTTGTATCATCTTTGATTTCTTTCTTTGTTTCTTTATTTTTTTCTTTTTTTGGCATATGGGAGTTCCTAGGCCAGGGATTGAATCTGAGCCACAGCTGTGACCTGTGCCACAGCTGCGGCAATGCCAGATCCTTCACCCACTGTGCCATGCTGAGGATCAAACCTGTACCACCACGGAGATCGCTGGGGAATACCAGATCCTTAATCTACTATGCCACAGTGGGAACTCCCATCTTTTGTTTTTGTTTTTTTGGCTTTTTTGGGAACTCGTATCTTTGATTTCTTTCATCAGCATACTACAGTTTTTGGAGTACAGATTTTTTTTGCCTCCTCAGGTAGATTTATTCCTAGGTATTTTATTCTTTTTAATGTTTTTAATGTGATGGTAAATAGGATTGTTTCCTTAATTTCTCTTTCTGATCTTGTGTTGTTAGTGCATAGAAATGCCACAGATTTCTGTGTATTTTGTATCCTGTAACTTCACCAAATTCATTGTTGAGCTCTAGTAGTTTTCTGGTAGCATTTTTAGGATCTTCTCTATAGTATCGTGTCATCTGCAAATGATGACAGTTTTACTTCTTTTCTGGTTTTTCTATGTTGACTGAAAATGGTGAGAGTGGACATCCTTGTCTTGTTCCTGATCTTAGAGGAAATGCTTTCAGCTTTTCACTGTTGAGTATGATGTTAACTGTTGGTTTGTCTTATATGGCCTTTATTTTATTTTATTTATTTTTTTGTCTTTTTAGGGACGTACCCGTGGCATATGGAGGTTCCCAGGCTAGAGATTGAATTGGAGCTGAAGCTGCTGGCTACACCACAGCCACAGCAATACAGGATCTAAGCCGAGTCTGTGACCTACACCACTGCTGACAGCAACGCCAGATCCTTAACTTACTGAGCAAAGCTAGGGATCAAACCCTCATCCTCATGGATACTAGTCGGGTTTGTTAACCACTGAGCCATGACGGGAAATCCCTATATGGCCTTTGTTATGTTGAGGTAGGTTCCCTCTATGTCCACTTTCTGGAGAGGTTTTTCTTTCTTTTAAAGCATAAATGGGTGTTGAATTTTCTCAAAAGCTTTTTCTGCATCTAGTGAGATGATCCTTTGGTTTTTATTCTTCAGTTTGTTAATGTGTATCACACTGATGACTTAGGGATAGTGAAGAAACTTTGCAGCCCTGGAATAATTCCCACTTGATCATGGTGTATGAACCTTTTAATCCTTGTTGGATTTGGTTTTCTAGTGTTTTTCTGAGGATTTTTATGTCTGTGTTCATTACTGATATTGGCTGTAAATCCTTTTTTTGTAGTGTCTTTGTCTGGTTTTGGTATCAGGGTAATGGTGGCCTCATAGAATGAGTTAGTGTTCCTTCCTCTGCAATTTTTTTGGAATAGTTTCAGAAATATAGCTCTTAATTCTTCTTTAAGTGCTTGATAGAATTTGTCTGTAAAGCCACTTGGTCCTGGACTTTTGTTAGTTGGAAGTTTTTAAATCACAGGTTCAATTTTAGTACTTGTGATTGGTCTGTTTATATTTTCTATTTCTTCCTGGTTCAGTCTTGGAAGATTATACCTTTCTAAAATTTATCCATATCTTCAAGGTTGTCCATTTTATTGATATGTAGTTACTTGTAGTCTCTTATGGTCCTTTGTATTTCTGTGGTGTCAATTGTAACCTCTTTTTCATTTCTAATTTTATTGTTTTGAGCCCTCTCCCTTTTTTTCTTGACGAGTCTGGCTAAAGATTTATCAGTTTTGTTTATCTTTTCAAAGAACCAGCTTTTAGTTTCACTGATCTTCTCTGTTGTTTTCTTTGTCTCTGTTTCATTTATTTCAGCTCTGATCTTTATGATTTCTTTCCTTCTCCTAACTTTGGGTTTTGTTCTTCTTCTAATTGCTTTAGCTGTAGGGTTAGGTTGTTTATTTAATCTTTTTCTTGTTTCCTAAGGTAAGACTGTATCACTGTCTCTCTCTCTCTCTCTCTCTCTTTTCTTTCTTTCTTTTTTTTTGCTGTGCCCAGAGCATGTGCAAGTTCCCCGGCCAGGGATTGAACCCACACTACAGCTGTGACCCAAGCTGCTACAATGACAGCACCAAATTCTTAACCTGTTTGCCACAAGGAAATTCTAAACTGCCCTCCTATAACTGGATTTTCTGCATCCCATATATTTTGGGATCATCATGTTTTTGTTTCCATTTGTCTCCAGGTATTTTTTTATTTCCCCTGATTTTCAGTGATCCACTAATTGTTTAGTAACAATTAATATTGTTTAGCCTCCGCGTGGGTTTTTTTTTTTTTTTTTCGTGTGTGTTTGTGTGTGTGTCTTTTTAGGGCTGCACCCATGGCATATGGAAGTTCCCAGGCTAGGGACTGAATCGGAGCTGAAGCCGCCAGCCTATACCACAGCCATAGCGATACCAGATCCAAGCTCTGTCTGCAACCTATACCACAGCTCGCAGCAACACCGATCCTTAACCCACTGAGTGAGGCCAGGGACTGAACCCACATCCTCATGGATACTAGTTGGGTTTGTTACCACTGAGTCATAACAGGAACTCCACATGTGTTTTTTACTGTTTTTTTTTTTTTTGTAGGTAATTTCTAATCTCGTAGTGTTGTGGTTGTAAAAGATGCTTGATATGATTTCAGTTTTCTTAAATTTTCTGAGGCTTATTTTGTGGCCCAGCAAGGGATCTATCCTGCAGAATGTTCCATGTGCAATTGAAAAGAATGTCTGTTCTGCTGTTGTTGGATGGGATACTCTATAAATATCAATTAAGTTCATGTGGTCTGATGTGTCATTTAAGGCCTGTGTTTCCTTATTGATTTTGTGTCTGGAAGATCTGCCTATTGGTGTAAGTGGCATGTTAAAGTTCTCCATTATTATTGTGTTACTGTTGATTTCCTCTCTTTGAGTGTGATCTTCTTTTCTAGTTAGTAATTTATTCTCTGGTGATCTCAAGCAATCTCATGGCTTTACATACCATCTATCAGCCAGTAACTCCTAAACTTATATCTCTGGTTTTTTTAACTTCTTTTAACTCTAGATTCATATATTCAACTGCTTTTTCAACAACATCACTTGGATGTTTAAGTAGATAACTCAAACATAACATATCCAAAATTGAATGCTTATATTCCACTTCAAGGCTGTTCTACCCTTTGCTTTCCTCATCTCAGTTGAGAGCTATCATATTCTTCTTCATAGGCCAAAATCCTTGAAGTCATCCTGAGCTTTCTTTTTATATGTCATGTCCAGTCCGTCAGGAATTCCTGTTGACTTTACCTTTATAATATACCCAGAATCCTACCCCTTCTCACCACATCCACTGACAATTGATCTACCTTGATCTAAGCTACTATCATTTTTTGCCTGGATTTACCACAGAAAACCCCTGACTGGTCTTCTTGCCCTTATCCATGCTCCCCTTGAATCAGTTCTCAACACAGCAGCTAGATGATACTTGTAAAACATAGGTAAGAACACAACACTCCTTTAAGACAAATCTCTGTCTCCACATTTTACACAGAATGAAAGCCAGAGTCCTTTCTACAGTGCTAGTATGATCTGTACTCCTCTTCCTCTCTCACCTCGTTTCTTTTAACTCTCTTCCTCACTGTTCTCCAGCCATATTGGCTTCCTTGCTGTTCCTCAGATGTTTTAGACGTGCTTCCTGCCTTCAAGTATTTACACTGGCACTTTCTTTGCTTAAAACACTTTTCCCCTAGGTAGTTACCTGGCTAACCCCCTCACCTTCTTCAAGGCCTTGTTTAAATGCTGTCATCTCAGCAAGGCCCACCCGACAACTTTATTTAAAATTCCAACTCGTGTTCCACTTCTCCTTTCCCATTCTATTTTTCTTTTCCCCAGAAAGAAGGTATATAAAGAAGGTTTATCTGCCTTCTAACAAAGTATGTAATTTTTTTACTTACGTCTATTATTTATTGTCTGTATAATGCTCTAAACTACTGAGTTCCAGGAAGGCAGAAATCTTTTTTTTTTTTTTGGGGGGGGGCCGAACCTGCAGCACATGGAGGTTCCCAGGCTAGGGGTCTAATTGAAGTTACAGCTGCCAGCTGACACCAGAGCCACAGCAGTGCCAGTTCCGAGCTGCATCTGCGACCTACATCACAACTCATGGCAATGCTGGATCCTTAACCCACTGAGTGAGGCCAGGGATCAAACCCACAACCTCATGGTTCCTAATCGGATTTGTTTCTGCCGCACCACAACGGAAACTCCCCAGAAGTCTTTATTTAAGCTTGTTCATTTATGTATTTCAAATGCTTAAAATAATGCCTGGCACATAGTTAGTGTTCAATTATTTGTTGAATGAACTTATGCAAGATAATGAATGAAAGCACTCCACCCTTGTCAAGAGCCTTAAGTCAGACTCATAGTATGAACTGGGTCTCAGAGAGGGCTAACCTTCCTGTGAACAGAGGCTAGAAAAAATGGCCACTATTGCATATGACTTTGGCTTGTGTAGAGTTAAGTTTCTGCTTTCTTGTCATGGCTGGAGAAAGCAGAGAAAGCTCCACGTTTTCCGCACATGCTCAGTAATATTGGGGATTTAACAGCAGAATACGAGTTCTGAGCAGCTGATATGAGACTGGATTTTGAACTTGGAATCTCTGTTTGGGAAGCTGGGAATGGGGGTGGATGGGAGCAACCAAAAAAGCCACTAGGTCAGAGGTAGGAGAGGGCTAATTTCTCTGTGGGAGAATTAAGAACAAGACTTGAGATGGGGCTGAGCAAAGAAAAGCCTTGGAGGCTTAAAGCTTTAGGAGGTGGCAGAGGAGAGGGAGGGATCCAGAGGGACCCGGTGATTAGCAGTGTAGGAGAACTTCTGGGATAGTAAGTGTTAAGGGAGATTAAAGAATTTACCTCCTCTGTCTGTAAGTGTTATAGTGTTTCTCAGTGGTATGGACCTCTTCTGTTTTTTTTTTTTTTAATGTGAAATCTTAGATAAAATCTAGATTGCTCTGATGCGATTGAATTCTTCCCAGAGAATGGGAAGAGATGGTATATCCCAAGTCAGTGTTGGCACAGTGTGAGAATAGCCTGTATGTGGGGATATTTGATATCTGAATTACTTAGATTTAATTAGGAGGAAAGTGACAGGACTAAGTGATGGTTTGGAATTAGAGATAGGAATTCGGCAGTGAGATCACTGGTGGACTTCGGAAAGAGTGTCTCTGTGGAATGGGTGAGTACAGAGCCAGAATAGAGTGAGTTGGGGTATGAATGAGAGATGAAGAGGGAAAATGCAGACAAACAACTCTTCTAAGAAGCTTAACTGCGACTGGAAAATAATTTAGGGTTAAGGAATTTTTTTTTTCAACGTGATGTTACTAGAACTTGTTTGTGCTGATGAGAGGGAACCATTAGACTGGAACAGTGAATGATGGGGCTGGCTGATGTGATGGAATGAAGTACCCGAGAAAGGAAAAAGAGGGTTCTTGTTTTGGCCCTCTTAATTTGATTTTATATGGAATCTTAACTAGAATTAAAAGATTTAAGACTTAAGTTTACAAAAAATAGGGTAATGAAATGTACGTGGTGTTTTTTTCCTATAGGAAATACAGATGAAGAGGACTGCAATTGAAGCTTTTAATGAAACAATTAAGATATTTGAAGAACAGTGTCACACACAAGAACAACATAGCAAAGAATATATTGAGCGATTTCGGAGAGAGGGGAATGAAAAGGAAATTGAACGGTAAATCTACCTAATACCTCCAAGTGCATCAGTGAGCCAAGACTTCTTTTTTCCTCCAGTAATCTCTGTCATGTCTGATTTTACCCCCTCGAGCTTGACAGTTGGCCATATGGAATTATTTGCTATTATACTAATGGTAACAAGCTGAACCTTCTCTCTTCTGTATTCTTTTTTCATTATTCTAAATTGTTGACCCCTGCTCTTCCTTTAGGACTCAGCTTAGATACGGCTTCCTGGAAAATCTTTCCTGATTCCCTAGACCTGTTTAGGAGATTTCTGTCCCCACCCCGATAGTATCTGATCCTGATCCTTACCGTAACATTTGCTGTAGGTCTCACTCACTGAACTGCGAGCTTATTGACAGTAAGGATGGTGGTTAATTTTCCCTGATAGCTCCAGCATATGTATTATGGTGCCCCAGTATCTAGTGGTGCTGATGGAGTATTTGTTGAACTGAAAACCAGTAGCAGAAGTCTGAGAATAAATTGAAGGCAGAACAAGACCAATGGGCAGGGAGACCAGACTGCATGTTGCTGGTGATTCACTGCACCGCTGCATCTTTGTGGTCATCAGGTTAAAAGATGGTACAGCCCTGAACCAGAACACTGGCAGGAAAGGAGAGGGAGTTAATAGAAATGCTGAGGACCTGATGCCCAACCAGATAAGGTGGGTGTAGGAGAAACCAAAGATCATTTCTAGATTTCTAATACGAGTGACCGAGGAATGGTGTTATTCAAATGGGATACATGAGGGGAGTTTAGGTTTGGGACCAGTGGGTTTTGAGGTCCTGTGAGAACTTAGGTGGAGTTGTCTGAGAGACAGTTAGCTGGTTATTTGTGGAGTTGGAACTCAGGGTACAGAAAAGATTTGGGAGGCATAAGTGTGTAGGTAATGGTAGAGACTAAGGATGAGATTACATAGAGAGTGAGAAGCATGAGAAGTATTGGATCTGGCAACTAAAAGGATATTGGGAACCTTTATCAAAGCAAAATTTAGTGGAGTATTTACAAGATCGAGCCAAATAACAGTGGGTTGAGGAATGAAAAAGTGGATAATAAATAAAAATGAATCACATGCAAGAGAAAAGCAAAATTATTTCTTATATTAGCACCAAAGTGTTACTGAACTTCTGTGTGTATAAGAACAGAATTAAGTGTTGTGAGGCAGTGTAACCTAATGGTTAAAACATGGCCTTGAATTCCATATTAAACGTTACTAGTGTGCGACCTTGAGTGACTTACTTAATTCTCTTAATTTATGTTTCTTCTTCCATGAAACTGTGGATAATATCTTGTTGAAATTCTGTGAGAATTAAGGAGTTCCTGTCGTGGCTCTGTGGTTAGCGAATCCGACTAGGAACCATGAGGTTGTGAGTTCGATCCCTGGCCTTTCTCAGTGGGTTAAGGATCCAGCATTGCCGTGAGCTGTGGTGTAGCTAGCAGATGCAGCTCGGATCCAATGCTGCTGTGGCCCTGGCGTAGGCCGGTGGCTACAGCTCCGATTAGACCCCTAGCCTGGGAACCTCCATATGCCGCGATTGCAGCTCTAGAAAAGGCAAAAAGACAAAAAAAAATTCTGTGAGAATTAAGTGATACACACACAGATTCATGGTACAGAAAGGTGCATGTGTGTGTGTGTGTGTGTATCTTGACATGGTATCAATAAATGACTGTTATTAATAAAAAATAGGAAAGAACTTGTAGTTTAGTTGCAAAGGGAGTTAAAGTAGCATGATGAGGAGTTCCTGCTGTGGCACAGTGGGCTACGAATCTGACTGCAGTAGCTGGGGTTGCTGTGGAGGCATGGGTTTAATCCCGGCCTGGCGCAGTGGGTTAAAGGATCTAGCATTGCCACAGCTGTGGCATAGGTCACAGCTGTGGCTCAGATTTAGTCCCTGTCCCGGGAATTTCTATAATGGCTGCAGGTGCGACCATTAAAAAATAAAGTAGCATGATGAAGTTTTAATAGTAATATAAAGCTATGCATTATTGAGTGACAAATGAGTAATACGGACAGTTGTTGCCTTAGGGTTCAGAGCACAGCAAAACTTTGTGTGCTGGAAAAGCTTAGGGCCTTCATCTCCTGAGTGAGTGCTTACTGGGATGTCCCAGGCTCTGTTGAGTCCTTTTACATGTATTACCATATTTAATCCACACAGTAGCCCAGTTTTACTTGTTTGGTCATGGCTGGACCCAGGGCCCAAACACGATCATCAGGATTCTCCTCATCCTCCTCTTTTGGCTCAGTTTTTCTGTGTTGGCTTTATCCTCAGGCAGGCTTTCTCCATGAGGCAGCAGTGTTTACTGCTGGAAGCCCTAGAATCACATCTTCATAATTTAACAATCCCAGTGTAAAGAGAGAATCTCTACTTAAAGTATTTCTAGCAAGAATCCTGGATTTGACTCTCTTTGGGTCAGTTTGGGGATTATTTCCATTCCTGAGCAAGTCTCTGTGACCTGAAGTAGGGATGGAATGGAATGGAATATTCTTATTGGTCAGGCTGGGTTGTGTGGATATTCACCTGTGAATCTGAAATGGGGGCGGGAACCCTTTCCTACAGGGAACATCAGGGTGCTGTTTCCAGAAGAGTAGGGTGGATATGTGCCAGGCAGAGACAGCAGATGTCCTTCACACATAGGGTATTAGGACTAAGCTCACACTATAGAATGCTTCTGCTTGGTTCCTATTTTAGCGTTAACATGTCAAATATTTTCACAGAATTATGATGAATTACGACAAATTGAAATCACGTCTGGGTGAGATTCATGATAGCAAAATGCGTCTAGAGCAGGATTTGAAGAAACAAGCTTTGGACAACCGGGAAATAGATAAAAAAATGAACAGTATCAAACCTGACCTGATCCAGCTGCGCAAGATCCGGGATCAGCACCTTGTGTGAGTATTCTGGGCCTGTATGACAGGAACCACCACCACCCGGTTACTGCTGACACGAGAGACACTAGAGGTAGAGGGAGAGATTTGTAATTGAGATTGTGAGACTTTAGGAAAGCAGTCCTGTTAGTAGTAGGGGTACTGGAGACTTTAGGAAAGCAGCAGGGGGACCAGAGTCTACCTCAAGTAGTATGTGGGGCCAATCAGAAGGTAAGACTGAATGCATGCAAATGGGCAAAGTGATGGAGCTTAGAAAGTACAGATCAATTAATGTCTGCCTAAAATACAAGAATCAGAATCTTCGGCTACCTAGAAAAACCATAAAACACAAATTACCCCTCATGGTCACAGGCAGGAACAATAATAATGGGGGCCTACAAAAAAGTATACAAAACAGTCCATTTAAAGGGTTTTTAGGGAGTTCTCGTTGTGGCTCAGCAGCTAATGAACCTGACTAGGTTCCCATGAGGATGCAGGTTTGATCCCTGGCCTCACTCAGTGGGTTAAGGATCCAGCATTGCTGTGAGCTGTGGTGTAGGTCACAGATGCAGCTTGGATCTGGGGTTGCTGTGGCTGTGGTGTAGGCTGGCACCTACAACTCCAATTGGACCCCTAGCTTGGGAACCTCCATATGCCACAGGTGCAGCCCTAAAAAGACAAAATAAAATAATAAAGGTTTTTATACTTAAGAAATAAAATTCTAGGAGTTCCCATTGTGGCTCAGCATAAATGAATCTGACTAGTGTCCATGAGGACGTAGGTTTGATCCCTGGCCTTGCTCAGTGGGTTGAGGATCCGGCATTGCTGTGAGCTGTGGTGTAAGCCCCAGACACGGCTCGGATCTGGCGTTGCTGTGGCTGTGGTGTAGGCCAGTGGCTCCAGTTCCAGTTCGACCCCTATCTTGGGAACCTCCATATGCTGTGGGTGCAGCCCTAAAAAGACAAAAAAAAAAAAAAGTTCTATGTTTAAGTAATAGAAGTGTGTCAATAGCAGAGATGAAAGATGGCACACTTGAGGAGTGATGGGAAACTATGTGATTTTTAGCTCTATATACAGATACTATCTAAATATAGGTTGAAAGATATATTATCAGAACAAGATGTGTGGATTAGATTTTTAGAAGGCCAGATGGCTGCTTCATAGAAGAAAATCCATAAGAAAGGACAATACATTATGTTTAATTCAGGGTAAAGGATAGACTATTATGAAATATGCTGATGGGTGACTTTCATGCATGTAATACACTCAGTTCAAACTCTTGGGAGGAGGAGATAGACCTCCGACTGGGTTGTCCATAGACTTCAAGGTTTCTTTGTGTGAGAAAGGAAGAGGGGATAAAATACAAGCTTAGAGGTTGGAATAGTGGCTCTTGAGTTTCAGTAGAGGAAAATTTAAGGTGATTGTTTTGGGAGCAAACAATTTTAACCACACTGTACTGAGTAGTTTTTAGTAATGTTCCTTTCTAGAGATCATTCAGTTTGCTGTTGTGACCAAAAAAAAAAAAAAAAAAAAGGTCAAGCAAGTACATAGAGCATACAAAAGAAGCTTTGGAAACAAGGCAAGGAGGTGCCCCTTTGTAAAAGCAGGATGTGTCTGCCCTGAATGCTCACATGGTTCTGGTCTATGATGAAGCTGAAGACAGGCCCAAGAAGGCTATGCTGTGGACCACAGGAATGAATGGAAGCACTTGGCTCTAGAAAGTGATGAGATATTAAGGAACATACTATTCCTGGAAGTCTAAATATGGCTAACTATACCTTGAAAGTTACTTTAACAAGTTATGTAAGCTAAATATAAAAGAGAGTTTAGGTAGCATCATGAGTGGTAAGCCATGGCCGGCTAAGTTTCCTGCTGGGATGCTTAGGGAGACACGGAAAACCACTACCGTTTTTGGAAACGTTGCTTCAGGGAGGATAGTCTAGTGTCCCATAGTCTGTGCTTTGTTGTTTCTAACAATGACAGTACTAGCATTGATGGTTTTGATCTGCTCTGGTGCTGAAATTGTATAGTCAGTTTTGAAGGAGACTGGTTATAACACTTGTTACATTGCTGCATGATTCTGAGTATTAGGTCCTGTTTTGAAGTTGGAATGTGTTGGAGTTTTGCAGCACCCAGAGATTGTCATTAGTTCTTCAGGTTCCCTTTGCACGTGACACTCCCCTGACTTATGCTATTTAGCCCTCAGAGAATTTTTGAGATTTCCTGCTGAGATCCCAATGTACTATTTCTAGAATATTCTTTTTTTTTTTTTTTTTTTTTTAGAGCCACACCCTCAGCATATGAAAGTTTGCAGGCTAGGGGTCAAATCAGAGTTGTAGCTGCCAGCCTACGGCGCAACAACATGGGATTCGAGCCATGCCTGCGACTTACACCACAGCTCATGGCAGTGCCAGATTCTTAACCCACTGAGTGAGGCCAGGATCGAACCCGCAGCCTCATGGTTCCTAGTCAGATTCGTTTCCGCTGCGCCATGACGAGAACTGCCAGAATTTCATAAATATTTCTTTCTTTTTTCTTTCTTTAGGGCTGCACTGAGGCATATGGAGTTTCCCATAATTACCATTTACTCTTCTTGGTATTCATAAATCTAAATTCTTAAGTTCAGAATAAAGAGTAACTTGCCATAAAATATAGATGCATTAATGATTAATTTTGAGTAATATGTTCTAGGGGAATTTGTAACTAAGGGAGTTCTCTAGAGAGTGTTGTGTTCTGTTTTTTTCTTCTTTTTTTTTCTTTTGTCATTTTTGGGCCACACCCATGGCATGTGGAGGTTCCCAGGCTAGGGGTCTAATTGTAGCTACAGCTGCTGGCCTACGCTACAGCCATAGCAATGCGGGATCCGAGCCGCGTCTGCAACCTACACCACAGCTCATGGCAATGCCAGATCCTTAACCCACTGAACAAGGCCAGGGATTGAACCCGCAACCTCATGGTTCCTAGTTGGATTCGTTTCCTCTGCGCCACGACGGGAACTCTTGTTCCGTTTTTTAAAACAACTTTATTGAGATGTGGTTTGCATCCCATACAGTTTACCCATTTAAAGTGTTTAATTAAATATCTTTAGTATATTCACAGACATGTGCAACCATCACGTTTTGGAACATTTTCATCACTTCAAATAGAAACCCCATATCCTTTACCTATTATTCCCCTGTAAGTCTATTCCCTTCAGCCCCAAGCAACAATTAATCTATTTTCTGTCTCTGTGGGTTTTGAA
This sequence comes from Catagonus wagneri, assembly GCA_004024745.2. Lineage (NCBI taxonomy): Eukaryota > Metazoa > Chordata > Mammalia > Artiodactyla > Tayassuidae > Catagonus > Catagonus wagneri. The sequence goes on from PVHT020000066.1 coordinate 27,783,680, forward strand.
CATTTCACATACATGGAATCATGTAATACATAGTTTTAGGAGAGGCTTTTTTCAGTCAGCATAATGTTTTCAAGGGTCATCTATGTATAGCATGTATCAGTACTTCATTCTTTGTTAATGGCTGAATAATATTCCGTCATATGGATGTTAAATGTTTTGTTTAACTGTTCATCAGTTGATGGGCATTTGGGTTGTTTCCACCTTTTGGATGTAATGAATAATGCCACTTTAACATTTGTGTACAAGTTTTTATATGGACATGTTTTCATTTCTCCAGAGTATAAGTCACGGAGTTGTACTGCTGGGTCCTATTGTAACTCTGTGCTTAACTGGGGAACTGCCAGACTTTTCCAAAGTGGCTGAACTATTTTACATTTTCATCAGTGATGGTCTGGGTTTTTTTGTTTTTGTTTTTTGTTGTTTTGCTTTTTAGGGACATACTTGCGGCATATGGAAGTTCCCAGGCTAGAGGTTGAATTGAAACCGTATCTGCTGGACTACGCCACAGCCACAGCCACAGCAACACAGGATCCAAGCCATTTCTGTGACCTACCACCACAGCTATGACAACACCAGATCCTTAACCCATTGAGTGAGGCCAGGGATCAAACCTGCATCCTCATGGATACTAGTCAGGTTCTTAACCCGCTGAGCCGCAAAAGTAGCTCCCTGATTTTTTTTTCTTTTTGTTCACCCTGCCACATATGAAGTTCCCAGGCCAGGGATCAGATCCGAAGTTTAGTTGCAACTAAGCTGCAACTGTGGCAACGCTGGATCCTTAACTGACTGTGCTGGGCCAGGGATCGAACCTGTGTTCCAGTGCTCCCAATACATAGCTGATCCTGTTGCACCACAGTGGGAACTCCTGGTCTGGGCTTTTAAAAATTTTTTATAAATTATAGTTGATTTACAGTGTTGTGCGAATTTCTGCTGTACAGCAAAGGGACCTAGTTATATATACACACACACACATATACATTCTTTTTCTCATCTTCCACCATCTTCCATTATCTTTCATATTCCATCACCTTTCATACTCCATTATCTTCCATCCTATTCTGCTGAGTTTTTTAAAACAGTGAATCATTCCTTAATTTATCTCTTATAACTATACATTTTAAAAAGTTTTCTTTCCAAGATCTCTTAGATTATCCCACTTTTATATAAGGAGTGTGAAGTTCTGTAAAACTTGGTGCAGGACAAGTTGTATTCCTCTTTTACTCTAAAATTAATTTATTCTAAGCTCTTGCCTACCTTGTTATACGAGAGGTATTTTATCTCAGTTATGATGAGGATTTTCTTACCTCCTCTGCGTGAGCATGCCTGCATTCACGCATGTACACACAACAAATCATATAAGAATGTCATCCCGAAGTAATGCCAGGAAACTAGGGGAGTGCAGGTTTCTTGTCTCTCATCATTGCCATCTTTGGGTCCTGCCATTTGGTTAATACTGGTATTCCAGAAAATTCAGAGGTACTTTTTACAGTTATCTCCTTATTGACTACCAACAGACTCTGTATCTTGAAACCTTCTTATCTTCCACCCAGGGTACCTTGGGTGTGGGCTTCTGTCACCCCCTTTAATACTTTAGCCAGATTCTAGGGAAGCATAAATTCTCTTCTAGAACTACTGTTTCCACCTCAGAGTGTTTTTTTCTTGTCCCCTCCGCCCCCAACACACACTGCTTCCTCAGGGACTGCTCAATTTAATTTTCTTTCTTGGTATAATAAAACACAAGCTCATTTCTTCTTGGAGAGTAGTAGTTGGGTTGAAGGATACCATATATACATATTTTTTCTCCTACTTGATGGGGTGGAGTCTAAGTAAGGATATGCTAACAACAGCTATGTTTTTTCTCTTAGTTTTTCTTAAGATAACTTCACTTTATGCTATGGGAGTAGTATCTTTCCTGTTTTTTTGTTTTTTGTTTTTAAGAAGAGAATATTGAGGCATAAAGAAGGGCTGGCAAGAGAGAGAACATGGTTAGTTTGGTACTACAGCACAACTTGGTCTAACCTAATAAACCATGAATGATGGCCCTTGGTGGTAGTGTGCATTAGGAGTCTATCCACAGTCACATCTAAAGAAATATTATGGGGAGCTCCTGTCGTGGCTCAGCAGAAACAAATCTGACTAGTATCCATGAGGATGTAGGTTTGATCCCTGACCTCGCTCAGTGGGTTAAGGCTCCAGTGTTGCCATGAGCTGTGGTGTAGGCCAGCAGCTATGGCTCCAATTTGACACCTAGCCTGGGAACTTCCATATGCCGAGGGTGCAGCCTTTTAAAAAAAAAAAAAAAAAGACAAAAATTAAAAAAAGTAATATTATCAGTGATTGATCATTAGCAAGTGATCACAGTTAAGTATGACAAAAGCTGGGAAAAGCAGCTGATAAGATAGATGATAAAATATCAGACTCCAGAATATGCCAGGATACTGAAAGTCTGATCCAAATTGAATATCATAAAATTAAACTTGAATAGATGTCATTTTACACATAGCTCCAGAAGGTTACCTTCCCAAATGCAAAACTGGAGAAGTAAGATGGGGCGGCAGTGTGTATGAGGAATTCTGAAGGAATTGTGACTACAAAAGTTAGTTTTGTCTCACTTTAAAATGTGTCCTAGACAAGCCATTAAAAAGTCCCATTCTCTTACACTGGCCAAACACTCTTTGAGCACAGAAAGCCACCTTCTTTATCTGAGGAAAATAAGTTCTAGGAAAAAGTCCACTTAAAGTTAATGCATTTCTTTTTTTTTTTTGATTTTTGATTTTTTGATTTTTTTGCTTTTTAGGGCTGCACCCACGACATATGGAGGTTCCCAGGCTAGGGGCTGAGTGGAATCTGCAGCTGTCGGTCTATACCACAGCCACAGCAATGCCAGATCCGAGCTGTGTCTGCGACCTACACCACAGCTCACGGCAACACTGGATCCTTAACCCACTGAGCAAGGCCAGGGATCGAACCCACAGCCTCATGGTTCCAAGTTGGATTCATTAACCGCTGTGCCACGACAGGAACTGCAAAGTTAATCCATTTCAAAGGGTGGGATTTTCAATTTGTCCTCAAATTTTCTACTCTCCATTTTTTTCCACCCTTCTCTGCGCCCAAGAAAATGGATCTATTTGCACTCTGGCCTCTAATTAGCTTGGGCCATTTGGAGGCACCAGCCAGAGATGAATGGGCAGAAAGAGAGTTAAGTCAGAGTATTTATTTTCTGGCTCCCTCCCTGTGTGATCACTGTGAGTTGGCTGTGTCCCCGTTCTCTACCAAAGGTGGAACTCTCTATACAGTACTCTCTGAGTTCCAGTCACTGCTCTCTCCAGTGACTCCGCAGTCCTAGGAGAGGTTACGGCTTCCCACTATTGCTTAGCCCCAGAGTACTGTATTATCCCTTGGGAGTTTTTTGAAACTTCTCCAGACCTTTGTAAATTATAAACTCTCCTCAACTACCAGTTTGATTGTGCCTTCTGCTCCTAGCCAAGACCCTAACTGAAATAAATTAAGCAAAATGTCATAGTATGCAGTAAACAGTTTGGTTGGAGGTTTTATATTGAAAAATGAAACTAAACATAAGGAAAGTAAGTTAATCTTATGTGTACTGACTGAATTTATGTTGTAACTTCAACTTTATACCTTTATTAGTATAAACAAAGAAAAAAAAAGACTGCCTAGTTAGTTGCAGAATGAGAACTGGGTGTTAAGTCTTTGATACTTTGTTCAGGTTTTCCCTCTAGAATGTACTGCTTTACATGTGATCTAGGCATTACTCAATAATGGTAAGTTAAATATGAATTAATATATTTACTTGGAGTTCCCATCGTGGCTCAGTGGTTAATGAACCTGACTAGGATCTATGAAAACTTGGGTTTGATCCCTGGCCTTGCTCAGTGGTTTAAAGATCCACTGTTGCCATGAGCTGTGGTGTAGGTTGCAGATGCGGCTTGGATCCTGCGTTGCTATGGTTGTGGTGTAGACCGACAGCTGTAGCTCCGATTCGACCCCTAGCCCAGGAACTTCCATATGCTGCGGGTGCGGGCCTAAAAAGACAACAAGAACAAAAATGATAAAATTAAATTAAAAAAAATAAAAGCTAGTTAGTTCCCAGCATTGTTATTAAATGTTTAAGGACTCAAAACTGTATAGAAGTATTTGAGGTGGACGTTTGGGAGATTAGAAAAGTTGCCTGTGTCAGATAAGGGTGAACCAAAATATTCTTCTCTTTTTCCTGGATTTTCATGAGGGGTCCTAACATTCTTTTGGCAGAAAGGGAGGTTCAGTTTAAAGAGGTTGGTGGTTAAAAGAAAATGGGGACTCAAGAGAAAATGTGGTGCATTTTGTTCATTTCAAGCCTTTTATCCAGTGTGCTTATCTCTTTAATTAAGGAAAGATCAACCCTTCCAGGCTAGAAAACTTTGAATGATAAGAATGTTCAGAGGAGGGTATCGGGATATTTTGCTAAGAGAAGTGATGGTGTAGGAAGGAGGCTGTTATTAAATAAATTCTATCAAGATCATATGCTAATTGTTTTACAGTTTCACTAAGCATAAAAAAAATGAAATCCAGGTTAACTGAAGAACGTGTCTTACTGAGAAAGGCTATAAAATTGTTGGTATATTTTAAAATACTCTGATTTGCCTAGTGAGGAAGTGCCACTCTGAATGTCTTGTGCTTGCTTAGGTGTAAAAATAGACCTTGAAATTCTGTTTTAGACTATTAAACTCAATATAGTAGGCCACGGAGGAGTTGCGTCCTCTGGCTTGGTAGAGATTGCAGATGTGACACTCTGGTCACCTAACTAACAATTTCAGTAACAAGTGTCCTGTTGTGTTTTAAGTGAAAGTGTATGTGTCCTTGTGATGCTATAACTTTCTAGAAAAGGAAAGTGAGGTGCAGTAGATTGGGAATGTGACTGCACCTCTGCTTGGGTTGCTGTGAGGTGAGGGATCAATCCCTGGCCCAGCGCAGTGGGTTAAGGATCTGGCATCACCACGGCTGTGACAGCTGTGGCTCAGATTCAGTCCTTGGCCCAGGAACTTGTGTATGCCATGGGTAGAAGAAAGAAAAGGAAAATGAAAAGTGGAAATAGTGCCTGTTTAAAGTAGCTCTCTGTGTTTCTGCCTTTTTGCAGAAAGTTGAAGGAAAATATATAGAGAAACTAATTTAGGGAAATCTCTGGCCATTCTTAGCGGGACTGGGAAAAATAAGAAGTTCCTGGAGTCTGAAAGTTTGATTGTCTTGGACATGTCTACTTTGTCCGGGCAGAGTTTGTATAGATACTGATTCTGATGTCTTCCCTGTGGCAGGTGGCTCAATCACAAAGGAGTGAGACAGAAACGCCTAAATGCCTGGCTGGGAATCAAGAATGAGGATGCTGATGAGTAAGTTCTCTTTCTACCTTTTTGTCAGAGGGCTTTGTTCCCAGTATGACATGAGACTTCTTAATACATACTAAATGTTGATTCTCTTTATTAGTTGAGGACACTGAATCGAGAACTTTGCACCTCTTTAGATTGAATTGGCCTCAAGAGTACCCTATAGGTTCAGAGACCTGCTAAGCTGTATGAGACCTGGATGCATAAACATTGCTCATTCAGACATTCATGTGTCAGGTTATTGGATGAGATATGTGAATTCCATGTGCTTTCTGCATGATAGCAAATAATTAAGTTGTTAAAAAACATCCAACTAATTCAATTTCACTTTGTCATTTTGTAGTTAAAGATTTGGAAGTTTTGTTCATGAATTTGCTATTAGAGATAAGTAACCTGATTGTTAGAATAATATCTTAATATTTAATTTTTAGGACCTATTTTATCAATGAGGAAGATGAAAATCTGCCCCATTATGATGAGAAAACCTGGTTTGTTGAGGATATCAATCGAGTACAAGCAGAGGACTTGCTTTATGGGAAACCTGATGGTGCATTCTTAATTCGTGAGAGTAGCAAGAAAGGATGTTATGCTTGCTCTGTGGTGTAAGTTTTCTCTGGGGGTATGACATTTTGAAAACTTCTGCATTGATTAATAGAAGATCAACCCCTCATAAGTTCAGATCAAATTAGTTAAAGTAAGTAAAATGAACCATGTCTTAGACCATTAATATGTCTATCAAGAAAACAGTTGTGGAGTTCCCGTCGTGGCTCCGTCGTTAACGAATCCGACTAGGAACCATGAGGTTGCGGGTTTGATCCCTGACCTCGCTCAGTGGGTTAAGGATCCGGCGTTGCCGTGAACTGTGGTGTAGGTTGCAGACGCGGCTCAGATCCTGCGTTGCTGTGGCTGTGGCGTGGGCTGGTGGCTACAGCTCTGATTAGACCCCTAGCCTAGGAAAGTCCATATGTCGCGAGTTCAGCCCTAGAAAAGGCAAAAAAAAAAAAAAAGGAAAACAGTTGCTTCAGGAGAAATACCATCTGAGATTATTTGCAGGGGTTGTAATTAAAATGATAAGCAGACTAGGTACATCACTGTTGCTCTTGGATTTCAGGTATCTGTGAAAAGTAATTTGAGGAGTTCCTGTTGTGGCTCAGCAGGTTACAAACCCGACTAGTATCCATGAGGATGCAGGTTCGATCCTTAGCCTCGCTCAGTGGATTAAGAATCTGGCATTGCCATGAGCTGTGGTGTAGGTCCTAGACATGGCTTTAGACCGGCATCTGCAGCTCTGACCCCTACCCTGGGAAATTCCATATGCCACAAGTACAGCCCTAAAAAGCGAAAAAAAAAAAAAAAAAAGGGAAAGAAAGAAAAAAAAGTAATTTGAGATATTCAATTGAAAAGCTCATTTAATTCTTTATCACTTAGTCATTTAATTCCTTCTCCTGCATGTCTAACTTGGCCTTCATTGTCAGATTAAGAAGGGCTTGACTAAATATGACTGTTTTTATTTTCAGAAGAAAAATGATCTAGGAGTTCCAGTCGTGGTGCAGCAGAAACAAATCTAAGAGCCGTGAGGTTGTGGGTTCGATCCCTGGCCTTGCTCAGTGGGTTAACGATCTGGCGTTGCCGTGACCTGTGGTGTAGGTCACAGACGCGGCTCAGATCTGGCATTGCTGTGGCTGTGGTGTAGGCCAGTGGCGTAGCTCCGATTCGACCCCTAGCTTGGGAACCTCCATATGCCACGTGTATGGCCCTAAAAAGCAAAAAAGAAAAAAAAAAGGAAGAAGAAGAAAAATGATCTAAAATTTGTACTTAAATAGTATTCTATTGGGGTAGTGATAGCAAATGTTAAGCATTTTCTGTAAGATGATCTCATGACTTTGGAAAAGCCTTTTTTCCTTTTGATGAAAAGTGAAATTCTAGGGACAACTAATCATGCCTCAGACAGATTTTGCCTTGGTGTTCTATTTATTCCTTAAAAAGGCAAATGTTTTCATTGACAAAGGCCATACTTAGAGTGGAGGTATAGTATGATGGTCATGAAAGTAAGCTTTGGGGCCAGATATACTGGATTCAAATCCTGACTCTCCTACTTACCAGATGTGTGACCTCGAGTAAGTTATTTAACCTTTCTTTGCCTAGTTTCCTTATCTGTAAAATAAGGATAATAATAATATCCACCTACTTTAGGGTTTTTGTAAGTATTACATGAGTTAATACTTGTAATATGCTTTGATCAGTGCTGGAACATAATAAGTAAATATTATCTACTAATATTATTACGGTAATGATGCCACCGATGGGCATAGCAAAAGGTAGACAAAGATGACAAAATGATTTTGCCCTCAAAGAGGATAAAATGGGGAGGATAGACAAAACGACATTTATATCAACAGAGTGCTCAAGTGCTTTACACATTCATCTGGTCCTCAGTGATCTGCTTCTATCATGCAGTCAGAGTTTGAATTCAGCTTCACCTGATTTCAAAGTTCACATTTTTCTTTTGTACCATGTTTCTTCATTTGACCATTAAGTATCCAAGGTAAATAGAATCACTGTGGCATAGGTATGACTAATAGGTGTGTGCATGAAAAACTAATTCTGTGGAGAAAGAGGTTTGGGAGGTTTTGTCGAAGAGGTGGCATGTGACCTGGACTTTGAAAGGATGAATAGTGAGATAGCTATGGGCAAAAATTAGGAGAGGAATTGAAAAATACATTGGATTACTGTTATCCAAAGATAGAACTACTCTTGGAATTCCCGTCATGGCTCGGTGGTTAACCAACCCGACTAGTATCCATGAGGATAAGGGTTCGATCCCTGACCTTGCTCAGTGGGTTAAGGATCCAGCGTTGCCATGAGCTGTGGTATAGGTCGCAGACACGGCTCAGATCCGGCATCACTGTGGCTGTGGCATAGGCCAGCGGCCACAGCTCCAATTGGACCCCTAGCCTGGGAACCTCCATATGCCACAAGTGCGGCCCTTAAAAGACAAAAGGCAAGGAAAAAAAAAAAGGGAAAGAAAAGAAAGAACTACTCTTGAAATATTTCATTTCTCTCCGAACTGGGATCAAATGCTCAAGTTATTTGAGTGGAAATGGCAAGAGAAGCTGGTTCTTGGAAGATCTGAGATCTTCTAAGAACAACAGGAGGAGAGCAAAAAGCCTGGTGCATTAGTTCTTCACCCTTAACCAGGTCATTGAGTGGCAGCCTGTGGGTCAAGAACTAGGCTGGTACAAGGTGTTGCCCAGTAGCTCAGCTAATTCCTGCGAGACTAAAGAGCAGCTTGAATATCTCAGGGGAGTTGTGTTCTTTTTCACCTTCCTTTAGTCACAGACTTGATAAGACTCAAGTCTACAGCAGTGTGGATTTCCCTTATGAAAACCAATTGCAATCATATATCATATTGGGTTTCACTTCGGGGATAATTGGAAGCAAAAATGTCTATCATCACAAAGTTTTCCACTTGTTTGCCAGCCACTCCAGCTATAGAAAATCTGCTTACAGTGATTTCCCTAAATTTACTTGGGACATTTGCTGAAGTTAGGCATATGAATAAGTTTGGTTTTATAGGAGATTTTCATAGCAAAATTAAAATGATCATGTAGTAGGCATGCAACTTAATTTTCTATTTTAATTTCTGTTAATGACATCATTAAGAAGCCTAAGAAGAAATTTCTTAACTCTATAATATTTTCAATGTAGAGACCTGCAGCCAACAAAGCATGTATTCCACTAGGTTAGGGAGTCAGGTAGTGAGCACTTGTGACCCTTATTATTGCCATTTGGGGAAAGAAATTTGATTAGGGATAGAACAGGGAGACATCAGTGGGGAAACAGAAGACTTGAACAAAACTACGAAACAACTAGATCTAACAGACCTCTCTAGAACATTCCATCTAACTACAGCAGAATATGCATTCTTTCAAATGCACCTGAAACATTATCCAAGCTAGACCACAGTTTAGGCCACAAGTCTTAATAAATTTAAAAGGTTTGAAATCATACAAAATATAGTCTCCATAACTACAATGGAAATAAATTAGAAATTAAAAACAAAGAAATTTTGGAAATTAACAAATGTGGACAATAAACAATACACCCCTAAATAACCAATAGTCAAGAAAAGAAAACGGGAAATTAGAAAATAGTTTGAGGTGGGTTAAAAAGAGAAACACAAAATGCTGACTTATAGAATGCAGCTAAATCAGTGTTAAAAGGGAAATTTATAACTGTAAATGCTTATATTTAAAAAAGATCTTAAGTCAATAACCTTCCACCTCAAGAAACTAAAAAAGAAAAGCAAAGTCAACCCAAGCAAGCATAAGGAAGGAAATCATAAATATTAGAAAAGAAAGAAATACTGAATGCTTTCCTTTAAGATCAGGAAGAAGATTATTATGTGTGCTTTCACCACTTTTAATCATTGTACAGAAGATTCTAGTTAGGGCATTTAGGCAAGAAGAAGAAGTAAAATGCATCCAGATTGGAAAGGAAGAAGTAAATTATTATCGCTAATAAATGAATTCGCAAACTTGCAGGTTAAAAGATTAGGATACAACAATTATTTGCGTTTCTGTATTCTAGCAGTGGACAATCTGAAAGTGAAATGAAGAAGACATGCTATTTATAATAGCACAAAAATGATAAAATACCTAGGTTTAAAAAAATGCAAGAGCTGTACAGTGAAAACTGAAACATCACTGAAAGAACTAGATAAGTGAAAACATATCATGTGTTCATGGATCAAATGACATAATATTGTTAATGTGACAGTACCTCCCATTAAATTGATCTACATGTTCAGTGTAATCCATATAAAAAAAAATTCAGGGAGTTCCTGTCATGGCGTGGTGGTTAATGAGGTTGCGGGTTTGATCTCTGGCCTTGCTCAGTGGGTTAACGATCTGGCATTGCCGTGATCTGTGGTGTAGGTCACAGACGCGGCTCAGATCTGGTGTTTCTGTGGCTGTGGTGTAGGACAGAGGCTACAGCTTTGATTTGACCCCTAGCCTGGGAACCTCCATATGCCGCGGGTGTGGCCCTAAAAAGCAAAAAAAAAAAAAAAAAAATTTAGCTGGCTTTTTACAGACTTGACAAGATGGCCATAAAATCTGTGTGAGAATGTAAGCGACCCAGGACAGCTAAAATAATTTTGAAAGAACAGAACAGAGTTGAAGTACACCTCCCAATTTCAAAACTTACAACAAAGCTCTAGTAATCAAAACTGTGAGATGCTGGCATAACATGTAGAGCAGTGAATAGAACTGAGACCCAAGAAATAAACTCTTATATTTATGGTCAGTAGGTTTTCAACAAGGGTTTCAAGACCATTCAGAGGGGAAAAATAGTCATTTCAACATATGGTGCTATGACAGCTGGTGTGCCACTTGTAAAAGAATGAGGTTGGACCCCTAACCTCACACCATATACAAAAATTAATTCAAGATGTATCAGGAGTTCCTGTCGTGGCTCAGTGGTTAACAAACCTGACTGGTATCCCTGAGGACATGGGTTTGATCCCTGGCCTTGCTCAGTGGGTTAAGGATCTGCAGATGAGGCTTGGATCCTGTGTTGCTGTGGCTGTGGTGTAGGCCAGCAGCTATAGCTCCAATTCAGCCCCTAGCCTGGGAACCTCCGTATGCCACAGGTGCGGCCCTAAAAAAGACAAAAAAAAAAAAAAAAAAATAAGTATCATGGAACATAAATGTAAGAGCTGAAAGATGGAACATGTAGAAAACATAAACATAAATCTTTTGTGCTTTTGGATTAGGCAGTTGTTTCATACATCAAAAGCACAAACGTCAAAAGAAAAAATAGGTAAATTTGAACTTCACCATAATTAAAGAGTTTTTACGTCAAAGGACACTATCAAGAAGGTGAAAAGACCACTCACAGAATGGGATAAAATATTTGCAAATCACATTTCTAAGCAACTAGTGTCTAATATAGAAAGAACTCTTATTAACAATAAAAATAAAAATACGCCAATGTATTTATTTTCTCTTTTTATGGCCTTAGTTGCAGTATATGGCAGTTCCTGGGGTCAAATTGCAGCTGCAGCTGCAGGTCTGCGCCACAGCCATAGCAACACGATCTGAGCTTTATCTGTGACCTGTGCTGCAGCTTGCAGCAATGCTGGATCCTTAACCCACTGAGCCAGGCCAGGGATCGAACCTGTACCCTCAGGGAGACAGCATCAGGTCATTAACCCACTGAACCACAGGGGGAATGCCATAAATGCCCCAGTTTAAAGATAGGCAAGGGAGTTCCCATCGTGGCTCAGTGGTAATGAACCTGATTAGTATCCATGAGGATGCGCGTTTGATCCCTGGTCTTGCTCAGTGGGTTAAGGATCCAGCATTGCTGTGAGCTGTGGTGTAGGCTGTAGACGTGGCTCAGATCCTTCATTGCTGTGGCTGTGGTGTAGGCTGGGAGCTGCAGCTCTGAATTGACTCGTAGCCTGGAAACTTACATATTCTGCAGGTGCATTCCTAAAAAGTAAAATAAAATAAAAACGGGCAAAAGATTCAAATATACGTTTCTTTATAGAAGATATATAAATGGCCAATAAGCATTTGAAAAGATGCTTGATATCATTTGTCATTAAGGGAACTATAAATCAAAACCAGTAAGATACCACAAGGATGACTGTAATAAAAAAGATGGACAATAATAAATGTTGACAAGGATGTGGAGAAATTGGAACCCTTATACATTGCTGGTGAGAATTTAAAATGGTGCAACTTGAGTTCCTGCTTGTGGCCCAATGGAATTTTGGCATCTCTGTAGTGCCATTACGCAGGTTTGAGCCCCTGCCCAGTACTTGATGAATGGATAACCCAGTCATGGTATATCCATGCAATGAAATATTATGCAGCCATGAGAAGAAATGAAGTATCAATACATGCCACCAGACAGAAGAACTTTGAAAGTGGTGTGCTAAGTGAAAGAAGCCAGACACAAAAGATTAAGTGATACTGTATGATTCCATTTATATGAAATGTCCAGAATAGGCAAATCCATAGTAACAGAAAGTAGATTAATGGTTGCCAGGGTCTAGGGGGAGGGAGGAATAGAGACTGCTAATGGACACCTGGTTTCTTTTTAGGGTGATGAAAATACACTGGAATTAAATAGTGTTGACTGGAGAACAACCTTGTGAACATTCTAAAAACAGCTGATGTGTGCAGTTAAATTTTTTTTGGTTTGATCTGCCCCTCTCCAGTGCTTTCTTGACTAACGAAGGTCCAGAGCTGAGTGATTAAATGCAGCCATCCATTTTAGCTCTACCAGGTCTTGGTGGGAGGTGAGGGGGTATCTCTGTGACAAGTCCATAGGGGGTGGCCGGACACATGGGTGTGACATTGTACAAGCTTTGATTGACAAAAGACCTCTGCCTCTCCTTTGCAGAATAGTTCTCAGACTTCTACTCACTTGGGGTCCCCTTATCTGTTGCTCTCTACCTTAATTCCCTGTGGTGTCTGTGTGTTATATCATTGCAGTGCCGACGGGGAAGTGAAGCACTGTGTGATCTACAGCACTGCTCGGGGCTACGGCTTTGCAGAGCCCTACAATCTGTACAGCTCACTGAAGGAGCTGGTGCTCCATTACCAGCAGACGTCCCTGGTCCAGCACAACGACTCCCTCAACGTCAGGCTCACCTACCCTGTCCACGCACAGATGCCCTCGCTCTGCAGATAAAGAGGGAGTGGGAAGAGAGGTGGCTCTCTAGCATTTTTTTCTACAGTTTTTATTAGACTATGAGGGCATTCTTTCTACGTAGACTGCTTGTTTTGCACAAGAAGTGAATCTGTGAATGTGAAGTGGAGAGAGAGGCCGAGCAGCAGCCGGCCGGGATGGGGGCATGAGGGGCCTGAGGTTCTCTGGGACTCAGTCGTGCCGCTGCACTGACATAGGAAGCTGGAAGCAGATGTTGATTTTGGAAAGTCTATTTCATTGGGGTTTTTTGTTTTGCTTAGCCAGACACCCTCAACAGGACACATTAGGCCCGACGAGGGTGGGGGTTATACCTGGAAGCCTCTGAAGAGTCCATGTCCTCTTGTGAGAGGCCATGTCCCTGGGAGGGTGTGGAGGGGCAGGGCTCTGTTGGGAGTCTGTTTTGACCTGGCAGTCTCTCCTAACTTCCTCCACAAAAGAAGGCGGTTTTGGTTCTGTAGTCGAATGGCATTTGGTGAAAAACACAACCAAAGGAAAATGGGGAAGCTTGGGATTTCATTTAGACTCTTAGTCAAGGGGTAAAAACTCTCAACCGAAGGTACTTTATTTCTTAACCAACATAGTTTAGGCGTCAGCATCTCGTAGCTCCTCCTTTAAAGAAGCATTATGTTTAGAAACCAAATTGATTTCAGCAGAACAGTGATCGTTGCCAGACTTAAGTTCTGATGGAAGAAAGTGGCACTAGTATCTGAATGCACACATCTGTACCAAAACTTGAAAATAAAAGGAAAACTAGAATTTGTTAGTTTTAGCAAACACTAAAATTGGTCAGTGTAACTCCTTTTGCCTTGTTTCTCAGAGATGAGGAATAGTGTTCTTTTTGTGGGCTGGTGAGCTTTGAATCATAAAATGAAGTTGGTGCTTGTGTGGTGTTTCCTTAGCCTAAAGAATGATCTGTTGTTTGAAACCTTTGTAACTTGTTTGTATGAGTAAAGAAAAGGTGCAATCCAGTGCTTTTAGATGGCTTGATATACCAAATAATGATATAGAACAACATTCTTATATGTGCTTCCCCAAGGTTAAAGGCCCTGCAGAAATAGTCAACGTGGTTTGGTTTCCCTTCATCTCCTGTCCTTTGCTGGTAGGGCCCAGGGGAGCCATAGGTGGCCAAGGCTGTAGCTGAAAGGGAACCAGACTGGATTCAGGGACTTCAGTAAATCACAGACCCAGGGGCTGTAGTGTCAAAGGTGAGGGTCATATCACATTACCCACGTGCTTCCATACAGTGGTTTCCGAAATTTTTGCAAGGAAAGGAGAGGATGGATTGGAAATTAGACTGTTAGTCGAAGCCATCTGGAAGTATTTCGCTATCTTTTGTTTTGGTGATCTTGCCGTTAAGACGATGTGCAGGCTGTCCTCATGCTTCAAGTGGCCCCGATTTTAGGCCAGGAATCTTCTGCTCCATGTGGTTCAAATCTTCCGATGGAGTGAAGCTAGGTGAGTGGAGTTGAGGCAGCATCAATCTACTCCTACCTCCATTGCGCCCACCCCCATCAGTCAACACTCACTTGACAAATACAGTCCCTTTGCCTCTGAGCCAATCCTAGAGCCATAGTAGGCCCCCAGTGAGTGAGCTGTGCGAGCCCAAAGCTGTGTAGTCAGGTATCCTGGCTAAATTAGGGAAACGGCTGAGGCTTGGTGCATAAGATTTACAGCTAGGAAAGCTCTAGTTTGGGGGATGAAAGACAATATTTTGCTTTCCCTGAGCATTTATCTTGGTGACAGGGTCTAGAATGGACCAGACATAGAAATAGACATAGATTAAAAGTGTAAAGAAAAACCTCGAGAATTATTAACAGGATAAGAAGGGGCATATCTTTGGCTTTTTCTTGGTTATGTTGCAATTTCAGGATTGGGTGAGGCAGATAAATGAAACCCACTCCAGGGTCACTGTTCTGACCTAAGCTCTTAACTTATAGCCAGCTGGACGTTCTTCCCCAAATTGCCAGATTGAAATCTTGCTAAAGTTTTACTGAGTAATGCCAGACTGACTGCTATTAGGCATACCTGGATGGCTTTGTACTTGGTGTTGAACCTGCTTAAGCAGCTGGGATTGGGTGCAGGCAATCTCTTCTTTCTGGTTCTAAGATTCAGTGTTCTGAAAGTCTCTTTCAAGAAATGAAAATGAGAGTGAGGGTACATGCCTCTAACATCAAACTGTTTTGCTCCTTGTCAGGCAGATGTTAAGGGTGTGCAGGGAGAGAGCGAGCACCATCCACTGTCTGTACTTGGACTGGCTTGTGGTGAAGGGCTACTCTAAGTCTTACATTCCTCCACTTTTTTTTCTTGTTCATTCTCGAATTTGTTGCTTTGTGGGAACTAAGACCTAGAGGTATTCTGAGAATTTGGAAAGTATCTTTTCTGATTAGTTGCCCCATGATTTGCTCGATCCTGAGCCAGTGGAAATGGTGTAGGGGCCAGTCTAGTAACTGCTTGGAGGGATTGTGTGCAGCCCCTTTACTCCATGGTCTTGGCACAGATCCTGGCCTCCTTCATCAGAATCTAGTTCTGTCCCGTCCCATGCTCTGAGCCCTGGGATTTTCTCTTGGCATCTTAACTGTAGCCTCACTGAGGCAGAGAGTAAAGAAGACAGACCACGACCAGAGGGGCTCATTGTTTTCCTGGCTAGAAAAGCTGGCCACCAACATAGAAGCAGCATGGGGCTGGCTGGACACTGGTCCTTGACCTATCTTTTCTAGGTGGAGCTTTCATCACAGAACAGTGCTCTGTCTCCATCTGGTCACAAATGCTAACTAAACCTTGGCCATGGCTCAGGCCTGTATAGGCTAGCTTTATCCTTACCACTGATTTGGCCAAGGTTGTGTACTTTCTAGTATCTTTCCCTACCCTGTCTCCAAGTCTGATGGGACCTCCTGCTAATTTTGGACCTCATGTGCTTTGAAGAAGCTTTTGAGAGCCAGTGTGGTGTCTTCCATGAGTCTCCTCCTCCTGCAGCAAGAAACCAGCCTCATGGGTCCTCTTGAGCCAAGAATATCATGTGGGCAGTTCCTGGTTTCTCAAGGTGGTCTCTGTTGCCAGTTAAGACTCCTTAGTAAGTCTCTGTGCTTCAGTGGCCTCAAAGCAAAGGGTCCAGATGGGGGCCTGGCTGGGCCCTCTGCTGTCAACTGCTCAGCCTTGCTCTAGCTCCAGCCACTTGTGACAAACAACCTTGTTTCCTTATAAATTCCAGCATGACTTTGGTGCCCTGTTGTTACTCGTGAAAAACCTATTCTTCTGTTGTCTTTGATGTAGTCCAAAAAATTCATGTAGTTACGTAACAATATCTGATTCACAAGGAAGCCAACTATATGTCTTGTGTTGGGACAGTTCATAATGTAGTTCCTAGACCACTTTTGCAAATTGTTCTTGTCACCAGATGTGTTCAGACATTGCTGTGCGGTTGTGGGGAAGGGAGGGGGGAAGGTGAGGGGAGATATACTTTTTGGTCTTTTTGTTTTTTACCTTCCCCAAGAGGGGACAGTCTGGTCAACTTGCTCCAGTAATGCAATAAAGACATTGCAATACAGCACCTCTTTGTCCTCTTGCTGTGGAGGGTGGGCTGTGGGTGGGTGTGCGTGAAAGGAAGAGGCCTGGGGTGCTTTTCCAACCCTGAAACTCCCAAGCACCAAAAGACGGGTCCTAGAGCTGAACTGGGGCAACCAGAGGCTCTCTTCTTCCCCAAATAAGAAGTCAACTCTGTCAGTCATGATGCCAGAATCTTGTTTACCAACACAGGACACAGAGAGACTCAGAAAACTAACCGAGAAAACTCAGTCTGAGGGCTCTCCCTTTCCTTCTCACCCTGTTCCTACTGGAAAGGCCCGTCAGTTGACTCTCATTCTAGTGAGGGGGGAGGGTAAGTGCGCTCAGTCTTAAGAGTCCATCCTCTTGTTGCCCCAGGCCCTGTCACCGTCCTGCCACAACACTTTACTGAGAACACAGCAAAGATGTGACCACCTCTGTGGACACAGAGCCCTGCAGTTCTTATCCTTGTCACTCAGGCCCCACCCACATGTGATGAATTACAAATCAGACTGTAGGGCAATAATATATATATATATATATATATATATATATATATATATATATATAGTGTCTTTTTAGGGTTGTACCCATGGCTAGGGGTGCAGTCGGAGCTGGCCTACACCAGAGCCACAGCAATGAGGGATCCAAGCCACGTCTTTGACCTACACCACAGCTCACGGCAATGCCAGATCCTTAACCCACTGAGCAGGGCCAGGGATCGAACCCTGTATCCTCATGAATGCTAATCAGGCTCATCAACCTCTAAGCCACAACGGGAACTCCAATAATCTATCGTTTTAAATGACCTTGCCTACATCCTTCCTCCCCACTACCCTTAGCTATGTAACATCCCCAAGGCCCCTGCTAGGAACCATGAATGATTTCCCCTAATCTCAAGAGTTTTTTCCACTCAGCATGGGACACTCAAATTCCTCTCTCTAGTCCAGTCTGCTCTGCTGAACTCCACCTGCTGCCTGGCTGTCTCCTCTGGGGCTCTGGGTATCCCACGGGCACTGCAAACTGTGCTTACAGAGAACACATATGCTTGGTTATGAATTCCCTCACCTTCCTGCCACCAAACCTATAACTGATCTGTATCCACATAACTCTTCTCCTTCTCAAGTGTTGAATTACAAAAGGTAGCCCTCGTCTAAAAGCCCATCTTTCCACCTGTATTTTGGATCCTATTTTCTCCCATCTTCTGAGGAATCTCCCGTGAATTCTCTGACTATAGTTTTCTCTCACCTGGATAACACACTGATACTTAAACACAGCTGGGTGTCTCACTCCACTTAATCTCTACTCAGATCTTTTGAAAAAAACCCATCTAATTTTGTCTTTATTTCCTCATCTCCTCAAGCATTTCAGTACCTGCTCCACTACCTGGAACTGCTCTCCTCTGTGCCTTCGGTAGCCAGCACTGTGACTCTTATCCATGAAAAACTCTGCCGTTGACGTCATGATTCATTCATTTAGTTCCGCTCCTATCCCTCTGACTGGTCCTTTTAATTCTCCTGGACTCCTCTGGCCACCTTTCCACATGTCTTTTTCTCTGGCAGTTTTAGCCACATGCCATCTCCACACGTCAATATTAGCATAGGGTCACCACCTAGCCCTGGTTCTTGTCCATTATTTCGTATTTCAGGAAATGAAAATACATAATTTATCTGGTTATGTGAGGTCAGAAATAGTCATCTTTGATATCTTTGTCTTGTGTCTACATAAAACCCACCACCAACCCCTATCAGTTTTACTTTCTAAATATCAAAGATACCACTTCTCTCCAACTGCAGTTTCACTATATCTAACTTTAATACTGAAAGACCTCTCTTTTTTCATTCTTGCCCCCTCAAATCCATTCCCATTATAGCAACCAGAGTCATCTTTCAAAATACAAACCTGAACTTGGTGTAAAACCAGTAACTTTCAATTGTTCTTATGGTAAATCATCAAATTCTCAAAATGGTCTGGTTTCTTCCAAGTTCAGACTCTCATCCCCTACTTCAGTTACTTGTCACTTGGCTTCCTCTCAGCTCATCCTAATGTCCTAGACTTTTTCCTTCTGCGCATGTCCTCTGTACAATCCCCACCTACTCCTATGGCTTTAATTACCATCTGTTTGCTGATGGCCACCAGATGTATGCGTCCAGCTCTATACTCGCCCTCTTTCTGGAGAAACCTCACTTGTCATTCTAGTTTAGACTATAATGGGTTACCCCATCATTTTCTCTCCGGTCTGCTTGATCCACTCAAACCCTGCTATGCTGTAGTAAGCGGCCTTCCTGAAACATAAATCTGACTATACAGTTCCCTGCAATTAGCTTTCAGAAGCTCCTCACTCCAGTCAGGCAAAGCTGGCAGTTTCTCAGGGGAGCGCCACTGGCACTTGGGGCAGTTGTCCTAAGCATTACAGGATGCTTAGCATCTCTGTGCCTAGTCTTCCCAAACTCCTTCCTCCCCCACCCCCATTACCGACCCCCACTAGGGGACTGCTCCCTCTCAGGAACTGTTCCATCCCAGGAACTGCTGCAAGATGTGCCCAACCCTCGCCCTAAACCTGTAGTGTGGGGCTTCTAACCAGAACCTGTCATATATGGGTTGTAAGGGGGGGGGGGCAACTAGTTACCTGTGTTCCCAGTGCCCAGGACAGGCTGGCCAGGGGTCTAGCATCAATGAAGGAAGGTTCAAGACGGAATGGAGGCTGAGGAGGCAGGCATCCCACTGGTGCCCTCTGGTGGCCACAGTCTTACCCTTGCAGGGTGTTGAGCTGCATGGCCAGCCAGCGGCCCAGAGCTATTTTCTTGTCTCTAAGCCTCTTGCTGCCTCTCCTTCTCACCTAGGCATTAAGTTACGGAATAGTTAGTGCAAGACAGCAATTGGGCAAGTCCTCCATCACCACAGATGCACTCCACCACAGCCCTATTTCTTGGTCCTGTGATGCCATCTCCTGACTCCTCAATAACATCCCACAGATGGGCCCCCCCCCAATCCCCTCCACACTACTCACCAAGTGCACGGCTACCCACTGGAGGCTGCCCACGTCAGCCATGGCCATTTCCATTGCTAAGGCCTACCTGACAACAGCTCAAGGAGGGCTCATAGGCTACAAACATTAAGGGTTTATGACCAAATATGGCCTGGCCTTTTAGCATTTTACCAAGTAACTTCTCCCTCCATTTAAAAACTAGTGATTACTTGTGATTTTATGACTTTTCTGCCTGCGTCTTCTAAGTCTCCTTTCTTTGCCTTAAATTCTAATGCATTACAGTCAATACACTGATGGCTCTCAGATTTCTATCTTCAGTCTAGGTTTCCCTGAGTTCCACACCCATGCCCCTTCTGGATGCCCTACAAGTACCTCAGATTAAATACACCCAAGTTCAACCCTTTACCTTCCTCTACCTCTTTTCCTCATTTTCTGGCTAAGAGGTATTCCAGATTAGGAGATAAATATGGGTTCTAGAGTCAAGAGAAAACTAGTAGGCTCTAATCCTAGCTCTGACCAAGCTATATGATCTCGCTCAAGTTAACTTCTGAAATCCTGAGTGTCCTTATGAAACAGAAACATTAGTAGCTACATGGCCTTCTTAGGTTCCCCATCACCTACAGAAAGCCTCATCTCCTGGAGGGCTCTTGATACGGCCCTTGCCTAACACACTAGACCCATGTCCACTTTGAATTATTTTCAGTTCTTTGAATACACCAGGTGTATGGTAAGTGTGTTGCCTGGACAGACTTTCTCACACAAATCCCCTCTTCTAATCTAGCAAACTCAGGGTTAGGCACCCCTCCTGTGACAGTGGAAACTGTCTCACTCACCACTGTATTTTCAGCAGCAGCACAGGACCCTGGAGTTACATTTGTATTGACCGAAGGAAAGAAGCAAGCAAAAGACATCAAGATGGTTTTCAAGAGCATGTATTACACAGGTCTGAGTGGAGGAAATGGCAAACAGCTGCTATGTTTGCTTTAAAAGCTCATCAGATGCCAAGTCCTGATGCTTCTGAGGGCCCCCTGGGTCTTGGCCCTTCTGGAGCAGGCTGGGCCCAGGCTCCTGGGTGAGGGGGCAGCTTCTGCATGGAACGTCCTGCCTCCTGTCACCCGAGGCATCAGGCACTTCGGTGATGCCCAGGGCTGGCTCCTCTTTCTCTCTCTGTGTACACTCAGACTCCCATAGCCAGCTCTGGCTGGGAACCTCACGAGGTGGGCGGGCCAGCCTAGGGGCACTGGGTGGCCATGACTTTCCCTCCTGTCTGGGAGACAGGTTTGTAGGGTGGACTGGAGTTGCGGTTTCCAAATCTTGGGAGCTGGCCAGCCCACCTTCCATTGTTGCCTTTCTGCTTGGGGATACCCTGCCAGGACCCTCAACAAGGAATTTCCAGGACCACGGCCCCAGCTCTCCAGAGGTGGAGGCAGTGGAGCAACTGGTGGGGATGAGATCTGAAGAGCTTGGACAAAGTGCTGTTAGTGCCTGGGTGCGGAGGTGCTGGGCCTTCCAGCAGCCTTCAGGGGGGATGGGGTCCGTGGGTCTAGCCCTACCCAAGCCAGGGGCTGATGATGAAGAACTGGCGGCCTCTTCAAAGGCTTGTAGGATCCCAAGCCTCTTCTGGGGGACACTAGGGCCTTCCATTCTGGGAGATCCCAGTGTGACCCCTGTCCTTAGGCCTAGGATCACCGGGCCCTGGCTCCCAGCGTCCCTAGGCAAGAAGGCATCCTCTTCCTCACCCTCTCGTGCCCCCCTGAGAGGTGGATCCTGGCCCACTTCTGGGTTAGGTACCAAGCTTGGCTCCTGTGCACCTTGGCTGTTCTCAGGCCCTTCATCAGTGTCATCTTCTGAAGAGTCAACCTCCCGGATGGCTTCCTGCTTCTGCAGTGCCTCTCGCCGTTCAGCCCGGTCCTGGCGGAGGGTGCCTAGGGCCCGCGAGGGAGCAGGCTGCAGCACCCCCTTCCCCGGCAGCACACTTCTGGTCCCAACCACCTCCAGAGGGCTGATTTCCCTGGGTGGCAGTTCCTTTTTTAGCTCAGGGTGGGGCAGGTCAAGGCTATGTTTTCGAGAAGTGGCTAGCTTCTTCTCGGAAGCAGCAAGTGCAGCCGCCAGTTTCTCAGCTGACTGTACCCTCTTAAGTAGAGGTGAGCGGGGTGGCTCTGCACTCTTGGGCCGTGAGAGTTGCCGGCCTAGGGGAGGTGACAGGTGAAGCTTGGTGGGGAAGGCCTGGGCTCCATGGCCAGACAGCGGTGATGGGGAACGTTGGGGTGAAGCTGCTGGCGGTGGAGAAGGGGTGTGGGCCAGTGGTGACAGTGGGATGCTGCCTGCGGACTTGCGCCGAGGAGAGCGGTACTGGCGTTGGAGCTTGGGTGCCAGACCGTGCAGAGAGCTTGGCCGTGTGTGCCCAGAGCCGGCTGGAGAGCTGGGCACGCTGGAGCTGGGGGAACTGCTCTGGGATGAATTCCCCCCCACTTTGCAGACACACAAACACACAGACAAAGGCACAGCAGTTAGCTCCTAGAAGTCATTTAGGGGCAGGACAGGGCTCAGCCCTGCCATGTCCCAGATTCATCAGGGTCACTCCACCAGCAAACCAGAGCTCAGCTACAGAAATGAAGTCACCCTCCACTCCTGTCACCTCCTTGCCCCAAGGCTGCCGGGTCTTTAGGGGGTGGGATGAACGAGACCGTCAGAGTGGGACCAGTGAGAAGCACACGCAGCCCAGGACTCCTACCCCTCTGGGGTTGCCTCTACGACCTGCAGGGAGCCCCTCATACCTGAGTGCACAGAGTCTGGGGTCACCCGGTACCCCTGCGTGGGAGACCGGGGGGACAGACTGTGGCCGTGTGTGGGAGAGCCTGGCCCACTCTCGCCTGATGACAAAGAGCGGTTAAGGGAAGAAAGGCTACGGCTGGTGTGGAGCAGGGACGCCTGCTTGGTGATCTTCCGGAACAGGGAGCTCCTTTTCCTGCTGCAGAGACAGGGTTGGAGGCTGTCAGAGTTGGTGCCAGGGCACAGCACACACTAGCACTTAGGTGGCTCAGAGCAGACCCCCTGGACAAAGTCTGGCTCACCTTTCTTGCCCATCCTTGCCCCGGTTCCGCTTGCTCCTTCGGGCCATCTTGGCCTTGTAGCTGCCCTTCCGAGCCGGCCCCACTTTAATGGACGTATTCTCCAGGGGAGTTGTTGAAATGGACACCTTGTTTCCACTCTAGGGCACAGAGCAGGAGCCTGGGCTGAGGCGGTGGCCGTGCTGTCCCCACCCCTCCCTCCAGGCCCAGCTCCCCAGCAGCTCTAGCTTTGGCCTCCTCATCACCACGTCCGAACCACAGACCGCCCTCCCTCTTCAGATTAGAAAGTGGCTCCAACTGGAGTCTGAGTGGTTTGAGGTTGGGCAGGTAGAGAAGAAGTTCGTATGCTCTGTGCTCCAGTCCCACCCACACCTCAGAAGGATCCCTGGACCTTAGACAACGAGACTGCTGCCTTCCAGAGAAAACTCTTGCTATGGTGACACCCAAGTTCTGGGTGCATGTCCATCTATCCCCAGAGTATGTGTGCGCCCAACTCCCCGTTCTGCTATGGCCAGTCACAGACTCACAAGGCTGGGGCCACGCAGCACTGACCTTCAGGATCAGCTCCACCACCTCCGTGTGCACCAGCCCATGCACAGGCTCCCCGTTGACGTGAGTGATGAGGTCCCCCTGACGAAGCCCCGCCTCGCTGGCTGGACCTCCGTCCTCCACATGCTGTCCCGGGGAGAGAACGGTCCTCGGTCTGGAGCCTGAGCCTGAAGCGCTGTGACTCTCTACCCCCACCCTTTGACCCCTGAGGGTAGTGTCGGCAGGACCAGAAGCAGGGACAGACGGGGGGTGAATCTGGGAGACAACAGGCCTGGGTGGCCAGACATACCCAAACCATGTGGTGCACAGTGTAGACATCCGAGTCACCCATGTAGACACGGATGGCCCTCAGGGTGAAGCCATACTTCTTGCCGGCTCGGTGGATGATGACGGGGGCCCTTGAGCTGCTGAGGGCTGGCAAGAAGTCCCTGCTTGGAGAAGAATCCCTGGACGATGGGTTGGATGACTGGGAATGTGGGGACATGGGGCTGGCCAGTGGGGAGCAGGTGTGGTGTTCTGGAGAAGGAGAAGCCAGGATTCAGTGCTTCTAGCCTGGCCCCTGTCTAGGCTGTCGATCCTACACAGCTCTAGGCACAGAGCCCGCGCCCAGGTGTGCCCTCCCCACAGCCGGTGAGCAGCAAAGTGCCCTCGTGTGCCCAAATCTTCACAGACCCCAGGAGACGATGGGGAATGGCAGCTAGCCTTTACTCAGCGCTTACTTATGTGTATTTAGTACCATATAAGCCCTTCATACATACTTAAATGTCACAGTTATCCTACCAGCTACCATTATTAATACCCACATTTTTTGATGAGTAAGTTTAAGCTCAGAAAGTTTAAGCAACTTCCTCAAGGTCAAGAGCCCTTTAGTCATGGAGCCAGGATCTGAATATAAGCTCTCTGCCTCAGAGCCCACGCTTGTTACACAGCATTACCTGCCTTCTGGTGCCTTCTGGTGCTCGCATACACAACCCCAGTCACCAACGCACCCCTTTAGAGACCTCTAGTCTCTTAACAAAGGGGCAGCAGTGACACGCAGTCTCTCAGACACCTGCTCAACATACAACACCTGCCTCACACAGAGCCCTGCCATGGGCCCACAGAGATTTCAGGGCCCTTCCTCTAAGTTTTATCTTGGTTCCCTGTGGGCCTCACCTGCAGGAATGAGGAGGGACAGGGCTGTGGCAGAGGCGGACTTGATCACTTTGTTGATGGGCCGAGCAGTGCGCTTCTCTATAGAGTCTCCAGAGAGCAGCCGGTGACGGGCCCTGCGCACTGCCAGGTCACTGATGGCCTTGGCAGTGGCTCCCTCAGCCCGCTGTAGGGTCCCACGGCCTCCTTGAGTCTCCACGGCTGCGGGTCAAACAAGCAGTGAGGCCTGCAGGGTAGCTGAGCCTCCCCTCCTGCCTCCCTGCAGGACGCGCCAGCCTAGCCCCTCCGGCCACCTGCTGGGCCACACCTGGACCAGAAGCACTGCTCTGGCCAACGGGCTCCTCGTCCAGCTTCAGCCGCTGCTCCACCGGCCGACTGGGGGCTGGCCCGGATACCCCTTCTCCAGACAGGGGTGTCAGCGGCCAAGCACCCTCCTGCTGCTGCCTCCTAGGGGCGCCACTTGCTTCCTCAGTGGCCTCAGGGAAGCGAGGCACATCCAGGAGGCCCGAGCAGTGGCGTCGAACGGTCAGCGGAGGGCTCGAGTCACTCTCTGTGTGGGACGACTCCGACACCGACAGCCGCTTCCGTAATCTGTGAGAGCCGGGCCTAGGGTGAGCCCAGGCTCTCCCGGCACAGCACCCTCCCCCGGGACACCCCTCTAGGAGCCGCCTGGTGAAGAGCCCTCACGGCACCCCGCTTCTCCCCATCGGTGCCTCCCGCCCTGGCCGAGCCCCAGGCACTCACATCTCAGGGGAGCCAATCACCCAGCTCCGGTCCCGGCCCCGCAGCCCGGCCAGCCCGTCGCAGCGGTCCTCCTTCTCCTCGCTCAGGCTGCGCTTGGTGGGCGGCGGCATCCGGCGCTCCTCCAGCAGCGAGAGCCGCTCCATGCTGCTGTACACCTGCGGGCGCGGGACGCGTGCTGGAGATGCCCAACGATCGCGCCTCCCTTGGCACCCGAAGCCAGGAATCTGAGCCAGTTCCCCCTTCCCTCCCCACACATACCAGCTGAACATTTGAGGACTATTCTACTGGTCTAACCTGGTCTTAGCCCTGGCGCCTCACATGTCAGGGCCCTGAATAGTTCTAGAAGCATCTGTCGTAAGCACGCCCAGCCCTTTCCTCGTCTTTTCCTAGAAGCAGCCCCATCACCGCCTCCCAGGTGTGCCCCAGGCATGTCCCGACGGGTCCCCTTCTCCTAGTTCTCCAGCCTGGACCCGCCTCAGCCGCACCTTGCTGAACCTCGGGGAGCAGGAAGAGAACTGGCGGATCTCAAGGCAGCCATCCTCACTCACTTCCTCCTCGTCTTCCGAGTCCACGTGGTGGTACCGCTCTGAGCGGGCTGGGTCAGACACACAGGACAGTCCCTTTCAGAAGCCCTGCTGGTGGCCCCCTTTGACCAGAGCCTCCCCTCCCTCAGGAGGGCCTGGAAAAGTTGCTCCCCATACCAAGTTCAAGGTGCACAGTTGACTCTGGGCACACAGGTAGGATCCCCCAGCCCCCAACGGCCTTACTGTCAAAGTAGCTGGTATCATCCTCTGACTCCAGCTGAGGGATAAACTCAGCCTTTTGGCGAAGAAGTCCCGTCCAGTCCAGACCAGCAAAGAATGGGTGCTGCTTCACCTCATGGGCACTGCCTGTGGATAGGGACAGCGTGGCGAAAGGGTGGGGTGAGCTGTGTGGAGGACACGTCAGCACGTCCAGTGAGAACCTAGGCCTCGAGAGGCTGGGCCTGGGAGCCTCAGCTCCAGCACCTTCCACGGGCACTGCCCACACCTGAAGCCCAAACCTCCCAGTTATATGGACGCAGCCACTGCCCCTGTCCCCTGTTCCAAGGGGCAAGAAATGTTGGTGGGGCCTGTCCCACCTGTACCCAGCCTCTCCAGAGGGTTCTGGTGGAGCAGTTTAGAGGTGAGATCCTGGGCATCCGGCGGCAGCGCGTCATCCCCCTCGGGCCACACGATCTCATCTGAAGAGTCGTTGGGGGTGACAAGGGGAGGAGTGGTTAGAGAAGGGTCTCAGAAGTTGTGGGCAGAGTGGGGAGACGAGGAGTCCTAGGACAGGATAAGGGTGCAGAGGCATAAAGGGCACAGCCCAGAGCTCCGCAAGCCTTGCCTGGGACCCACTTCCTTTAAGTTGTATAGGTTCCTGTCCTTCTAGGGAGTCGCCCACACCCTAGACCACGGCTGGCTCTTAGATCCACGGTGGGCACTGCAAAGACTTCCCCTGGTCTCATGGCGAGCTCACTCTGTTTTTATAGTCCAGACACAGGTACACTCCCACACAGCTCACACTCGGGGTATGCAGAGGTACACCCAAGCAAACAGGACCACGAACGCAATCAAAACATGAGCTAGTGACAGAGCACGCATGTGCACACATCTAAGAGGCCCGCAGACCAAATACAGATGCGTGAATTCAGAGCAAGAACTCCTAAGCCTCACAGACGCATGCGTAAATCCTACATGTGGGTGCAGAGCCTGTCCCCCAGCAGGCCAAGGTGATGGTACCTACCACTGATCACTTGCCCAAAGAGCTCCTCCGGAGTGTCTCCAAAGAAAGGGACGCAACCCACCAGGAACTCATACAGGATTATGCCCATGGCCCACCAGTCCACTGGCTTCCCATAGCCCTGACGCAGGATCACCTCAGGCGCAATGTACTCCGGGGTCCCGCATACCTGGGCGTGGAGAAGCCAGGCTGGCTCAGCATCCTGAGGCAGCGAATTGGCAGAGCAGCGGGAGGGGTGAGGGTGCTCCCACTTCTGGAGCAGAAGGTCTCTGAGGGAAGACTCAGCTCACTCTGGTTAACGAGCAGGAGCAAGAGGCGCCCCAGGGTCCCAGAGCTGGAGCTGCTGCTGGGGTTTGTCTATTTGCTAGTTAACCGGAACATCTAACTGTAGCCTGGAACCAGCACTTGCTGAACCTTCGACACCTCCTCCTGGCATGTGGTACCCACAATTGGCCTCTGCCCTCCAGACTCCCAAAGAACAGACCCGAAGGTCACATGACTACTCCAGGGACCTGTGAAAGGTCACAACCTGAAACGTCAGGTTGGGAAACGTCCAGGGGCTCCTCTCAGGGAGCTGGGCTGCAGCCCAGGGGAAACTTGGCGTTGTGCTCCCAGGACAAGAGGCGCCAGGAATTCTGCTCTTGACAGAGACTAGGAGGCCCAGGACTGACCTCACATCAGTCTCTGAGCGTGTCAGCGGTTAGGTGACCTCTCTTCTCCGAACCCTGAGGACGGAGATGATTCTGGATTTTATATCCATGTGATTCCCATGGTCTATCTATTTCCAAATATGCTTCCCATCTCAATGCCTCGCTGGAACCGAAAGGTAGAAAAGACAGGCGTTCTCGGTCTTAACATCTAGCTGCAAGCTAAGCATGTGGCCCCCAGTCCTTATTGTGAGGCCTGGAATTCACCTCTCAAGGTCCCAGCTGTCCTTCTTACCTGCTTGTCCAGGAACTCCCGAGCATCTTTTTCAATGTGGCCCTCGTACAAGTTTGTGGTCAGACTCATGAGGCCAATTTTGGAAAGGCCAAAGTCAGTGAGTTTGATATGCCCCATGGATGTAATCAGCAGGCTGAGAAACCAGAGAAACAAAAGTTTGGAGTTATCTCCAAGAGCGGTTTTCCAAGAGTGCAAGTCTTAGTATGAGCCCATTTAGTATTTCCGCCCAGGGTCTACTGTGGGACACAGCAAGGCAGCTTCACAGAGCCAGGCAGTGGCGAGAGAATGAACAGCCCTGGCCACGGGAGCACCGCATTCTGCACAAGCAGCTAGCCTGCTTTTTGCCCATCATCCCAGCTCATTTTGGTTCACTGACCTCAACTGCCTCCTGTCCTGGGGGCAGATGTCAGCCAGCTGAGGAACAGACCTCCTTCCACAGAGCCATCGGCCTCACCCTAGCGCTCTGGCCATTCCCAGTGCCTTCCCCTCACCCGGGGGCTCACAATACCCAAATCGGGGAGAGGGGAAAGGGGCACGATGATCTCGTCCCACATCCACGGCTGGTCTCAGGAGCACTGGCTGGAGGAAACTACAAACAAGACCTCTGCAGACTACAAATAAGGGAACCTTCTCTTCACTTTCACATTCGCTGCATGGGCCACTTCCCTTTGGGCTGAGGTCTCACCCTGCCACCCCTTTATGATCCCCAAATCGGCATCTCTGGCCTCGACTCCTTTGATGAGTTCCATGGCTCCTAACTGCCCAGGCGCCCAACTACGGGCCCCGCAAACTCAGCCTGTCCAAAACAAGGCCCCACTTCCTAATAACTGGTCTTCTTCTCAACGAAAAGCGGTGATTTCTGTTAGCTACTGAGCTCTGTGATAAATGATCAATGATATTGATCATTTATAAACATATCCTGGCTTGTGAAAGGTCTTACAGAGTAACTAACACAACAGAGGTAGGTATTACTATCCCGGAGAGGAGGAACAGGAGGCTCAGAGAGGTTTAATTAACAGACCTGAGCTCAAAGAGTTAACGCGCTCTATGAATTCAAATCTAATGTCAAAGCTGCTTTCCACTACAGAGGCTTCTCTCCACCAGCCCCAAGCTGTGCATCTATCCCAGACTCCTGCCCCCGCCCCCCGCCTTATCGCTTCCTTTCCACGTCCCCACACTGCCCCTCTCTTCTCCATCCTGACTGTTCCGGTGCAGGTACAACAATGGGGTCTGGCCTCCTGCCAAGGTCTCACCACCTCTTTCCACGGGCAGTGTTCGTCTTAAATTTAAATCAGAGTCTGAGTGTGTCACTCTGTCACACCTGTGATTAACAGGCCCTTCGGAGACTCTCTAGGACTCTTTAAAGTAAAACCCAAACTTGACAAAAGGCCCCATGATGATCCAATCCCTGCCCATCTCTCTAGCTTCCTCTCTTACTATTCTGACCGACAGACAATCTCAGCTCCAGGCACACTCTACTATCTGCAGCTCAATGGTCCCTCCCCTCACCCTGGCTGTGCCTTTGCAGATCCGGCTCCCCAGCTTGAGAAAGCTCCTCCCACCGTTGCCCCCCCAACTGATGCCTTTTAAGAAACAGCCTGTGCACAGATTTTTCTGTCATCCACACTAGACTGCAGCTCTACAGGCCAGCGACCAGAATATAGAGCTCGGCACAGCGGTGATGTCACTAGCGTCAGGACACTTGCTCAGCCAGCTACTAGACGTGTGGATTTTGTTCCTGCTTGGTTTCATGAATGAAGGGTTTCTTGCGTGTAACCAAAGCCTCATGAGGCCCCTGCCTGACTTTGCTGCCAGTGCTCCCTGCATTTGGGGTGGTCGATGGGGAGAGCATCAGGCTTAGAGCGGCGTTTCCTAGCAGCCATTCTGGGATAGGTTCCAACCTGCTGTGCTGGCCTTCACTTATCTAGAGGCCCAAGAGGGAGACCAGGGACAAGGGACCCAGATAGTGGGCATACTTGTCAGGCTTGAGGTCACGGTGCACGATGCCGTAGTTGTGTAAGTACTCCAGGGCTAGCACGGTCTCCGCAAAATACAGGCGCACCATGTCCACAGGCAGGGCCCCGATGTTCTTCAGCAGAGTGGCGCAGTCTCCTCCTGCAACAAGCCCAGGTCCCCATGAAGGAAGAACCCAGAGCCCCGCTCAAAACTCCATGGAAGACCCTGGTCCTCGAGACTGTGATTCTAGCCCTGCTGCTGCTGGCATGGGTGAGGGAGCGCGGAGGGGAGCGGAAGGAAGAGGAGGGTGCCAGTGGCTGTCAAGGCCTTTGCTCAGGCCAGAGAAGGAAGGAACCCAGGCCACCAGGCCTGTAAGTCGACTTGCAGGTCCAGAACAAAGTTCTTTTAGAATGGAAATCCTGTTTATTATAAACACATCTGGCTGAAACTTCAGCATTTGTTCATTTATTTCCTTCCTGTTGGCTGTCCTTTAGTTGTTGAGTAAGGTAACAGTGTAAACTCCTGGCATGTACCCAGCGAATTAAAAGGGAAGTTTTGTTCAGCTTCAACTTCAGAATTCAGGCAGAATATCTCAGGAAGCTGTACACAGCACTGACGGGGGGTGGGTGTTGGGGGAAGGCTGCTGCCCCCTCCAGGGCTGTGCCCCGTGGCGCTCTTCAACACTACCCCCAGAGCACTCTGTGTGATCTCAGGGGGTGTCCCTGTCACAAGCCATCCACCGAGGCAGTGACTTTTCTTTCTTCTGATGCAGTCTTCCCAGCACCCATCCCTGGGCTCTGCTCCCGCCTGGCACCAGCGGTGGAGGCTGTGCAGGCTTTGGGGGGCAGGATTTACACCTGCGGGGCCGTGACCTCCCATCCCAGAATGCTTCTCATTGCACCTGACGTGGGCAGCCTTGCGGCAGCTACTGCCCTGGAAGCTCTCCCGGGAGGGGCAGGGCACCTCGTGCCCACCACGGCCAAATGGTCTCTGAGACCTGAAGGCAGAAACCAATGCCAGAGAGAGGTTAGGAAGCTGGGCCCTGAAACTTCACCTCTACACAAAGCGAGGGGCCCGTGCTCAGGCTGTCTCAGACTGTGCCTTGACCTCCACGCCAGGCCACCTTCCCCCAGTACCTTCAACATACTCCATCACCATGCACAGGTGGCGCTTGGTCTCAAAGGAGCAGAACATGCTGACCACAAAGGGGTTCTCCGCAAACGTCAGTATGTCTCGCTCCACGAAGGCCTGCTGGATCTGGTTCCGCAGGATCAGGTTCTGCTTGTTGATCTTCTTCATGGCAAAGCGCTGCCGAGTGGACTTGTGCCGCACCAGGAACACGGCCCTGGGAAACACAGCCCGCGTCCCCCATGACCCTCGGGCGGACGTGTGCTCCCCACCAACCACCCTGAGCTTGGGGGGCTCAAATGCCTCCTCTCACACCTTATGAATGCACAAAACAAAGGAACGGGGGGTGCTTATCAGAGGAGCTGAGCCCCCAGCCCAGACAGCGCTTTGATTTCCTGACAGACCAAGTCCCAAGGACACTCAGCCCCTCCTCAGAGTGCAGGGAGAGGAGGGGCGCCCCCGGGCGGAGGGAATCTTGCCAGGGAAAGGAAGCCTGCTCAGACGCCGGAGGAAACCGGACCCTTGCTTCTGCAGAAGGCT
Organism: Catagonus wagneri; assembly: GCA_004024745.2. NCBI lineage: Eukaryota > Metazoa > Chordata > Mammalia > Artiodactyla > Tayassuidae > Catagonus > Catagonus wagneri. Next base: position 27,815,158 of record PVHT020000066.1, read on the forward strand.
CCGGGGAGGGAGAGGGTCCATCCTGAGGCACCTGCTGCCCAGAGGATTAGGCATCATACACGTCTAGAAGGAGGGACCCAAGGGCTGACTCAGCTCCAGTTCCAGCCACACCCCGACCCCTGCCTTTACCCATAGGCGCCATTGCTGATGAGCTTAATGGTTTCGAAGTCCTCTTCAGAGGGTGTCTTTTTAGATGTCAGAGATGCCCCACGGCCCTGGAAGATACAGGAAAAGGCGGGAGGCAGGCGTGCTTCTCAGGGGCCATGTGCTTGGGAAAGCTGTAGCCCTGGCATCAGTTCAGCTCTCAGCCCTGCCGCAGCCTTCTGCCTGCTCTTCCTCAGGATCTGAATGACTGAGACGTTTAAGCAGCCAGCCACTCCCCAGCCTCTCCTCCAGACAGTCTCTTGGGGAGAACTCACAGCCCTTTACTCCCCAGGGCCCAGGCTCCAGACTGGGGCAGTAGCTCAGGTCTTACCTCAACTGAATCATCTGTCTCCGGAGTGTCAGGACTGTCGTAACTGCTCAACTGGGCCATTTCTAGAAACAAAACAAGGATACGAGAGAAAAGTGTGCGTGGCAATGTCAGGCATCGTAGCAGCCCACTCACATCCCCTGACAGATCCATGCAGGGTCAGCACACTAACGCTTCCTGCATTAGTTTGGAAGGCAGTCCTATGGCTCTATCCTTAGTACAGTCACAGTTTTTGGACTTACTTGCCAAATAATATTGCCACTCTTATTTCTAGAAGTCCAGGGCCATTCACAAGGCCTGGCAAATTCTATAAGGCTTCCCTCAAACTTGGGACAATGTCTGGCCAACAGGGCCCAAAGCTGGGCTATCTGAGAGCCGACCCGCATCCTGCCAGCCAAGCCTCTGCTTTGTCGGATGAGGTTGGGAAGCAGGAAAGGCAGGAGTGGGACAACTAGAGACAAGGGATGTGGGAAGCCATGGTTCATCAGCGGCTCAGTGGGAAGCCCCAAAGAACGGCAATGTCTGGGAAGCCTGAGTTGGGACCCTGGAGTCCCGAGCTGGGATCATTCTGAAGACCCAGGAGCACTTGCAAGGTGGCAGCAGGGGCAGCAAGCATGCAAAGGAGGTTTCTTGGAAATGTGATTGTGGTCCTTTGTGTGGACCTCTTTCGACCTTAGGCTCTAAATCCAACTCAGGCGGGCCCAAGGCAATCCAGCTTGGGTTGCATAAGGCAGAGGCAAACAACCCCGAAGGAGGGGGCTTGATGACAAAGAGAACACAGGTTCTTCCTACAGCCCTCCGGCTCCGCTGCTGTACTGTGTCCAGGCCCAGCTAAGCTTCTTCTCCAAGTGGCTTCCCTGCTGCGAGAGCTTGTGGGCTGCAGGGCCTCTCTGCAGCCACCAGGCTGCTTGCTCACCCTCTAGGGGATCCCGTGTGAGGCCCAGCTGGCTCACGATGTAGCGGGGAATGTCACATTTAATCCCTTGTCCCTCTTTGGCGTGGCCCTCAGCTGCTTCTAACAGGTGGTAGAACTCTTCGGGGTCAAACTCCTGTACCGGGGAGAGAGGCAGTCAGTGGCGAGAGCTAGAAGCGGAAGCCGTGGGCCTCTTTGGTTTACAGCCTGTACCCAGAGCAGGATGGACACAAAGACCTCCTCTTTGTGATGGACACCCCTGTCCCTGAGTCCCCAGAAACATCACGATTCAGGGATCATAAGAATGGGGACGAAGCTGCCTTACAGGTCACCCAGACGGGACATCTGTCTTTACAGCAATCAGAACCAGAGCTTTTGGTTCCAAGAGATCTCACCTATTTACCGACTCCTGCCTCCTGCCAGTCAGACATGGCACTCTCAGGTGCATTTCCACACCCAGCGCAGAGGGGCGGTCCCGGCACACCCTCAATCACTTTTCACAGCCCTGGCAGTGCACACACATACCTTCTGACACCTGAGCAACTCCTGTGTGCTGGGAGCTGGAGAGCCCGTAAACACAGCACAGAACTCCTTGTCCCCCTGGAACACACACTAATTGAGGCCCCAGGCACTGCCAGCCTGCTATGTGCCACACTCTGGGCTGAGCCCCAATGGTACTTCCATGACCTGGGCAAGGAAATCAAGGCTCACAGAGATGCACGGACTTGTCCATAGCCACAGAGGTAGGAAGGAAGAGAAAACAAGCAGGCAAACCCAGACCCAACTCCAAGCCCTGGTTCAACCATGGACTTCATGAGGGAGAAGTCCATGAAGTCCAAGAAGATTTCACCTCTGTTCACCTCACCCAGCCCCCACGGCTTTCTTCACTCCGGTCTCACTGGTTTGGAGAATACTACCACTACCTATCTGGATAAAATCTAAGCCAGGCTGGAAGTCCTTTTACCTTCTTCTTCTTCTTCAGATGCTGTCTAGTCAGAGTGTCTCCCACATAAACCCCCTCTCCCACCTTCTCTTCTCTGTCCTCCCACCACCGTCCTAGTTCAAGGAGCTCCGCTCTCTCACACAAAGTGCTTTGAGCACCTCCGCACCGATGTCCCTGATCATCCGCCTTCTCTTCCAATTCACCCTCCGTGCTGCGGCCAGTTACCTTTCTTAAGTAAATCTGATGGAGTATTACTCAGAAATAAATAGGAACCAATTATTGATACATACAATAACATGTATGAATCTCAAAATAATTATGCTGAGTGAAGTCAGAACATGTGTGATTTAATTGCTAAGAACCTGTACAAAAGGCAGACTTATCCAGAGGCAAACAGCAGGTAAGTGGTTGCTGGGGTGGGAGGCGAGGTGGGGAAGAGAAAGGGACCGAATGCAAAGGGGCACGGGGAGATGGTTTGAGGGGAGAGAAATGTTTTCTGTCTCAAATGTGGTGGTGATTATTTCTGTCTCAAATAAACAGGTGTATATTTGTTAAAACTTATTCAATTGTATATAAATACCTTAATAAAGTTAGCTTAAAAAATTAAATCTATGACACATTCTTACCCAAACTTTTTCTTTTTTGTCTTTTTTTTGCCTTTTCTAGGGCCGCATTCGCAGCATATGGAGGTTCCCAGGCTAGGGGTCTAATCAGAGCTGCAGCCGCTGGCCTACGCCACAGCCACAGCAACACAGGATCTGAGCTGTATCTGCGACCTACACCACAGCTCAAGGCAACACCGGATCCTTAACCCACTGAGTGAGGCCAGGGATTGAACCCACAACCTCATGGTTCCTAGTAGCATTCGTTAACCACTGAGCCATGATGGGAACTCATGTACCCAAACCTTCTGAGGGCTCCAAGTGACCTTAAGGATAAAAAGCAAATCCCTTGGCCAAGAACCCAGCCCTCTTTCTGGTCTTGCCACGGCCTATGTCTCGGGTGTATCTCTCAACAACTCTTCAAACACACCCTGTACTCCGCTGAATGCCCTTTCTCATGGCCCTTACCTGGCGAACTCATAATTATCCTTTGAGTCACTGACTTAAGCTTCATTGACCGTCCAACCCAAGGAAGACTAAGCCCTTCCTTCACCTACCATGCCCCTTTGCACCTTGTACTTCCCTCAGTTGCAGCACTCCTTGCAATATCATACTCATCATCACATGTCTCCATACCTCTTTTGGGAGACAATAAAGACAAAGTCTAACTCTGCTACAGGGGAGATATTGTAGGATCAGAGTTCTGCTTCATTCACACCTGCATCTCCAGTGTCTAGCATGAAGCAGGTACTCAGTAAGATGTCAATGAATGATCAAATGAAGGGTGGACTCAACCTGTGCAAACGATACTGGCCTATGCACACGATACTGGCCTATGCACGTGCTCACCCCAGGGTGCTCTGTGACCCAGGGCCTGCTCAGCATGGGGTGGGCAGACCTCTCCCTGCCACGCTCAGGAGTATCTGCTTTTCCTCACAGGGACTCATCTGGTCCCCCAGTGCTTATGTGTCATATTTAATTAAAGACTTCAGCGTCAGAAAGGGCAGTGGGTGCCCCCACAGTTTTCCTGTTGGCAGAATACTTCCTCTACAGCCCCCATCCCCTCTCCTCCAGCCCCCCGACCCCCCACTAACCTTCCCAGGGTCCACTCACCAGGCATTCCAGGAGTCGAGCTGGGCGGGCAATGACAAACATCAGCTTTTTCACCAGCTGCATCACAAAAGCCACTTCTGAACTCTCTGAGCGTTCATGAGCCTGTAGAGAAGACAGGTTGCTTAAACAATTCAGAGGCCCAGGATGGCTGGGAAAGACAGGCTGGGGCTGGGCAGGGCCACCTGTGGGAAGAAACACTGTAGCGTAGAGAGCTCTGCAAAGCCAAGATCACAGAGAGGCCAGGGGGCTATGAGAGGGAGCAGGCTGCTCACCAGGGTCTGTTGGGGTCTGGGACCTAGGTGACACCAATGAATGTCACTCAGACACAGGTTTATCTGCTCCTCCTCCTGCAGACCCCAGCTCAAAGGGCAATTCTCTCTCTCTCTCTTTTTTTGTCTTTTGAGGCTGCACCGACAGCATATAGAAGTTCCCAGGGTAGGGGTCGCATTGGAGCTGTAGCCGCCGGCCTATGCCACAGCCACAGCAACGCCAGATCTAAGCGTCATCTACGACCTACACCACAGCTCACAGCAACACTAGATCCTTAACCCAGGATCGAACCTGTGACCTCATGGATGCCAGTCAGTTTTGCTTCCGCTGAGCCACGACCGGAACTCCCAAGGGGCAATTCTGAATGGAGCCTTTGCTGATGCTCACTGTCTACCACAGACAGACTGTAAGGAGGAGAAAGCCTCAAAGCAGGAGAGCGATGTGACCAGAAGAGAGTACAGCTAGATTATTCTGGCTGTAGTGTGGATGGAACACTGAAGAGGGCAAGCCTCAAAGCAGGAAAACCCAAGAACAGGCTATTCCAACAGTGCAGATGAAAAAGGCATAAATCAAGGCAGTAAGAATGGAGCAAAACGACAGACTGGGCCATTTCCGAGCAGTGCTGAGAGGTGTAAGAGGCAGGAACAGGAGGTAACTGTAACTACAATTTTAGGGAAATTTCACTGAACCCACAACTGAAATAGACAATATAGGAAGACAAGCAGTTTAGGTGAGGATAGACAGAGGATAGGCAGGTAGGGGGAGTTTCCTTGTGGTGCAGTGGGTTAAGGATTCGGCATTGTCACTGCAGTAGCTCAGGTTGCTAATGCGGCACGAGTTCGATCCCTGGCCCAGCAATGTCTACATGCTGCACACACAGCCAAAAAAAGTGGAAAAGATAAGTTCCCTTTTGGACCAGTAGAGTTTGAGGTACCTATACTAGATACTTTCTTGGGTATTTGTTCAGCCCAGGAGACTTTCTTTTTTATGGAAACTGCTCTGACCTCTGAAGCCTCACTGGTTCGGTGTGGCAGCCCTTTCCCTCTCCTCCAACAGCTGATCAGAGTGGATTACTTTTCTCTAACGTGGATGGAAAGACCACGGTTCACATCAGTGTGACAGGACTGTATAATCTGCTCTTGGGTGAAAAGGATGGCCCTGTCTACTGAAGACAGAGAAACAGAGATGAGAAGGAAAATGAATGTTTCCTGGGCTGTCACAGACTCTCATTTCTAGTTCTGGTCCCTTCTTAAGGCCTGTTTGCATTCCTGTAAATGCTTTAAGATATCCCCTTCCCTTCAATTTTTTTTTTTTTTTCTGTCTTTTCTTTTTAAAGGCTGCACCCATGGCATATGGAAGTTCCCAGGCTAAGGGTTGAATCAGAACTGCAGCTGCAGCCACGTCAGGATCCAAGTCGTGTCTGGAACCTACACCACAGCTCACAGCAACGCTGGATCCTTAACCCACTGAGCAAGGCCAGGGATCGAACCCGCATCTTCATGGATACTAGTCAGGTTCATTATTGCTGAGCCATGATGGGAACTCCCCGCTTCAGTCTTCATAATTAGTTTCCCTTTCCTGGTTTAACTGTTCTGAGTTGGTTTTCTGCTACTTGCAACAAAGAATGCTAACTGCTGGAGAGGTAAAGTGGAGAAGTCCAATAAGCAGCTGGGGATACGGACTGCAGCTCAGAAGGAAAGGAGCAGCCACAGGTGGGGCCCTGAGCGGATGGATGACAACAGCCTGAAGGCTGATGAGGCTGAGAGTGAAGAAAGGAGAAACAGGAGCATGGGCGCTCAGGAAGGCGCCTCGAGGAACCCAGCATTTAAGAGAAGAAGTAGTAAAAGGGCAGCAAGACTGGAGAGAACAGTGTCACGACCACTGGGGGGAAGACCAAGGAAAAGTCTGCCTTGCGGAAACCTCTGGGGGAAGGCAAGGGAAGACGAGGAACGAAAGGGGTCCCTGGACTTGGCCATCGGTCATTAGTTCTCTGGTGACTTTTGCCTGAAACCGTTTTAGTGGAATAATGGGGCGGGAAAGTAGGAGGCAGGAGACTCAGTAGTGAATAGGTTGTAAGGAAAGAAACGTAGCAAATGAAGACCATTTAAAAAAAATGGCTATAAATGAAGAAAGGCTGAGAGTACCTGGTGAAATAGTTTATTATTTTAAGACACAGCCCAAACGTCAACTCTGCAAAGACTCATCTAAGCCCCCCTGCCCCCACATGCGCACATGTGTGCGCGCGCACACACACACACACACACACACACACACGTCAAAAACAAGTAGTGGCTCCCTTTTCTGTTATCCTGCCTGCTCATACTACATGGTACTAGCATGCTGTTTTATAATTAACTATGTCTCTACAGCTACACTGAGGGGCCTTTCCTTTCTTCTCTCACATACTAAGCCTAGTATAGGTGCCTCTTACATAGCAGATGTCAGTGCCTGCCAAGTGTTTGAAAGTATACAATTTTAGGCTCCGGAACAAATAATCTGGGTTTGGGTTCTAGCTCTGCTATTCAAGAAATGAGTTACCGTGTGCCTCTTTAAGGTTTGATTTCCTCATCTATATATTTAGAGAATAATAATAGCACTTTCCTAGAGCATTGCTGTGAAGATTAAATTAAATAATGAGATAAGGGGGTGCGTAGCAAATTCATCTACCAACATTTCCCTGCAGACTTCCTTCACTCTAGTCATGCCAAACTACTCCATCTGCAATTCCTGGGATGTACCAACTTCCCCCACATCTCTGGGAAGTTGTCTATACTGCTTCATACTCGTCGAGACTCAACTTTTCCTGACCTCTCCATGCAGAGTCAGCACATCTTTCTCTGTGCTCAGAAATGACCTCTATTCAGTGCTCATCAATCACACTTACTATGATAAAGAGAAGTGAGATAATTCATATAGAGCACTCAGTGTGGTGTCTGGCACACAGTACACTTTGATAAATAACAGCTGCTATTTTTACTGTAATACCTACTGATGGGTTGGTAACCCCAGTCAATAGCAAATTCCTTGAGCCAGAACCTGCACTGAACTTTCTGTATTGGGCCTAGCAAATTAGGGAACACATGAATGCATTGGCTCCACGCTCAGTGCCCTTTCTACTGTGCCAAGCAACCTCCTCCTAGGCAATGCATCTGGCAAATGCCTGAAGGTTTTGGGTAGGGCTCTGACTTTAGCATTTCAGAAGATCAGTCTTAGGTCTACTAGCAACCCTGAAGGTCACTAGCTGAACCTTTATCTGATACCTCAACCCCTGACTCCTATATATTGTTGGAGAACTATTAGAAAGTTATTCCTGAACAGAAACAAACAGCTACCAGTGATTTCTCATGGGACGTTACCTTTTTAAACTCATATTTCTGCAATGTTTGAATTTAAGTATTACTTTTGAAATCAGAAAAATGTATTTTTTGTGGAAAGAAAAACTTTTTCACCTATTAAATCAAAACCTTTCTCACTATAACTCTTGTCCACTGGACTAGTATGCCTTTTATTTTTTAATTTAACTTTATCTATTTTTTTGCGTTTTAGGGCTACATCTATGGCATATGGAAGTTCCCAGGTGAGGGGTCAAACTGGAGCTACAGCTACTGGCCTACACCACAGAAATGCGGGATCTGAGCCGCATCTGTGACCTACACCACAGTTCATGGCAGCGCTGGATCCTTAACCCACTGAGCGAGGCCAGGGATCGAGCCCACATCCTCATGGACACTACTTGGGCTCATTACCGCTGAGCCCCAACGGGAACTTCCCAGTATGCCTTTTAGGGGACATAGAACAAGCTGCTACCTATTGCATATGAGAAATCTTCCAATCTCTGACAGCAATAATCATGACGATCTTTAGTCATCTGCTCTCTAGATTCAATTATTTCCTAAACAAACAAGCAAACAAACAACTTCCTGCTCCTAATTTCTAGACTAACACACTGAAGTCCTATCTGATCATGAGCCTGGGCTCTCAGCTCAGCTGGTCCTACACCAGCACGAAGACATGGGTGTGGAGGTAACCAGGAAATGACATGGAGAGCCCTGCGGAGCCAGCACATCTCCTTTCCCCTAAACGGTACTAACAGGTGACACGAGCAATTGTGGTCTGAGCTCCCTACTGGAAAGCAGAGAGGAAAGCGAACAGCAGAGCACCGAGTGGTGGAAGACCTCACTGGTCTCTGCATTCTTGACCCGGAGACTTTTTATACTGGGGAGGATCAGGTCTCTAAACACATCAGTCCCCCCAGAGCACTGCTCACCACACAAACAATATCAGCAAACAGATAAACCTGAGGTGCAGTCCTCGGGCCTGCGGCTGAAAAGAAGCCATTCAAGGTTCTGCTTACACCAATTATTTCTACCAAAAGAGAGCCCGCTATGGCCACTGTGGCCTCTTTTCAGCTTTGGGTTACCTATTTCCAAGTCAAAGATTTATGAATACTACCAATGTTGGAGTCTTGAGCACAGTTACTGGAATTAGAAAAAGAAAGGACTCAGGAGTTCCTGTTGTGGCTCAGTGCCAATGAACCTGACTAGTAACCATGAGGATGTGGTTTCAATCCCTGGCCTTGCTCAGTGGCTTAAGGATCTGGCGTTGCTCTGAGCTGTGGTGTAGGCTGCAGACATGGCTCGGATCTGGCGTTGCTATGGCTGTGGTGTAGGCTGGCAGCTGTAGCTCTGATTGGACTCCTGGCCCAGGAACTTCCTATGCCACCAGTGTGGCACTCCCACCCTCACCACCAAAAAAAAAAAAAAAAAAAAAAAAAAAAAGGAAAGAAAGAAAGAGAAATAAAGGAATCAGAGCACTGGGTTCTGATACTGAAGAGGCTTCTCTCAGAAATTCAGGGGCGGAGTTCCCGTCCTGGCGCAGTGGTTAACGAATCCAACTAGGAACAATGGGGTTGCAGGTTCGATCCCTGGCCAGCGTTGCCATGAGCTGTGGTGTGGGTCACAGACACTGCTCGGATCCAGCGTTGCTGTGGTGGTAGGCCAGCGGCTGTGGCTCTGATTGGACCCCTAGCCTGGTAATCTCCACATGCCACGGGTGTGGCCCTAAAAAGCAAAAAAGAAAGGAAATTCGGGGGGCTGAGGAGGGACCGAAGTCCAGCAGCAGCATGTGGGGGTGGTCCCGCATACCAGCAAGGATGTGGCAAGCAGGCTGAGAAGGCTAGGAATACCATGAATGCCTCAATCTTAGGTGCTTGTAATAACCCACCACTGCACGGAGGATTCACCAGAGTTCCAGCACAAGGACACTCACATCTTGCAGAAGCTTTTCTAAATTCTCTTGAAGTTCGTAGAAGTAGTGGGAGGTAATGAGGCCACTCCGAGACTTATCCAGGCAGTCTCGGGCCATCTCAATCACCTGATGATGAATAAAGCTCAAGGTTCCGTCTGCCAAGGGCAATACGCTGTCTGGCGTGTTGGAGGAGATGAATTCCGCTAGACGCTCTTCCATTTGTGCAGTGGCCTGCGAATCAAAGCAAGGCAAGTGACTCTCCCCTTCCGACCCAGCTCTGCTGGAGTGAAGCCTAAGGATGAGCTCTGTGATCCTGGTTTTCTAATGTTGGTTTGGGGAAAAGGTCACCTTCAAGTCAAGTCAAAACACTACAGTTGAGGCCCCTCCCACCTGGTCTTGTCTTCCTCCCCACTCCTCTCAGGGCAAGCTCTCTTGCTCTGAGGACACTCAGGTTTTGCTGTCCCCTCCTCCATCATTTCGTTGCATGAGTCTGTCTGTTTATGCTGATCCATGTGTGTAGCTTTCTCACCCTGCCAAGCCTGCCTGGCAAACTCCTACTACTCCTTCTAATCTCAGTTTGAACATCATCTTTCCTCTGGGAAGTCTAGGCAAACTAGGGTTTCCTTTCCTCTGTGCTTCCACTGGACCTCCCTACATATACACGCCGTGTGTGGACACTGCTGGTTTTCTGAACCTTTCTCTGGACTGGGAACTTTTTCAAGTCAGAGGGAGTCTGATTTTTCTCAGGATCCTCTTACTTGACCTCAGGACCCAACTGAGCTAAGCAGATGTTTGCAGAGTGTTCCCTGAAGGTGTGAACCTGCCTGCTCAGGGACCTGGATCCCTAGCAGAGCAGCATGGAGTCTGGCTCAGAAGCCTCATGGGGACCTAACTGCATAGGCATGTCAAAATGACAAATGGGCATCAGCTAACAAGTTCCCAGCTGCCTATCTAGGGCTTGGCCTTCTTTCCTTTGTCACCAGGTGGATATTTCTCATTTTCAAGAGGAGGAAGAGAAGATGGAGTGGAAGGAATCTCAACACATTTTCTCTAACATCAGTTCATCTTACATAAATGACTTGGAGACATGTATATGTAACACAAACATGCAACGCTAAAATAACCATACCTACTACACGAGGAGGAGGAGGATGCCTGGGCAGCATCTCTGAACACTAGACACATACAAACTTCTTTTAAAAGGACTGAGCACGAGAGAATGATTTCCTAGCAGTTCATTCTGGCCCTCTTCCTTATCTTTCTCCAGTGCCCACTCCAGGCTAGAAAGCATAGACCACAGGCAGCAAAGAAGTAATAGTTGATATTTACTGAGCTCTTACTATGTCCTGGGCACAGCTAGAAAAGCTTATGTTCATTAATCTTCACAAGCTCTATGAGACAGATATTATCCTAAATTACAGATGAGGCATATGGAGCTCAGAGAAGTTAAATAATCTGCCCAGGTTCATGCAGCTAGTAAATGGTAGAAGGGGACTCTTGAACCCCATCGGCCTGGGTTCCAGAATCGGTGCTCTGCTTCACTGGATGTCCAGAAGGAAAGAACAAGGGCCCTTTTCCCTGGGCCATGCGTGTGTGCCAAGGAGACTACCTGGGTCTAGAAAAAGGACATTCTGGGAGGAGCAAGGAACCACCCATCATGGACCCTAAATACTGACAAACAGGTACAGCTCGGGGGTCTGGATGCAGGGTGGAAAAGGAGCTTGAAGACTCACTCCATGCTCCCTGCTGTCATGGACAAGGAGCCCCCACTGGTCCCCTGGTTCTCTCTCGGACAGAGCTGGCTGTGTTCTGCAGGAACAGGGCTGGTCATTAGAAAGCCAGGTCAGAGGGTCAAGGCACGTGGTGTTTAAAAGGACATACAAGTGGGAAACAAGGTCCTTGTTTGGTAGACGAGGGGGTTTACAGCCAAACTTCAGGGCTGTGAAGACCATTTCTCACCTATCTCAGGACAGTAACCTACCTTCCTCCCTCAGCATGTTCCTGCTTGAAAACACAAATTCAAATGTGAGCAGCAACTCTGAGCTCTTAGTTTCCCACCTTACTGCTCCCTCTGCCCAGTTGTTTGCTGGTCCAGTACAGCTCTGGCTGCGCTGAGTAATGGGGTGCTGTCTAAGAAATCTGCATTAAACGAAGGAGGTCTCGGAGGGCAAATCTCCCTCTGGGGGTGCTGACTCGTGGATCCTGATGTGCACGGTTAGAATATGATGGGCTACCTCCTGCCATTTCCCCCCAGGTACCCTTTCTCTGGGGAGTGGAGAAACAAAGGCTCTGAAAGCACATGTCCCCACCGCCTTCCTCTTCCCCAGCAGGTGAAGCCCTTGTGCTGGAGCCTCCTCCTCCTGGTGCCCTCCTGCTCTCCCCCTGGGCTGCCCCTGCTTCCTCTCACCAGTCTTCCCACGGGGGCGGCTGGAGGCAGCATCCTCAGGGGCATTACCAGTGTCCTTTAAAGTGGACCCTTACCTTGGGGAATCTTTCTTTGTATACATGATTCATCATTATTATTTCGCTGTCATAGGAAACTGGTGACCGTCCAGGACTACATAAGAAAGAAACAACTGCGTTACTTCAGCACCATGGAACCATCAAGGAGAAAGATGCTCGTCCCCAGAGCCCCTGCTTGCCCACCATCTGCACCCACACACCCCCACCTTAAGGAGCACTGAGTTCCAGAGTACTCCTTATTCCTGGAGTTGCAAGCACACCACATTCAGCTCAAAATGTGCCATCTACATTTAGACTTCCTGTAAGAGGCCTGGCCTTCACAAAGACCTCTGTCAGGGCTAGAAGGGGCCGAAACAGGAGAGGCCACCTGAGGCCTCTTGTTGCCCTTCAAGATCACCTTCCCCAGCACAAGACTCTGGCTCTTCTTCGCTTTGGCCAGTGGGGTTGGGCACACCAGCGTGTTCGAAGAATCAAGTGAAATCAAACAACCACCAAAACGACCAAAGGAAGACAGTGTATTCCTGTATCTTTTCCGAGCAAGCTGTAGTCAGTAGGACTAACTTGGCCTCTGACCTGGGCAATGAACAAAGTCAATCCAGCCTGTCGTGAGCTATAAACCTGGATCATCTCAGTCTTACCCTTTGGCCCATGTGTGCTTACATCCTCTTAAAGGATTTCAAAGTTTGAGCCAGACAGCCAAACGGATGGTGGAGTCCTACCCAGTTTGGTGCCCCTGCCGTGTGACGCCAGGTGAGCAAGGCTTAGAGCTCTTCCTCTCTGCCCCTCCTCCCTGCAGTGGGCCAGCGTCAACCTGTACGCTGATGCACCTTCCCAAGCATTTTGAGAGTAACCCTTAGATTTCCTGAGGTACTGTAGTCCTCTAAGTTTCAAATGGCCTAAAAGGTGGCCCTATTTCTGTGCGGACTGTGGAGAGCACCGAGATTCAGACGTCCCTCTGTGTGAGACAAAAAGACACTGGGCTCCACGTTCGCTCACTCTGATGTCTGACCCTTTGCACTGCAGTCCCAGTCATGAACCCCATTGATCTGAACTTGAACCAGGCTTTGTGGTCTGGCTCAGCTCACTGCCTGACACTCACAGTGCCAACACTACCTGGGCAGATGCTTCTGGGAGGCACTGCTCCCCAGGGCCCCCTCCCTGAACGTGTTAGCCAACTTTTTATTTCCCAGCGACCCTGAAAAGCTGAGCTTGGGCATTAAAGGCATGCTTGTTTTAGCCTCTACCATCTTCTTTCACCTGGGATTTTGGCACAGATTTACCACCCAGTGCCAAAGAGAAGAGCTCATTTAATCTAAGGAACACATAGATAAATCAACTGATAAGGTTTGGTCAGCTGAGTCCAGGTGATTCAGCAAAATGAGACAGACTGAGATGGACATTTAATTCTGCTCCTGAAATGGGCTTCTCCCCGAACCAACCAGTGTCCGTAGCGGCAACTTCTTAGCTGGTCTAGTTCATGTATCTTGGGCCTCTGGGTTCCACAGACAGCTAACCATCAGAGCAGATGATACTATTACTCTCCTTTTACTGACTGGCGTCCACAGTACATTTCTCGTGCCAACTACTTCCAAGGGGAAAAAGAGGACCCACTTGATAGCATCTTTGGGTGCCTCTTAGGATGGTGAGTTGAGCTGTACCCAAAGCCAAAGTGTGTTTGGTCATTACTGGACTTGACCCATTCGAGCTGTGCCCATGTGCCCATGTGTTGCGCCAGGGGTTGGCAGACTATGACTCACAGACCAAATCTGGCCCACTGCCTGCTTTTAGAAAGTTTACATAATGTCTGTGGATGATTTTGTACAACAGCAGAGTAAGTGGCTGCCCAAGATGGTAGGGCCAAGAAAGCAGAAATTCTTCTCTATGCTACCCCTCATGGGATACGTTTGCTGACTCCAATGCTGTGCAGACAAGCTCCATGGCTCCTGGACAGCAGGTAGAGAGCACCCTCACCTGAGGCTGCGGGAGCGGGGCCGCAGGGCCGGGGACTGCCGTCCCTCCTCATCGGGTACGCTCTCTGTGCTGAAATGCTTCGTCAAAAAGTGCAGCTCATCGGCTGTAGGCTGGAAGGGCAACTGGTGCAGCTTTTCCTGCGAGGAGCATGATGACTAGAGGGGACAACGTTTAAAAAAAGCATTAAAGACGTATCTAAGGCAGTCCAGGAGCAAGGACTAAGAACGGTCAGGGGCTTCCCAATCAGCGTAAACTCAAAGTCACCCCACTCAGTCTTATCCCCAAACCACCTCTGGCTTTGGAGGAAAAGTTGAGAATGATTTGGGGATACTGTAGGAACAGGGAGCAAAAACCTGCAGGGAAGGAGGAGGTACAGCCACAGGTTTGGCTACTTACTGAGACAGTAGAGCTGGGAGTGTTGGTTCCATAGCCTGAAGAAGGCAAAGAGGCCAAAGACCAGCGCCGTCCATCAGTCCTATGTAAGAAAAGGATGTTAGGCTGTTTCTACCTGGCCCCACCCGAGCCCAGGACCTGCCTGTTTTTCCATCAGCTTTTGTTGGGCAGTTGGTTCACGGTAGGCTCGTCTTTGTCTCAGGACAGTACATGGTTTCACATCTCTCTCCTACATGGGGCCTACTGTGTGTGTTTCCCACTGCAAAGACAGACATCTCTGACTAAAAAGGAGCCTATGACTATAAATAAGCATATCTGTTATACGATGCCATGGTTTTGGAATAAAAATCTTTATACTTTTGATTTATACACTTTCAGCAATGACAGAGGACTCCAGGTAAAGGCATCATTACAAGGAGAGAACTGCCACTAAAATGCTCTTTTGCTTTTTGAAGGCTCCTTTTGTTTGAAGGGCCCTTTGGTGTTCCCCAGACCATGGGGTTGATAACCAGGAAGAAGTGGAACAACCATCTGAGTCTAAGAATGAATCAAGAGATGGCAAACAGTCAAAGGCTACCCAGGACCCACCAGGACTCATAAATCCCGTCTTTGAGAATGCTTGCCAAAGAGGTGACAGCAACCTTGTCAAAGAGGAGTGAGGTCGCAGAGCCCTGGCTGTACATGAGACTTTGGGGCAGGCTTCCTGCTGCTCTTGAGAGGATGCTCCCTAAAGCTCTCATCACAGAGAACACAGCTATTTGCTTTGCTGTACAGAAGAAAGATCAGGCAGGCATCTGGTTTGAAGCTTTTATAACATTGACAAGTGATTCTATCCTGGACTGTGGGATGTGTTGTAACACAAGTGCTCTTTCCAGCACAGCTTGGGGATATTTCACCTGCTCTGGTTTAAGTTAGAGAAAAACTTCTTTGATTTGACCCATAGAACCTTAGAACGTTGGCAATGGAGGACCTTTAGAAGTTAAGTTCAAGTCTCTCAATCTTCAGAGACAACATTAAGGCCTGGAGATGTGCGTGAATTGTTTCAGGCTTCACAGTTAAGGAAGGGGGTGTGGGCACAGAGAGGAAGAAGAAAAAAGAGGATCAATCTTGCCAGGGCTTCTCTTTCGGTCAGAAGCACTCCTCCCACCCCCACCAGCACTGAGAGCTTTCCCCATGGTTTCTGTTAAGGGGAGAGCTGGGATCCATGCCACATGCACATGACTCAACTTCATGCCACCCCAGCAGCCAGTTCTGCTGGAACCCAGTCTCTGATGCACAGGAATGACCAGGAGGCTGCTCAAATATGATATTCTCTCTGATCTCTCTTTCTACACAAGAAAGCAATTCAATTCCAGGAAAAAGGAGCTCAGCAAAGACGGGACCAGTCTAACTCAGGGAGGCATTTCCAAACCCCTGTTTCTTTCATATAGAAATGGAAACCAATTGCACGGCAGCCACTGAAGAGTGGGGACTGCCAGGAACACCACTATAGGATGTCTCCATTTCCTCTGCCTGGTCATCCCACTGGGTGACTGGGTGAAGCTGTGGGAATTTGTCCCTACGCTCAAAAGCTTAGAACTGTTCATCGTTTCCTGCCTCCAAGCATACGAGCACAGAGCCTTGGTTCCAGCAGGTAGGGGGGCTCCCTTAGGGCCTCTTTTGCTAGATATGAAAGGCCAAACATTCCTACCCGCAATCAGAGAAGAGCCATCACAGCTAGTTCTCACCAAGCACAACCCACAAACCAAACTATCTGGCCATGCATAGCAGTCTCCCAGCCCCTCTCCCTGTCACATCCACTATTACCTGTCTGCTCTGTGGCCATGGCTGTAGTGAAAAGACATACATGAAAGTGAGAACCAAAGGGAACCACAGAGGCTGATCTGTTTGACCCCTGGCATTTGGTCTAGCTTGGCAGAGGCAAACTTGTTTAGGAATATGTAAGTTAGAAGTGAAACTGTACAACTAATGGGGCTATCCTGGAGTTCCTGCTGTGGCACAGCAGGTTAAGGATCTGGTGTTGGCACAGCTGTGGCTCAGATTCGATCCCTGGCCCAAGAACTTCCATATGCCACCAGTGCCAGGGGTGGGGTGGGGGAAGAGTCCATTAAATCTGCCTTTTGTGTGGTATTCCGAACTAATGTGATGCTACAAAGCCCAAGCCTGACTTCAGTGATAAGAGACAATTCCTGAGTACCTTGTTTGGCAGCATTGAAGTCTTCCTCTCCCCCGCCCCAGCAAAAGCTAGCTGCTTTTCCTGCGATGCCTGGTAAGGGGACAGCCCAGGGGTCTATGTTTCACACATAACTCAAGGGAACCACAGACCCGTGTGGCTCTCAATGGCAATAACAGGCCCCAAAGCTCCCAGCTGATCCTACTCCTAAAGCACAGAGAATGAGCAGACACAAGGATACCAAAAGAACATGCTATTTCCTCTGCCTGGATTGGTCTACACACCTGTGTCCTCATCCCCACTGTGCCAGATTCGTTACCCTTCAGGTCAGCTTAAAAGTCAGTCCTTCTGGAGTTCCCGTCGTGGCGCAGTGGTTAACGAATCCGACTAGGAACCATGAGGTTGCGGGTTCGATCCCTGCCCTTGCTCAGTGGGTTAACGATCCGGCATTGCTGTGAGCTGTGGTGTAGGTTGCAGACGCGGCTCGGATCCTGCGTTGCTGTGGCTGCGGCGAAGGCCGGTGGCCACAGCTCCGATTAGACCCCTAGCCTGGGAACCTCCACATGCCGCGGGTGCGGCCATAAAATGACAAAAGGCAAAAAAAAAAAAAAAAAAAAGTCAGTCCTTCTGAGGCCTTATGTGACCTCCCAGTATAGATTCTCCAGCCTCATCCCCTTCCCATGCTTTCAAGCAGAGCACGTTCTTTTCCTTCACGGTGCTTATCACAGGCTGTAACCATATGCTTGTTTGCTTGTCCATTGTCCTTCCCCACTACTCATTCATTCAATAAGCACTGAGTGCACATCATATACCAGTACACGCAGTCTTTAACATATTAAAGCACTCAGAGTTCCTGTTGTGGCTCAGTGGTTAACGAATCCGACTAGGAACCATGAGGTTGCGGGTTCGATCCCTGGCATCACTCACTGGGTTAAGGATCCGGCATTGCAGTGAGCTGTGGTGTAGGTTGCAGACGCGGCTCAGATCCCGTGTTGCTGTGGCTGTGGCGAAGGCTGGCAGCTCCAGCTCCTGTTAGACCCCTAGCCTGGGAACCTCCATATGCCACGGGTGCGGCTCTACATAAAGGCAAAAAAAAAAAAAGCATCTCTATTAAAGGTGCTTTGATTCTGGTTGAGGGGAGATAGAAAACAAAGAAATAAGAAAATACAGTCAGCCCTCGATATCCCTGGGTGTCATAGCTGCAGATTCAACCAACTGTGAGTTACAGCTACTGAGTAAAAGGAGTTCCCTGGTGGTCCAGCAGCTAAGGATTCATTGCTGTCACTGCTGTGGCTCAGGTTTGATCTCTGGCCAGGAACTTCCACATGCTACAGGTGTAGCCAAAAAAAAAGAAAGAAAAAAAAGAAAAATTCAGGGAAAAAAGAATTTGAATATTCCAAAAAGCCAAATTTGAACTTGTCAGCAACCATTTACACTGCATTTACAACTCTTTACATGGCATTTACATTGTATTAGGTATTATAAGTCATGTAGAGATGATTTAATGTAAAGGAGAGGATGTTTATACATTATACTCAAACACTACGTCATCTTATACAAGGGACAGACTTGAACATTCGGGGATTTTCATATCTGCAAGGGTCCTGGAGCCAATTCCCTCTCGATCTGATGGATGAATGTATCAGGTATGGAAGAGTACTAGTTTGAAAATAAAACTAGATGATTTGCTAGAGAATGATGAGGGGGTTCCTTTACACTGTGGTGAGGGAAGGCCTCTGGGGGAGTTGACATTTAAGATGAGAAATGAAAGACAAAAATGACTTAACTAAACAAAGACCTGGGGAAACAGAATTCCTTCAAAGAACAAAGACTCTACTCAGTTTCAAGAAAGTTAGGGCTCTGTTTTGTTACTACTCTATAACTAAGCAGCTAGTATAGGGCCTGGGCTGGCTGGGTGCTCAGCTAATATTTACAGAACAAATGGGAGATGACTCAATGCCACTTAGAGAGATTGGTCACAAATCTTGCTGTCCCAGCTCAGACCTAATCTGAAGCTACAGTTTACACACAATCAAGGCAGGAAGTCTGGGCTAAATCAGCACACCCAGCATATTTGCATAGTGTAAGAATTCCAACCTGGATTCTTGTTAAGTAACTGGAAGGTACACAGGGTAGGAAAGGTGAGTCCACGGGATACCCTCTGATGATACATGTGCATGTGTTTTTATTTTTTTTAATTGAATCTGAGCCACTACTTCGGCAATGCTGGATCTTTAAGCCACTGCACCACAGTGGGAACTCTTCATAACATATGTTTTGAATAAGGCATTTGGGTCAGGAGGGGCACCCAAGTCAGCTGTCAAACTTCCCCCAACCTGTCCACATCCTTTTCAGCTACACAGAATCCTGGAGAGGATGGGGGTAGATTTCTTCTCGGTTGTCATTTGAATAAGTGAGCTAATGCTAGCTGAAGAATTTTGTTCTTTTTCCGTTATCTCTTTTTTAAAGGTAGTCTTGAGTAGAGAAACTGCTCAGGTCTCAAACTGCACTCTATCCATCAGAGACTCTAAATCTGGAGCCATGATTTTTTTGGAGGTCAGCATGCCAAAGACTGACTCTAACCAATAATATTTTTAAAAATAAAAATTAAAAATAACATCAAAGAACGAGAACTCTGCCAAGAAAGAATTTTAGAGATATCTTGAAAAGCAAATCATTTATATATGAAGCCTTGGTGTGAGGTTTGGATGGACTCCTGTCAGTCAGCTCAGTACTTCTCCAGAGGCCAGATCATAGCTTGGCAATGGGCTGAGCTGTCAGGATTGCTACCACATGCCAGAGATCAGTTTAGATCACTTCCAGAAAGGAGTAAGATCTGAGAAACACAAGCATGGCTCGGCAACACACCACATCTTTTGAAATTCATAGGAGGATAAGGGAAGACTGGGTTGTCTCCTTATCCCCAAGGAGAGAGGCATAAACGGCCCCTTCCAGCTCCCTGGAACTAGCTGAGTTAGAGGAGCAAGAGCATAATTTTGGGTCCTCCTGGCAGGACAGCCCATTTTCTTATCAGTCGCTCTAGGCTAGCCCTCCACTGAGAGTACAGTGTTTTGGAGCACTCCCAGCAAACCAGGGGCTTGTGCTTAGGATCATAAAATAAATCCACTTCCAATATCTTCTTGCCCATTGTAACATTTACAGGCAAACACCTTGGGTGTCTGGAAAGCAAAATTTAAATAAAATGATTATGACATGGGTGAGGAAAACAGGAAAGGGATTTCGATGGTTGGTGAACCAAGGTAACACACTTGGGCAGTACCTCAAAGGAGGAAGGTGACATTTAACTGACATTCATGCAAGTGTCACGCATGTTAATCAAAAAGGAATTTTTCTCTCTACTTACCTACGGGCAGGAACAAAGGAAAAGTGAGCAGGTGCATTTGGAGAAAAATTCCGGGGGCTATCCAAAGGACTGCTACCTGTGGAGAGGGAAAGGAAAACAAACCCTCTGTGAGGTTTGCTTCTGAGGAGGGTTGAGATGATAACCTTGAGAAGAAATTAGGCCTGAGGACTGGCAATTAGCACATAAGGTTATTTTTTCAGGCCCATCATCAGTTTAATGAATCTCTCTTTGCAGAGAGCGTTTGGCAGCTCAGAGGTTTCTCCCTTGTTCCCAAGTTATCTATAATCGTCTATGTTTCTCAGACATCTGTTCTAGATTTAGCAGCAACTTGATAATTTCCTGCCCTCCTAGGAACATCTCAGGTTTCAATCTGCCTAATCAAGTTAACCCAACTTCCTAAAGGCTTGAACTCTTCCAGTACGGCTGGCATGGCCAAATGCTCAACCATTTTTCAAAGGGCAATGGGACTCCTGGTCTGAAAGTCTCTTGCGCATATCTCTCCGCACACTGCTAACAAGGGGCTCACCCAGAAATATGTGTGCTTAAGGGAAACTGAAGTTCTCAGGTGGGGACTTAGGATAAGCAGTGCTCCTTAAACAGTCCATACACAAGGCCCCCAAGTCTGCAGAGCATGTCCAGCCTCTTCGCAGTGTAGTAATTATCTCTATCTCCTTATTACTTTTCACATGTCCCCTGTAACTTGCAAATTTACAGCTCAGATGCTTTGAACAAAACTGTGTGCTTACCTTTGCACTAGTGACAACAATTCTCAAACCTAAGCCAATTCTCAAACCTTCTCTGGTCTAACTTCCAGCTGAGGGCTGGCATTTAGGAGTCCCGAGCTGGCAGAAGCTGTCAACGTGTCTACCCAAAAGGCCATGCTGAGGTAAGCACCACACCCCATGATGTGCTGACCACTCTGCCTGTCCCTGGCCATCTCCCCACTTCTGTGCTCACCTCTATGAACCAACACTGGCTATGCGGAACTGTAGCTACCCAGTGACTTGGTAGTTTTCCATGCATTGGCTTCTTCTTGGAAGATTTATTTCCTGTATAGGCTATGAATGTCCCAAGGTGCCATAAAGCTGCCCAATTCTTTCTCGCTATCTCCATTTATCGGACATGGATAGCACATACTGTCTTTCTGTACTGATCTTAGAAAAACCTGCTACTCAGACAATGCCCTACCCCACCCCACCCCACCCCACACAGCACCTCTGTATCAATTATACAAAGACACTCTCTTTGGGAGAACTACTGGAGAACAGGCATTTTCAGCTTCCACTCATCCCCTTCCTTGACCGGAGGCCTCGATGAGGTACACGAACTTATGCAGCAGATCTGCTTTCAACTTAGTACCAACTCTGGGTTTCCCATGCTATGTGTCCAGGGCTATTTCCTACAACCTGTTTCCACCTCCTGGCCAGCACATGCCAGCAGGGTGTGAGAAAAGTGATGTGGAGTAGCTGTTTCCTTAGGCAGGACTTAAAAGACTCAAAGAGTTCCAGTGTGTTAAGAACCTGACTAGTGTCCATGACGATTTGGGTTCGATCGCTGGTCTCACTTAGTGGGTTAAGGATCCAGCGTTGCCACAAGCTGTGGCATAGATCACGAATGTGGCTGGGTTCCTTCGTTGCTGTGGCTGGATGTAGGGCAGCAGCTGCAGCTGACTTGACCTCCAGCCTGGGACTTCCATATGCTGCAGGTGCAGCCCTAAAAAGAAAAAAAGAAAAAGAAGATGAAGAAGAAGAAGAACCAGCCAAAAGGAGATTTCTGAGGTCTGGCAGGGTCCCACATGCAATGCTTTCAGGGCTTGCCCCCCATGAAGTCTGGATAAAAAAATAATGAAATGTAAGGTAAAAAATAAAATCTGAAAAAAATCAATCAGTAAACCCCACTATGTTAATAGGTTAACAAAGAAAAACCATTAGATCATCACATTGGACACAAAAAAAGTATTTGACAAAAATTCGATAACCAATCACCTAGTTTTCTCCAAACTAGGAATAGAAGAAAACATTCTTAAATTGATAAGGGGCATCTATGACAAAGCTATAGTTAACATTTCCTTAATGGTGAAGACAAAATGCTTTAAGATCAGAAACAAGGTAAGGATGTTATGCTAGCTATTTCCATTCAAAACTGTACCGGAGGATCTTGCGAGTGAAATAAGGCAAATCAAAGAAGTAAAAATCACCTAGTTTGGAAAGGAAGAAATAAAATCGTTTTTATTCATAGATTGTCTATATGACAGAATCTACAGTAAAGTTATTTGAAATAGGCCAGTTTGGCAAGGCTGCAGGATGTCAGATCAAGATACAAAAATCTATTCTATTTCTACATGTTAGCAATAACCAGAAATTGAAAATGAAAACAATACCATTTACTGCATTAAAAATATGGAATGCTTAAGAGGTAAACCTGACAAAAGATGTATAAGAGCTATACAAAACAGTGTCAAGAGAAATTAAAGACAGTTTAAATAAATGGGGAAATATCCCATGTGTCAGAAGATTCAATATTGTTGAGATGTCAGTTTTCCCTTAACTGATCCACAGGTTCAGAATAATCCAAACTGAAATCCCAGATACCTTAAAAAAAATTACACTATTTTTTAGAGCAGTTTTAGGCTTACAGCAAAACTGAGCAGAAGGTACAGAGATTTTGTATAAATTCCCTGCCTTTACTCATATACAGCCTTCCCCACCAGTTATCTTTTGGATAAGCTGCTTTTTAAAATTAAAAAAAAAACTTTTTTGTAGTCTTTTTGTCTTTTTAGGGTCGTACCCGTGGCATATGGAGGTTCCCAAGCTAGGGGTCCAATTGGAGCTGTAGACACCGGCCTAAGCCAGAGCCATAGCAACTCCTGATCTGAGCTGCATCTGTGACCTACACCACAGCTCATGGTAACACCGGATCCTTAACCCACTGAGAGAGGCCAGGGATCGAACCCATGTCCTAATGGATGCTAGGTGGGTTCGCTAACTGCTGAGCCACGATGGGAACTCCGATAAGCTCTTTTTAGAATTCACATGGAAATGCAAAGGACAAGAAGTCAGACCAAAAAAAGCACATACCGTGCGATAATTAGATTAAAATTCTATAAAATTCAGACTAATCTGTAAGTGACAGAACGCAGATCATTGGTTGCCTGGAGATGGAAGGACTTATAAATGGACACGTGGAAACTTTTGGACACAATGTATATATTTGCTATTTTAATAGTGGTGATAATTTCAAAGATGTACATGTTTGTCACAGGTTATCAAAATGTATGCTTTAAAACAAATATTTTAAAAATTAAAATGTATTTTATTCATGTTATATAATTTTTTTTACTTTCTTTTTGAGTACAGTGTGACTGAAGGTGGTTCATATTTTTAGAAATCTAAGGTCTTTTACAGTTTGGTTTTTAAACTTAGATTTTGTGATTGGTTTTACTATAGATGGAAAATAAACCTCACAAAGACACATAGCTCCCAATCTAAGAAGTGCATTATTGCCTCTGTTTATTAGATCATGACACTTGCTTTTTTTTTCTTTTACAGCCGCACCCGCACCCACCACCAGTGGCACATGGAAGTTCCTGGGCCAGGGATCCAATCTGCGCTGGAGCTGCGACCTACCAACCTACTGCTGCAGTAATGCCAAATCCTTAACCCACAGCACTGGGCCAGGGATTGAGCCAGCATCCTCCACAGAGACAAGCTGGATCAATAACCCACTGCATCAGAGTAGAAACTCCACTGTGCTACTCATTTTTCAATTCTATCCAAAGGGTGATAAAAATTTCTGTCTTCTGTGATGTCAAGCAGTTTGTCTTGGAAACTAATGGAAAGACTTATCATTTTTTTAAACAAATAGTTCAAAATCTATTGAACTTTTCATTTGGAAGATCAGGAATATTCTATTTCCAATGTTTTTAAAAAGTGGTAATTTGCTTGTTTCAACAGATGGCATCACCTTTGTCAATAAAACCACATATAGATGGGAACATTTCAAAATGCTCTCTCTGTGGCACAAATTTCTTTCAAAATGTAGCTTTTTCTCTTATTGTTAAAATGTCACTTTCACCCTGAAGGAATAGACTAAGAGTATTTGCCTTCCCCGATCCCCCCCCATATCTCCTAGGCAGCATCCTACTAAAAATCATTTGTTAGCACAAAAAAAAGGTCAGCAAATATGGAACACTTTGAGATTTTTAAAAGAAAACGGCATTACAACATTTAGTCTGACCTTTCTTTTATGCAACTTGCTACGAGACAAGCAGTAAATTTCCTTCTTACACAAAATTTTCCAAAAGTCCCTCAACACCATTTTACAAGGAATTGTAAAAATTCGCCTGTAAGCTGCAACATGTGGCAGTACGCTGAAGGGAATGAATGACTGAGGGTGTACAATGCAATGCCACTCTGTATTCATGATGTTACATACGATTTTCTTTTTTTTTTTGGCTTTTGTCGTTTTAGGGCCGCACCGGCATCATATGGAGGTTCCCAGGCTAGGGGTCCAATCGGAGCTGCAGCTGCTGGCCTACACCACAGCCACAACAACGCCAGATCTGAGCCGCGTCTGCGACCTACACCACAGCTCACAGCAATGCTGGATCATTAACCCACAGAGAAGGCCAGGGATCGAACCCGCAACCTCATGGTTCCTAGTCAGATCTGTTTCCGCTGTGCCACGACAGGAACTCCACGTACAATTAGAGACACAATCTGATAAATGGACCTAATGAGGGTACCAATGTTGATCCTGTCTAAGTACTAGTAAAGCCTGTTGGGTTTTTTTTTGGCATGAAAGTTCCCAAGCTAGGAGTCAAATCGGACCTGAAGCTGCCAGCCTACACTACAGACACAGCAACACCAGATCCTTAATCCACTGAGTGAGGCCATGGATCTAACCTGCATCCTCATGAATGCTAGTTGGGTTTGCTACTGTTGAGCCACAATGGGAACTCCCTAGTAAAGCTTAATTTAATCCTTGTTTTTCATGATAAAAAGTAAGCAGAAGTTTTTATATTTTTCCCTCATACCCGAGTACATCAGCTTTTAGAGAACCACTTTGGTGAATGCTGCTATTCAAAAATTCTAAGCAGAAGAATGACAGGTCTGAAGTGATCAGAAAAAATGTCCAGCTTCAAAATTTAGACTGAGTAGAAAGAGGAAAGGAATTAGGGGGCTTCTTCAATAAGTCAGTCAAATGAAAGGGGATTAAGGCTTTCATAAAGCCAGACTGCATTCACCCAAAATTAGTTTATAACAGCTGTAACAAAGGCTTTTTCTGAGTCTTAAATTGAGTATGCCCTCTTTCACCTCTGCCCATTTTCCAATACTTGATGGCATCTACCAGAATTAAGGGCAACGTATGGTACATCTTTATTCTAGTGTCAATGAGGTAAGTACTTATTACTGTCAGTTATTGAGATTTACACATTTGCTCACTAGAACGTTTTAGAGTTGGTTCACAATTCAATGTCTTATACACCAAATATGAACAATATCAGACAGGAAATTGGCTTACAGGTTATGGGGTAGTTGCCAGGACAGAGCCAAAAACAGGTCTGTACGTATGTGATTATAATCTTTGGCAAAAAGTATCTGTGGTTCAGGAATAAATAATAATGCATTCCTACTACCTGGAAGATGATGAAATAATCAACAGATTACAAAAGCATTCCTCCCAACTGGCCAGGCTCCAAAACAGTTTTCAAAAGGTACTATTCTGACACTAACTAGGTGTACTGCAATTCAGTTCTGACACCAACCACACAGACCCAACAGGTTAAGGGCAAAGTCCTTAACAAGACTGCCTCACTTCCTACATCAGCCATAAAACTTGGGAGGAGAGAGGTGCCTGTACTTCTGACCTAGTGAGTATAAATTCAGAGGTTTCCAGCTTCAATAATTCACTAGAACAATTCACAGAACTCAGAAAGTGTTCTATTTATCATTACAGTTTCACTACAAGGTGTGTACATAGGTGAAGTCACATGGGTGAAGTCAGAAATGAATGCAGAGCTACTGTGCTCACTCCTTGTGGAATCTAGGCACCCGGCCCTCCCAGTACATAAATGTATTCACCAACCAGGAAGCTCTACTCTGAGGTTCAGTGTCTACAGTTTTCATTGGAGTTTCACTGTAAAACTGATTAAATCACTGGGCACACAACTGAACTCAATCTCTAGCTCCTGTCTCCTTCCCAGGAGGCTGGGCTGGACAAAACGTCCAATTTTCTAATAATGTGATTGGTTTTCCTGGTGACCAGCCACCATTCTGAATCTATCCAGGTGGCCACCATGAGTTACCTCAGTAGCAATAACAAAGACACTATCACTCAGGAAATTCCAAGGATTTAGAAGCTCTGTGACAGGAATGTTGGATAAAGACCAGAGAAATTGTATATTATACAGAAAGTATGGCCTAAAAAAAGTCTATGCTACCTTTACTGTGTTTTCTCTACTTTTCCAATAATCATTTTACCAAAAGGCCAAACATTATTAATAGGAAGACTGTGACAATAAAATCAATAATTTGAATTAGTCATCTTTTGAAGGAAGATCAAGATGACAGAATATTAACATTTTGAAGAATATATTTAAATTGATCCTTCTTATTGACTTACATTCACGAGCTCTGACTCCAGAAAAATCATACCATTGAGAAGAACTTTTCCTTAAAAACAGCCAGAAATGGCTCAACAGGACAAAAAATCTAATA
This sequence comes from Catagonus wagneri, assembly GCA_004024745.2. NCBI lineage: Eukaryota > Metazoa > Chordata > Mammalia > Artiodactyla > Tayassuidae > Catagonus > Catagonus wagneri. The sequence goes on from PVHT020000066.1 coordinate 27,841,801, forward strand.
GAAAACCTAGCAGCCCAGAAAGCATGTTTTTTCAACTCTACCAAGCAGTTTAACAGTTGAAAGAATATGTTCAAAGACAAGTAATCATCCATTTCAGAGAAACAAATTATAACAAAACATGTAAACAAACAGAACAGGGAGCAGTCAGTTGACCTTTAACCAGCTGCTTCAGTTGCAGTTTAACTGGCTATAAAGAAATATATAGCAAGCATAAATATCATCCAGGTTAACAATATGCCATCTTCCAATCAAAACCCCTCCCCATCCCAAAAAAGGTAATCATTGCCCTGACTTTTATAGCAATCATTTCCTTATAGCTTTATAAACTGAGTATGCATCTTTAAATACTTAAGTTTAGTTTTTCAATTTAAAAAACTGAGATATATGAGTTCCCGTTGTGGCACATCAGAAACAAATCCAATTAGTAACCATGAGGTTGTGGGTTCTATCCCTGGCCTTGCTCAGTGGATTAATCTGGCATTACCCTGAGCTGTGATGTCGGTCGAGGACATGGCTTGGATCCTGCGTTGCTGTGGCTGTGGCATAAGCCAGCAGCTGTAGCTCTGATTGGACGCCTAACCTGAGAACCTCCATATGCCGTGGGTGTGGCCCTAAAAAGCAAAATAAAAATAATAAAAATAAAAAATTGAGATATAATCCACATACAAAATTCACCATTTCAAAGTGCACAGTGTAGGAGTTCCCTTCGTGGCTCAGTGGTTAACGAATCCGACTAAGAACCATGAGGTTGCGGGTTCGATCCCTGGCCTTGCTCAGTGGGTTAAGGATCCGGCGTTGCCGTGAGCTGTGGTGAAGGTTGCAGACGCGGCTCGGAACCCGCGTTGCTGTGGCTGTGGCGAAGGTCAGCAGCTACAGCTCCTGTTAGACCCCTAGCCTGGGAACCTCCATATGCCGCGGGTGCGGCTCTACATAAAGGCAAAAAGACAAAAAAAAACAAAGTGCACAGTGTAGGAGTTCCCAACATGGCTCAGAGGAAACGAATCCGACTAGGAACCATGAGGTTGCGGGTTTGATCCCTGGCCTTGCTCAATGGGTTAAGGATCTGGCATTGCCTTGAGCTGTGGTGTAGGTCGCAGACGCGGCTCGGATCCTGTGTTGCTGTGGCTGTGGTGAAGGCCAGCAGCTACAGCTCCCATTAGACCCCCAGCCTAGGAACCTCCATATGCTGCGGGTGCGGCCCTAAAATGACAAAAAATAAAATAAAATTAAAATAAAATAAAATAAAAGTGCACAGTGTAGCAGTTTTAGTATATTCACAAAGTTGTGCAACCATCACCTACTTCCAGAACATTTTTTATCACTCAAAAAAGAAACTACCTGTCAGCAGGCACTCCTTACTCTCCCCTCCCCCAAGGCCCTGGCAACCACTGATCTTTCTGTTTCTATGGAATTGCCTATCCCGGACATTTCCTAGAAATGGAACTATAAAACACATCACCTTCTGTGCTCCAGTTTATTTTCAAACTTTACCTGAGAAAATGCCAGACTGTTTTTTCAAACAATTGATAGTTCCACCAGTGGTACGTAAGTGTTCTCAGTGTTTCATATACTTATCTACACTTGGTTTTATTTTATTTTAATTTTTTCTGTCTTTCGTAATTTTAAGGCTGCACACGTGGCATGTGGAGGTTCCCAGGCTAGGGGTCTAATCGGAGCTACAGCTGCTGGCCTACACCACAGCCACAGCAACAGTGGATCCGAGCCATGTCTGCAACCTACACCACAGCCCACGGCAACACCAGATCCTTGGCCCACTGAGCGAGATCAGGGATCGAACCCGCAACCTCGTGGTTCCTAGCCAGATTCATTTCCACTGTGCCACGACAGGAACTCTGGCTTTTAGATTTAAATCTATAATTCTTATATACCAAACTGTCATGTGTAAACTCTATTTTACAATTTTTTTTGGCCACACCCATGGCATATGGAAGTTTCGGGGTGGGGAAGAATTTAAGCCACAGGTGTGACCTACGTTGTAGCTACTGCCAAATCCAGGTCCTTTAACCCACAGGCCTGGGATTGAACTTGGTGCCGCCACAGAGACAAGCCAGGTCATTAACGCACTACGCCATGTCAGGAACTCCTATTACAATTCTATCAATTATACCTTACTAAAGCTGATAAAGTCTACAATTCACCTAGAACTGATTTTTGTAAAGTAAGTTAAGTCTTTCAGTTTCTCCATTTGGAGATCCAATTGTCCCAGTGTCAGCTTTGTCATAAATCAAGTGTCCATATATGTATGGATTTGTTTCTGGGATCTTCTTTCTCCTTCCCCTAAATCTATTCTTCTCTTCAATATTCCTTAAGTTAAGGATATCATCACTCATTAATCACCCAACCAGGAAGTCTGGAGACAATCAGTACTAATCCCTGATGATCTGACCTCATACATTTCTCCATTTCTACATTCCCTCACATCTTGACATAGGCCAAGGCTTCTTTTTTTTTTTTGTCTTTTTGCCTTATCTAGGGCCGCACCCGCGGCATATGGAGGTTCCCAGGCTAGGGGTCTAACAGGAGCTGTAGCCACCGGCCTACCCCACAGCCACAGCAACGCGGGATCCGAGCCACGTCTGCAACCTACACCACAGCTCACGGCAACGCCGGATCCTTAACCCACTGAGCAAGGCCAGGGATCGAACCCGCAACCTCATGGTTCTTAGTCGGATTCGTTAACCACTGAGCCACGATGGGAACTGCAGGCCGAGGGTTCTTAACTGGCCTTTCAAACGGCAGCATATCTTTACTTTTGTATTCCCAAGCAACCTGGACACCAATTTAGGATAGCCCTTAACAAATCAGGGAAAACAGCCTTCCTGTGTAAGGATTGCTTGCTTCCACACACCCCTTTTGTACCGCTGGGCCTAAAAGTGGAGTAGGTATCCTGCTGGTTCTTCACTTTCTCTTCCAGGCACTTTCCAACTCTACTTCTCTCTTAAAATCAAGACTAATATATTGACTTGTCCATACCAGAGTCTAAGAGGCACTTCAAACAATATGCTTAAGGGTTCAAATGACTGGTTTGTTTAAGTGTATTCAAACAATATACTTAAGGGTTCAAATGGCTGGTTTGAGGGGAATGAAGTTTCTAGATGGCACAGGCAGAAAGACTGGGTTAGTGCTTGGAGAGCAGGAAGAATGAAACTAAAATTACGGAGACAAGGTCTAAAGTACAGAGAGGTCCAGGGAGTATGTGACTGAAGTAGCGTGGAGGAGAAGCTCACTGGACGACAGAAGTTCAATGAACTGAAAGTCCCAAGAACTAAAACCATTAAGAATAACAGAGGAGTTAGAACTGAGGAGTAACAGTGAGTCAAGAATTAAGGTATTTACAGCTGCAATGATGGGTAGTAAGTGATATAACTTAATGGTATACAATTCAAAGCTTTGGGAAATTAGGAAGAAGAGAGGGAAAATAATGAAAAGTCAGGCAAGACATCTACTCTTCATTTCAAGCCCAGTGGTAGGAGGTCATGGGAGAGGTAAGAGGTAAGTGTTAACATTTAAGAGGGCTGCCGACAGTCACTGTTCTAACCCTTCCTCCTCCCCTAGAACAAGACTGAGCATAGGAGTTCCTGTTGTGGCTCAGTGGGTTAAAGACTTGACGTTGTCTCTGTAAGGATGCAAGTTTGATCCCTGGCCTTGCTCAGTGGGTTAAGGATCTGGTGTTGCCATAAGCTGCAGCATAGGTCATAGATTCGGCTAGGATCTGGCAATTCTGTGGCTGTGAAGTGGGCCTCAGTTGCAGTTCCAGTTCGACCCCTGGCCCGGGAACTTCCATATGCCACAGGTTCAGCCAGAAAAAGAAAAAGACTGAGCATATAGGAGATTTTGCTGATGACAGACTGTGAATTCCAGAAGGTACATTCGAAGAGTTTCAAGGGTCAGTGGGGGATGAGAAAAAGAGTCAAACGGAATGTTTGGAGATTTACAGAAACTAAGAATGTAGGAAATGGCAGTTTCACCGTGGTTGTAGTGCATTAATGATCTGGCTTGTCTCTGTGGAGGCGCTGGTTCGATTCCCAACCCAGCTTATTAGGTTAAGGATCTGTTAAGCTTTGCATTACTGCATTGTGGCATAGTTGGCAGCTCCAGCTCAGATTCGATCCCTGGCTTAGGAACTTCTATATGCAGCTGAAAAAGAAAAAAGAATAAAGAAAAGAAAAAAAGAATGTAGGAAACAGAAGGGGTGACTACCTGGGTGTCCGTATGGTGACTGACATAAACAGGGATAAGAGATAATGAAATTAGCTTCAGTGAATTCCAGGCAGATAGAGGTTAGGAGGATGCAAGTGTTAGGAAGTAAAGAGGGGCAGATTACTGGGGATTGCTCTTGACCCTTGATGATAGGGGCTGAAGGCTTAAGGAAGATAATACTTTTAGTCCCAATAAGCCAGTTTAAAATCAGATGATACATAACAAATATCAAATAAATATGCATTCTCACTGACCGGTTAATCTTATTCTGAAAACATCAATCACCAAGTTCATGCCTACATATAATTTTTAGACAACTTTTATGTATATATACAAAAAGAACAAGAGGAAGGATATTTGTGGCAACACTGACTATGACAGTGAAAATTTTAAAACAATCTAAATGTCCATTCTAGTTACCAATTTAATTATCTCTCAACTCCAAATTCATCCATTAATACCTGCTCTGCCATAGAGGAGAGAATTCTTTTAGGCATTTCCTTTATAGTGAACAGAATGTTAAATTTTCCGGTAGAGGGCGCTGGAGGGACAGTGCAGAAGGAAGAGTCTCCCTTGCAGTCATTAGTGTGGTAGCGAGGACAGGCAGGGGTGCTCTGGCCTAGTCGCATACTGGCAATCTTGCATCCCTGACCTGACCTGGCAATCACCTGTCCATGGCCCTCCATGCAAGGCTGCTGAATGCCCCCGGCATGCCGACACTAGTGTCCTGACTCCCTCTGCCTTGTCCACTCACTCCCTGCACCCTAGCTTTGTCTTCCACCTTGTTCTAAGGGATATAATACAAGCCATGTCTCCTAATCTCTGTGCAGGCCTGGATACTGGCAGGCGTGCCAGTGCTCCAGGGGGTTGCTTCCTGATTGCCCAGTGACTGGATGAGACTTGGCCTGGGCAAGCCAGCAAACACCTATACCCTCCAGGGGGCTACAACCACACCTTCTCCAAAAAGGTCTGAATCTAGTTCAGAGGAAGTCTGAATTCGGTCTAGAAAGCCTTCTTACCAGGTTTGTGTTCTCTCCTGAGTATTTTTTCCTCAGCTCTATGGCACCCTTATGGTATTCCTTTACATCTTGAAGTTACTCTTTTATTGCCAGAATTAATAATTCCATTAAACTTCACCTGTTTAAATCACTGTGTGGTTTCTGTCACCTGATTAGGCTCAGACTGATATAGTTCATCAATAAGAAAATTAATGTGTAAACTGTTACACAACGTAACACTCTATAGGTAATAAAAATAAATGAACTAACTTCCCATTTATGGTCTGGCACATAAGGAGTTTAGAAGTTGCTGCTGCATCCTATCGACAAGTAAAAAGCTGAACAAACCAAAAATGAAACTCTTAGATCTGTCAGAGAAGTGAAGTCCCAGGGCAAACCACTGCCCCAAAAACAAAAGATAGATAGATAGATAGATAGATAGATAGATAGATAGATAGAGATACACAGAGTATCTTAACACAGCAGAAACCCATGAGTAGAATACCTGGGAACTAGCGCCAAGGTAGGAAAACCTGAGCTGTAATCCATGAACTGCTAGAGGCTCAGCGTACACAACTATGAGAGTTAAAAACTCCCAGGGATGAAGTCACAGAGGGGTCCCCACACTATTTGCAGTTTTACCTACAGGAGTCCTACCAGAGCCTCACAGTGAAGATCTGAGAAAACTCCCCTCAAGCTTCCAGCAGGGAGAGGAGTAAAGGGACCATTTTGGAATATGCCAGGTATTGTTTACTTCTTAACAAGGCCGGACCTCAGGAGAAACTGTTTTACCAGAGCTTAGCCTTCTGGGGTTTGATCAGAGCCTACCCTACCTCGGAGAGGGGAAATAGCTAACTCCAGTCGCTTTCAGCAGCATCCCACCTAAGGCTGGAGGAACACTAAGAAGCACTGGTGATGTTCACAGTCCAAGGGCACAGGCTCACCAAAAGAGTGAGGATGACAGAACACTCAGCCTCCCCTGACACCTTAGCACTGCATTACTAGAGGCCTATTTATAGTATTTCTTTTATGTAGCACACCATGTCTACCTTTCAACCCAAACTACAATGCATACTAAATGGCAAAAAACATATTCCAAAGAGACTGAACAAACATCAGAACCAGTCAGATATGATAGGAATGTGATAATTAATAGAGCAAGATCTAAAATAAAAAGGGAACCTACGGTTAATATGCTAAGGGCTTTAACAGCAAAAATTGACAACAGCAAGAACAGATGGATAATGTAAGCAGAGAGATAGAAATTCTAAGAACCAGAAATGCTAGAGGTCAAAAACACTGTACCAGAATTAAAAATATCTTTGAAAAGTTCATTAACGGAACTGAGACAGTTGAGAAAAGAATCTCTAACCTCAAGGATATGATACTAGAAACTTTAAAGACTAAAAAGGAAAGAGGAAAAAAAAAGACTAAAATTAATAGAACAGAACATCCAAGAACTATGGAATAACTATGAAAGACACATGTAATGGAAATAGCAGAAGAAATAGAACCATTTTTTTTTTAATTTTCTTTTCAGGGCCACACCTGCAGCATATGGAAGTTCCTGGGCTAGGGGTCTAATCAGAGCTGCAGCTGCTGGCCTACACCACAGCCACAGCAACAGGGAATCTAAGCTGCATCTTTGACCTACACTGCAGCTTAAGGCAATGCTGTATCTTTAACCCACTGAGAGAGGCCAAGGATTGAACCCGCATCCTCTTGGATACTAGCCAGGTTCTTAAACCACTGAGGCACAACAGGAATTCTCCAGAAGAAATATTTGAAACAATAATGATCAATAATTTCCCCACATTAATGTCAGACACCAAACCACAGATTCAGGAAACTCAGAGAACACCAAGAAGGATTAAATGTGAAAAAAAATACATCTAGGCATATTACATTCAAACTTTGGAAAAATCAAAGACAATGAAAAAATCTTGAAAGAAACCAGAGGGAAAAAACACCTTATGTATAGAGAAGGAAAAGATAAAAATTATATTCTATTTCTCGGACACTATGCAAACAAGGGAGTTGAGAGGAAAAAAAACCCAATTAACCTAAAATTCTGTGTCCTGCAACATTACCCTTCAAAACTGAAGGGGAAACTAAGACTTTATCAGACAAACAAAAATTGAGGGAATCTGTTGCCCATAGACCTGCCTTATAAGGAATGTTAAAAGTTCTGAGAGAAGGAAAATGATACAGATCAGAAACTTGGATTTACATAAAGGAAAAGCATTAGAGATGGAATAAGTAAGACAAAATTAAAACTATGATATTTTATATTCTTAACTGATTTAACAGATAACAGATTATTCAAAATAAGAATAGCAAAAATGTATTCAATTGTATATTTTTATGTGTTTACTTAATATGCTTATGGGTAAATGAAATGAATGCCTACAATCATATAAAGGAAAGCAGGGAGGAATTAGGATTACTAGCTATTATAAGGTATTTACAAGACCTGTGAAGCAATATAATGTTATCGGAAAATGCGCTTGGATTATCTGTAAATGTACACTGCAAACTCTAAAACACACACACGGGGAGTTCCTGCTGTGGCTCAGTGTTAATGGACCTGACTAGTAGCCATGAGGATGCGGGTTCAACCCCTGGCCTCGCTCAGTGGGTTAAGGATCCGGCGTGGCTGTTAGCCGTAGTGTAGGTCACAGACTCAGCTTGGATCCCAGGTTGCCGTGGCTGTGGTGTAGGCTGGCAGCTGTAGCTCCAATTTGACTCCGAGCCTGGGAACTTCCATATGCCAGGGGTGCGGCCCTGAAATGACAAAAACAAACAAACAAATAAATAAATAAATAAATAAATTTAAAAAACACACACAAAAAGGAAAATACAACTGATATGCTAACAAAGGAGAGAATATGAAAATCACATAAAATGCTCTATTAAAAACAACAAAAGAGAGAAAAAGAGTAGAAGAGAAAAACAGGAAAAAAGACCAAGGCAAAAAATGGAAAACAGTAGCAAATATGGTAGGTGCTAATCTAACTATATCAAGAATCACCTTAGGAGTTCCTGTTTTGGCTCAGCAGTAATGAACCTGACTAGGATCCATGAGGATGTGGGTTAGATCCCTGGCCCTGCTCAGCAGGTTAAAGGATCCAGCATTGCTGTAAGCTGTGGTGTAGGTCACAGACACGGCTCAGATTCTGTGTTGCTGTTGCTGTGGCTGTGGCTGTGGCATAGGCTGGCAGCTACAGCTCTAATTCAACCCTTAGCCTGGGAATTTCCACATGCCACAGGTTCGGCCCTAAAAAGCAAAACAAAAACAAAAACAAAAACAAAAGCTGGTTCTTTGAAAAGATCAACAAAATGGACATGCCCCTAGCTAGGCTAACTAAGGGAAAAAGAGAGGAGACATAAGTCACTAACATCAGAAATGAAAGAAGGGACATCATTACAGATTCCATGGCATTAAAAGGATAATAAAGAAATATTATGAACAACTCTATGCCCACAAATTTGATACTCAGATTAAATACTTAAAAGATCAATTACTTAAAAGTTACACCTGGTAAATCTTATACAAGAAGAAACACACAATCTGAACAGACTTAAATTTATTAAAGAAATTTAATCAATACTTAATAACCTTCCAAAGCAGAAAGCACCAGGCCCAGATAGGTTCACTTGTGAATTCCACCAAGCATTCAAGAAATTATGCCAACTCTCCACAATCTCTCCTAGAAGACAGAAACAGAGGGAATCCTTCCTAACTTATTCTATGAGGCTGTCATCATCCTAATACCATAACCAGGTAAAGACATAAGAAAACTATAGACCAACATCTCTCATGAAAACAGATGCAAAATCCTCAACAAAATACTAGCGAATCCAATCCAACAATACTTAAAAGAAATTACATACCATAACTAAGTGGGACTTATCCCAGATATGTAAGGCTGAATCAGGCTGAAAATCTAACGAAGCAAACAAAGCAAAATCAAATGGTCATATCATTGCAACTGACAAAATCCAAAATCCATTCATAATTAAAAAAAAAAGCTTTGGAGTTCCTGTCGTGGCTTAGTGGTTAACGAACCCGACTAGTAACCATTAAGTTGAGGTTTCGATCCCTGGCTTCACTCAGTAGGTTAAGGATCCGGCATTACCAAGAGCTGTGGTGTAGGTCGAAGATGCGGCTTGGATCTCATGTTGCTGTGGCTGTGAAGTAGGTCGGCAGCTACAGCTCTGATTAGACCCCTAGCCTGGGAATGTCCATATGTCACAGATGCAGCCCTAAAAACACAGAATACAAAAAAACAAAAAAAACTTTGAGCAAATTAGGAATAGAAGGCTGAAAGAGAATGAATATGTGTATACGTATAACTGAATCACTTTGTTGTATAGCAGATATTATCACAACTTTGTAAATCAACAGAATAGAGAGCCAGAAACAGATCCATATAAATATAATTAACTGATGTTTGACAAAGAAGTAAATTACAATAGAAAAAAGAAGTTCCTACTGGGGCACAACGGAATTGGCTGTGTCTCTGGAGTGCTGGGACACATGTTTGATCCCCATCCTGGCACAGTGGGTTGGGGATCCAAAGCTGCAGCGTCTGTGACATGGGTCACAAATGCAATCTGATCCCTGGCCCAGGAACTCCATATGCTGCTGTGGGGTTGCCAAAACAGAAAAAAAAAAGGAAAAAAAAGACAGTCTTTTCAACAAATACTGCAAGAACAACTGGATACTCAACCACAAAAAAAAAAAAAAGACATAGATTTTCATAAAAATCAACTCAAAATGGAGCACAGACCGAGTTCCCATTGTAGCTCAATGGGTTAAAAACCCGACCAGTATCTATGAGGATATGGGTTCAATCCCTGACCTCTCTCAGTGGATCCAGTGTTGCCGTAAGTTGTGGTGTAGGTTGCAGATGCAGCTCAGATCTGGCATTGCTGTGGCTGTGGCATATGCTGGCAGCTGAAGCTCTGATTTGATCACTAGCATGGGACCTCCATATGCCACTGATGTGGACCTAAAAAGAAAAGCAAAAAACAAAAAATGGGATCACAGACCTAAACATAAGACACAAAACTATAAAACTCCTAAAAGAGGCAGTTCCCACTGTGGTGCAGCAGGAACAAATCTGACTAGTATCCATGAGGATGTGGATTCTATCCCTGGCCTCACTCAGTGGGTTAGGGATCCAGCATTGCTGCGAGCTGCTACGAGCAGATGTGGCTCCGATTCTGCATTGCTGTGTATGTGGCGTAGGCTGGCAGCTGTAGCTCCGATTTGACCCCTAGCCTGGGAACCTCCATGTGCTGTAGGGGCAGCCCTAAAAAGCAAAAACAGAACAAAAAACAAAACCAAAAAAACCTCCTAGACAATAACGTAAGAAAAAACCCTGATGATCTTGGGCAGAACAACATTTTAGATGCAATACCAGATGGATCTAAAAACTTCTGCTCTGCAAAAGAGAATGAGAAAACAAGCAACAGGAGAAATATCTGCAAAAGACATCTGATACAGGGCTGTAATCCAAAACACACACACACACACATACACACACACACAAAAACACTTAGAACTGAAGAATAAGGGAGTTCCTGCTGCTGTGGCTCAGTGGTAATGAACCCGACTAGGATCCTTGAGGATGCGGGTTCAATCCCTGGGTTGAGGATCCGAATTTGTCGTCAGCTGTGGTATAGGTTGCAGATGTGGCTTGGACCCCACGTGGCTGTGGCTGTGACGTAAGCTAGCAGCTGCAGCTCTGATTTGTCCCCTAGCCTGGGAACCTCCATATGCTGCAGGGGCGGCCCTAAAAAGACAAAATAAATAAATAAAATAAAATATTAAAAAATGGGCAAAATATCTGGACACCTCATCAAAGAAAATATACAGATGGCAAGTAAGCATAGGAAAAGATGTTCAACACCATGTGTCATTAGAGATATGCAAACTGAAACAATGAGATACCACCAAAAAACTGTTAAAACAGGCAAATTATAAAACATTGATAATACCAAAAGTTGAAGAGAATGTAGACCAACAGGAACTCTCATTTGTCACTAGTGGGAAAGCCAAAATGGTTTAGCCACTCTGGAAGACAATTTGGCAGTTTCTTACAAAACTACCCTTAACTATACAACCCAGCAATCATCTCACCTTAATATTTACCCAAATGAACTGAAAATTTATGTCTACACAAAAACCTGCACACAGATATTTATAGCAGCTTTATTCATAACTGCCAAAACTTAGAAGCCAACAAGATATGATCTAGTAGGTAAATGAATAAGTAAACTGGGATATCCAGATAACAGAATATTATTCAGCACTAAAAAGATATGAGTTATCAAGCCATGATAAGACATGGAGGGAAGTTAAATGCATATTATTAAGTGAAATAAGCCAATCTGAAAAGGCCACATACTTTATGAGTCCAACTATATGAAATTTTGGAAAAGGCAAAACCATGGAGACAGCAAAAAGATTAGTGGATGTCAAGGGTTTGAGGGAGGGACTGATGAATATACAGGGCACAGAGAATTTTCAGGGCAGTAAAACAACTCTGTATCACAATTATAGTTACATGCCTTTTTACATTTGTCAAAACCCATGTACGGTACACCATCAAGAGTGAACCCTGATGTAAACTATGGGTTTGGGGTAATAATGGAGTCAGTGTAGGCTCATCAATTATAACAAATGTACTGCTCTGGTGTAGGATACTGATGGTGGGGGAGGTTGTACATGTGTGGGGACAGGGTGTATGGGAACTCCGTACTCTGCTTAATTTTGCTGTGAATCTAAAGCTGCTCTAGGAGTTCCCACTGTGGCACAGCAGGTTTATGATCTGGCATTGTCTCTGCAGTGGCTTGGGGTTGCTGTTGAGGCACAGGTTCGATCCCTGGCCCGGTTCAGTGGGTTAAAGATCTGGAGTTGCTGCAGCTCTGGGTCAGGTTCTATCCCTAGCCTGGGCACTTCCATATGCCATGAGTGCAGTCAAAACAAAAACAAAACAAAAAAACTACTCTAAAAAACAGTTTCTTAATTTAAAAAAAAAAAAACAAAATAAAACAATGAACTAGGAAGATTCCAGTCCCAGAATGGCTTAGTAAGTGCCTACTTAATTGACCTTACTATAGTTATAATCTTGTTGCATATAGTAAATATTTAATATTGAACTGAACTGTATGGAATAAATGCACCCACTTTCAATTCAACAGGCCCCATATTTTCTAACAATTCCAGACTTTAAAGTGAAAGTAACAAGTCTTAGAATATCCTGTGGACCCAAATATCAAAATGTATGAGATTTGAGAATTAATCTGATAATGAAGTTTGCTCAGTATGGAACAATTAGTGCTGCCTTTCTCAGCATTGGTTAAGTATAGAGTCTATAGCCACAAATAGGGCTTTTGAACCAATCCTTCCTCCCTGGGTCTGAGGCCTGCCTACAATTTCTACAGCGATTTAGGGAGAGATGATGATGATGATGATGATGATATAACTGACATTTATGGAGTACTAAGCATGTTATACCTATTACAAAGTAGAGTCACAGACCCAGGCAGGCTGAAAAGGCCAGATGATGTGCTCAATCAAAGCTCCTTGAGTAGAGAAGATTTAGTCCTAAACTCTGTCAGGAATCCAGAGAGATAATCATCTCAGAGAGAAGCAGCAGTCAGTAGTAATTACTGCCAGCTACTCACATTACAGTTGTGAAACTGTGTTCAAGGTCTAGACATGCTAAATTAATTTTGATATGGTGAAAAGGCCAGGTCGGATATATGCTGAGTCTTTATAAAGTTCATGGCTACAATGCACCATCTGAGCTAATACATAACCCAGCCAATCTGAGGGGAAGTATCTATGCACAACGAGAGCTTTGCTTTAAAAGCCAAGTAGGTCTCAAGTTCCCTGGGTCTCCCTGGGCTCTTGGTGGTGTCTTCTTATGTGAGAGTTAGGGTTTGAGAGTTTCATTTGATTCTTGGAAAAGGGCCATGAGCATACAGAATAGCTGGATCTGAGTAAAGTGAGACACTTCTCTCAAGGGCAAAGGTAAGTTTCAGAATCACCAGACTCTCCTCAGGGTGTTTTGTGTTTTTTTTTTTTTTTTTTGCTTTTTAGTGCCGCACTCGAGGCATATGGAGGTTCCCAGGTTAGGGGTTGAATCAGACCTACAGCTGCCAGCCTACACCACAGCTATGCTAGATCCAAGCCACGTCTGTGACCTACACCACAGGTCACGGCAACGCCAGATCCTTAACCCACTGAGTGAGGCCAGGGATTGAACCTGCAACCTCATGGTTCCTAATCGGATTTGTTTCCCGGCACCACGACAGAAACTTCCTCAGGGTGCTTAAACAATTATTCCACATGCATTTTCACTTTCTCCCTCCAAAGACAGTCAGCTGTAAGCAAGGAGACAAACTGAAGTGGAACAAGCCTGTCTTATTTGGTTTAATGCTATACTGTTTCATTCTTTTGCTATCTTTTTATTGCCCACAGATAAAGTCTGCAGATTACCAAAAACAGGGAGCAATGGCTTCTGATGGTTCCAAGCCTGCTCTGTTTCCATTATCCCTAGGTCTGGAACTTCCACTGTAAAAAATATAGCAGTGAACAGTGTAGCCGAACAAAAACCCCTTTAGCAAAGCTGAGTCCCCTGATCTGGCTCCCCTGGGATATTAGAATACATGCTTAGATCAAAATACATGGCTAACTCAAATTAGGTCTTCTGCCTCATAATTCTTATATATTCCTTAATCAGAGGCAAGTAATTCAGTCCTTACACTGCCTGGAAGAGCCCATATTCCAGATGAAGCAGAGTGTGAACACGAGATCATCTGCTTCAATTCCAATATGTGAAATCAATGTCAATATGAAAGAAATACGCCTCTCACTTTTGTTGACCCCTGTTCTAACAGAGGAAAAATTACTAACAGTCCCATGAGGCAGAATACCATCTCTGTGAGCCCTAATTCTTGGGCATGGTAGGACAAAATGTTAATGGAGCCTCATCACATGGCCCCAGATGACTGGAGTCATCACACATTCTCGACACACTAGAACAGAGGTGGTGGACCCAGGATATGTACAAGACCAAAGGGAATGTTGACAGGTCAAGGCAAGAAATAACCAAGAGTCAAAAATAGACAGAACACAGTCTCCCATAGAAAGCATGCCCATGAGCTCTGCCAGGTGAAGTGACAATGTAATATGTTGAACCACACAAACTGAGAAGTAGGAAAGAAACTGGGCATCTGTGACCACTCTTTCATTCCACCTTTCTTAACCTTCAAGCACTCACCTGTGTGGCCATGGAGTGGTGAGTGAGGTCGCGGTAGTGTAGGTGATGTGTTAGAGGTCACAATCAAACTCTTGCGGTTACTTGTCCGACAACTGCAATGAAAACACATATGTCAATTATAACAGGGTTGCATCATGGGCCCAGAGAACTTGAATGGCTACTAAGGAACAAAAGAGTGACATCATTCCATGAGCTGGGCAGTACAATACTTTAAACTGAACTGGCTCAGCAGTTACCATTTATACAGTGAAATTTCACAATTCACTGTGTTCTATCTTGGAATAGCTTTTGTCTGTCTTGACTTTTATCTTATATTGCTACTGCACTTTTTTAATGTGTAGAGTTTGCTTACTGAGCAAAGGCTTGGAGTTTCCTGAAGGTAACAACCACGTCTTAAACGGTATGTAATGAAGAATGACCACTGAAAATTTGATTTAGAAAACAAAAAACAAAAGCCAGAAACATTCTCATATCTCATAAAAATTAAACTTCTTGCCATAAAAATGAAACTATTAGCCTAATCTAAAAAACTTATTTTTTAAAACTGCTTAATCAATGAATATAAGTAATAGTCTTAAAAATAAAAAAGGAGTTCCCATCATGGGTCAGTGGAAACAAATCTGACTAGCATCCATGAGGATGCAGGTTCGATCCCTGGCCTCGCTCAGTGGGTTAAGGATCTGACATTGTGGCTCAGATCTGGCATTGCTGTGGCTGTGGCATAGGCTAGCGGCTACAGCTCCTATTTGACCCCTAACTTGGGAACCTCCGTATACAGCAGATGCAGCCCTAAAAAGAAAGAAAAAAGTAATATTACTTCACCATAAATTTCAGAATAGGCCTGGGTTCCTTCTATAAAGTTGGCTTTCCGTCACATTTTAACACCTGCGCTTTTTCCTGTGGTTGTCTGTAGAAAGCCAAATCGTGATGAAAAGCCATTTCATGCTATATCTGCTACTGAAAAGTGTGTATAAATTTCTGAAAGTCAGCCCATCTTTTATTTATTCATTCACTTATTTATTTTTTATGGGAGGGGGAGCCAATGTAATGGCTAGTCTTTATTGGAAAGAAGAAACTTTACAGTACATTTTGAGTGAGTTAATGCTGGGGCTCAGTGGGCCAGCTGGTGGGGCACCAGCTTGCAATAGGTTCCACAGCTAAGGCATTGCTGAGTCTCGCCTTTGTATACCCAGAACCAGATGGTGGCACTGTTGTCTTCACAGATACAGCCCACTATTCGCCTGTTGGTGATGGATGGAGTCTTCCTTTGGAGTTTCCATTGTGGCTGAGTGCTAAGGAACCCAATGAATAACCATGAGGACCCAAGTTCGATCCCTAGCCCTGCTCAGTGGGTTAAGGATCTGGCATTGCTGTGAGCTGTGGTGCAAGTTGCAGATAAGCCACTCAGATTCCAAGTTGCTGTGGCTATGGTGTAGGCCGGCAGCTGCCACTCCAATTTGACCCCTAGCATGGGAATTTCCATATGCCGCACCAGGTGTGGCCTTAATTAAAATAAAATAGGGTTTTCCTTGGTACCTGAGGCTCCCTTTGGGGTGACCATATTGTATGGGTCCAGCCCCTTGCATCGGCCATCGTGACCTCCTTCCCCAGCCCAGTCGCCTGTTCATCATCAGTAGGAACACTACCTCCAGAAGCCATGAAGTGCACCATGGCGACTCCATTTGGACCCTGGGCCCTCAGGGCCTGCGCAGCCAGCTCTCCAGTTCTGAGGAGTAACTTTGAAGCCATCACGCCCAATAAAAACACCAGCACTTCCCAGCTCATCTTTTAAAGGCCTTAAGGAGGCCTGTCATTTATACTTATCCAAATAAATATTTACTGAACATCAACTATGCAACAGAAACCGTTTTATATGCTAGGGAAGCAGTAGGGGACAAGAGAAAGTCTCCGTCCTCAAACAGGAGTGAATAGTGCCATGAAAAAAGAGGGTGAGAGGGTTCAAGAAGCAGAAAAGAAGTCAAGTAGGTGGCAGGAGGGGAAAAACGACAGGAAAAGAAGTAGGCTAGAGAAGCTATGGGTATAGGGCCACAGCCAGACTCTGTAGGGCTGGTAGACTATTATAAATAACTATTGGAAATGTGAAAAGAAACTGCCGGAAGAACTGTGATCAACCTTAAGAGGTTATAATTAGAAATGATAAGCACCTTTCCCTAAGAAACTCTCAGGACTAATCTAATCACGTCTCACACCTCTCGTGAACCCTGTTAAAATCAAATGCCCAAGCCTTTCATTCTAATTTGACACATTGATCTTTTTAAAAAAAAGCTTACACTCTGCCTCCATGAACTCAGTCTGCAATCAACAAACTCTATATCCTTACCTTCTTTTCTCGATATTCAATTTAAATTCTAGTTATAAGTGAAACCTTGCTATTGCCCCAGGACACCAGGGTCCTGGTGAAAGCCCAACCCTTTTAAATCCAACTTTCCATCTATTTTGCAGCTACACTCAGGCAGCTGAAGCTGACAAAAAAAAATCCAAAATCATGTTGGCTGGTGTTTGTGTTTATGATGATAAATATCAAGTTAGTCCATACTACATCTACCTGGGCAATATGCTCTCTCCAAGACAATTTCTCCCCAAACTTCCAGCACTCCTTCCTCAAATCCTACCTTTATCTGCTGATTTGCTTTTTATTTAATTTGGGGTATAAAGAAAGAATGCAAAAAGAAGTACTACACATTCCTGCTATAAAAATCTATTAGCCTAAATCTACATCCATAAAATCTACTTTTCCATCTGTAACAGCAGAAGGAAGAACCATGCCCCTGTCAAAGTCAACTCCCTCGACTCCCTTTCAAGAAATCTGTACCTGCACTGTCCTCCTTCTCCTATGCCATGAATTTCTACTTCTTATTGGATCATTCTCATCATCATAAAAAGATGCTGCTATGTGTTCTATCTTAAAAAACTAAAAATAAAACCATTCACAGACCTCACTCAACTTTGTGAATGAAAAATACTGTCTGCCACATCAGTAAACAAAGAATGCTGCAAGCCATCAAGCCATCACATTATAGTCTCCTGAAGGAACTCAGGATGGAAATAGGATACCCGCCATCTAGGAGTCAGCAGCTGTGGTTACCCCCTCCCTCAGGAGACTCAGGATAAGAAAGCTTAGGACACTGCGCCCAGATGTTCTAAGGGGAAATAAAACATATTCTCAAGACTATAAACTCTAGGCCCTTCACAGTTTTGAACACGAACAATTTTACAGAACGTACATATGAAACCACATTAAACCACAGAAAGCTTATCCAGACCAAGGGAACCCTGAGCAGAGACATACTTCAAGGACTTCTTTACTTGGGCTTAGGCTGCTTTCCTCACCAGGCACGCCTTTCCTCCTTGACCCAATTCTACTCATTCTTTAAGAATCATGAGCTCAAATGAAGTTTTGTATGATTTCTTTGTTATTCTTCCAAGCAGGAAGATGTCTTTACTTTCTCTGAATGCCTTTAGCCCCTGTGGTTTATAATACTCATGGTCTTAGTGTCAATGTTTTATGGTAGAGATGAACAGAGCTTTGGCATTAGAAGATGTGAGTTTGAGATTGCTGTTTAACCTTGATCAAGTCTCAGAAATTCTCACGCCTTGTTGTTCTCAAATGTAAAATAAAGATAATATAAACCTTATGTGTCATTCCGGTCTCCTCTCCTTTATATATCAATCTATTATAAATCTTGTTGGCTCTAACAATGAAACATATCCGAAATCTGATCATTTCTCACTTCTTTCACCACTACCACCTCACACCAGGCCATCGTCATCTCTTACCTGAATTAACTGAAATAGCTTTCTCATTAGTATTCCTGCTTCCACTCTTCCTCCCCTAATCTATTCTCAACAAAACAACCTTTAAAATATAAATCAGAAAAAACTTCCACTTCCACCCAGGATGGATTACAAAGAAAAGATTTACTCTCTCACCTTATACAACCAATAAACTGGACAAAAAAAAAAAAAGAAAAAAGAAACAGTTTTCAAGCACTGGACAATAGGCAGGACAATAAATAGGACAGTGATGGTTAAGAGAAGAGACACAAACAAGGTGAGGACTATCACTGCCTGAGCTCACTATCTGGACAGACATTCCAGCCACTACACAGGATGAGAACTTAGAGGCTGAGGAAACTACCCAAGAAAAGGAGCAGATGGAACGCTCCCTAGAACTCAGGGTTGGGAATGGTTTATATTCCCACCAGGCAGAGGGGAAAAACCTTGTAATTCATGGGACATCAGTAAGAAAAAATCAGTCCCAAAGGCTAATCTTGTCTCACCTAATACCGTTTAAAAGCAATCATCGAAGTTCTCTTGTAGCACAGCAGGTTAATAAGGATCTGGCATTGCCAGTGCAGTGGCTCAGGTCACTGCTGTGGTACAGGTGTGATCCCTGGCCCAGGAACTTCCATATGTCGCAGGTGTAGCCAAAAAATAAAAAATAAAATAAAATAGATTAAAAAAAAAGCAATCCTCAAAATGGTCAAATTATTTCCAAGTAAATTAATTGCTTCCCAAATAAGGTTCAAAAATAGTGAAAGAAGTTCTCCCGCCATGGTGCAGTGGAAACGAATCTGACTAGGAACCATGAGGTTGCAGGTTTGATCCCTGGCCTCTCTCAGTGGGTTAAGGATCTGGTGTTGCTGTGGCTGTGGTGTAGGCCGGTAGCTATAGTTTTGATTGGACCCCTAGCCTGGGAACCTCCATGTGCCGCCAGTGCAGCCCTAAAAAGTGGGAAAAAAAAAATGCCAATACGAGTTCCCATCGTGGCTCAGTGGTTAACGAATCCAACTAGGAATCATGAGGTTGTGGATTTGATCCCTGGCATCGCTCAGTGGATTAAGGATCTGGTGTTGCTGTGAGCTGTGGTGTAGGTCACAGACATGGCTCGGATCCCACGTTGCTGTGGCTGTGGTGTCTCAGCCAGTGGCTACAGCTCCAATTAGACCCCTAGCCTGCGAACCTCCATATGCCGTGGGTGTGGCCCTAGAAAAGACAAAAAAAAAAAAAATGCCAATAGAACTTCTAGAGATCAGGAGTCTCGGACAAGCAATGCCAGAGCGGAGCCGCATCTGTGACCACACCACAGCTTATAGCAATGGATCCTTAACCAAATGAGCAAAGCCAGGGATCAAACTCACATCCTCACAGACACTATGTCAGTCAGGTTCTTAATCCGCTGAGCCACAAAAGGAACTCTGAGAAAAGGGTATTTTATTTTATTTTATTTATTTAATTTATTTTTGTCTTTTGTCTTTTTAAGGCCACACCGTGACATATGAAGGTTCCCTGGCTAAGGGTCAAATCAGAGCTATAGCTGCCACAGCCACACAGCAATGCAGGATCCGAGCTGCGTCTGCAACCTACACTACAGCTCATGGCAATGCTGGATCCTTATCCCACTGAGCAAGGCCAGGGATCGAATTCGCATCCCCATGGATGCCAGTCGGGTTTGCTAACTGCTGAGCCATGACAGGAACTCCAGAAAAGGGTATTTTAAATGGAAATAGGAACGGTGAGCTGTGGGACAACTTTAAGCAGACTACATGTGTGATTAGAGTTCTTAGAAAGGAGGGAGGAGAGACAAAAATATTTGAAGAAATGACTGCTGAAAAATTTCCAAATGTGATAATTATAAACTTACAGACCCAAATGGCTCAATGAAACCAAAGCACAAGAAATATGAAGTACATCAAAGCATACTGTAATCAAATTCCTTGAAACCAAAAATAAAATCTTAAGAGCGGCCAGACAGAAAAATTATATAACACTCAAAAGAACAAAGATAACAATGACAACAGACTACTATTTGGTAAAAGATGCACCCAGAAGCCAGTGAAGAAATGTCTTTTTTTTGCCTTATCTAGGGCCCCACCCGCGGCATGTGGAGGTTCCCAGGATAGGGGGTCTAACAGGAGCTGTAGCTGCTGGCCTTCGCCACAGCCACAGCAACATGGGATCCAAGCCGCGTCTGCAACCTACACCACAGCTCACAGCAACGCCAGATCCTTAACCCACTGAGCAAGGCCAGGGATCGAACCCGCAATGAATCCTAGTCAGATTTGTTAACCACTGAGCCACGACGGGAACTCCAAGAAATGTCTTAAAGTACTGATCATAGAAACTAGAACCAAGTGAAAATACTTTTCAAAAAGATAATCCAAATAAATACTTTTCCAGACACACAAGAGCTGCAATAATTTACTACCAACAGACCTGCACTATAATAAATGCTGAAGGAAGTCCTCAGGCAGAAAGAATGTGGTATCACATGGAAATCTGGATATATACAGAGAAAAGCACCAGAAATGGTAAATATGTGGGTAAATATAAATCATTTCTTTTCATTTTAATTTTTTTAATTTTAAAGGAAATATAACAATTTACCGTGGGGTTTACAACATATGTAGATATAAATTATAGGACAGCTATAGCACCAAGGCTGGGAGGGAAGAATGAAGGATACTGCTGTGAGGCTCTTACAGTAAATAGGAAGTGATGTAATACTACTTGAAAGTTAAAATTTTATATTATAAACACTAATGCAACTACTATAAAGGAAAAATGAAGAAGCATAGTTAATGCACGACAAAGGAAATAAAGTAGAAAAATAAAACATATTCAGTTAAGACAAAGGCTGTCAGATTGGATAAAATAGCAACACCCAACTATATGCCGTTTATTATGTGACAGCTAAAACCTAGAAATCACCTCCAATATCCACTAACAGATGGAGGATACACAAATCATAACATACCCATACAATGGACTACTATTCAGCAATAAAAGGGAACAAACTATTGATTCATACAATAAATGAATCTCACAATAATTATGCTGAAACCAAGAAGCGAGACATAAAAGTGTACATACTGAACGCCATTTATACAAAATTCAAGAAAATGCTAATTAATCTATAGTGACAGACCACAGGTTAGTGGTTGCCTGATCAGAGGCAGGGGAGATATTATAACGAGGCGTAAGGAAATTTGGGAGTGTTAGAGATATGTTTATCGTCCTGACTGTACTAATGGTTTCAGAGATGCATTACATATACCAAGACCCATCAAACCGTATGTTTTAAATGTGTATAGTATATATATAAATTTTTTTTTTTTTTGCTTTTTAGGGCCTCGCCTGAGGCATATGGAGGTTCCCAGGCTGGAGGTCAAATCAGAGTTGCAGCTGCCGTCCTACGCCACAACCACAGCAGTGCAGGATCCAAGCCGTATCTGCGACCTACACCACAGCTCACAGCAACACCGGATCCTTAACGCACTGACCAAGGCCAGGGATTGAACCCACAACCTCATGGTTCCAAGTCAGATTCATTTCCACTGGGCCACGACAGGAACTCCAATAGTCTATTATATTTTAACGTTACTTCAGTAAAGCTATAAAATTTTTTAATGTAAAATAGTATCCAAGTCACTCTTCTGCTTAAAATTCTCCCTGTACTAAGAGTAAATGTCAATGTTCTTACAACAGCCTCTAAGCTTTACAGGGTCTGGATCTCCATAAGCTCTTTCCCTCTAACTCACTCTACTCCAGCCACATGGGCCTCCTCATTCTTCTTAGAATCTGCCAAGCGTACCACTGCCTCACCGGCATTACAAATGAAACTTCCTTTGCCTGCTTCCCTCACGTCTTACTCCCTCTCTTCTTTCAGGTCTTTGCTCAAAGATAATTTTCTTTTTTTTTTTTTTTTGCCTTTTGTCATTTTATGGCCGCACCCGCGGCATGTGGAGGTTCCCAGGCTAGGGGTCTAATCGGAGCTGTGGCCACCGGCCTTCGCCGCAGCCACAGAAACGCAGGATCCGAGCTGCATCTGCAACCTACACCACAGCTCACGGCAACGCCGGATCGTTAACCCACTGAGCAAGGGCAGGGATCGAACCCGCAACCTCATGGTTCCTAGTCGGATTCGTTAACCACTGCGCCACGACGGGAACTCCAAAGACAACTTTCTGAATGGATTTTTCCTGACCATTCTACTTAAAATGGTAACCCTTACCCTCTCAAACCCCCTGTCCTCCTTTTCTGATACTACTTTTCCCCAGTAGTGCTTACATTATCTGACACACTATGGCAACTCATTCTGTTTGTGTCTCTCCTCCCATTAGAATCCTCAGCTCTATGAGATCAAGGCCTTGCACATGCTCTGTTTACTGCTGTACTCTTCGGTGCCTAGAACTCTGCCTGGCACATGGCTGGGTCTCAGGAAATATTTGTTAAATGAATGAATGGATGAGTATAATTTCTTGCAAGGATTATAATAAAGAGGGTACCTGTACACCTGGCACATATAAGGTATATCAAACCACTGTCTGTCTAATCTCCTTGTGTATGAAAATGAAGATCTCTTGAAACTGCAGCGACAGATAATTGATTCTAATTTCATTTGTTGTGATCTTATTAAAATTTAAATTAAATCTACAACACTGAAGATCATATTTCCAGACCACATGCCTTTTTATGAAGGTACATATAATCTCACTTGGCAAATCTGCAACAGCTGCCAGGGCAAAAAAAGGTCAGACACGCTGGTACCGATGCTATGACTCAGCTGAGATCCAAAACAAAGAACTGCCTAATTTTTCCACTTCAACAAGCACTGGCCATTTCCCCAGGATCCTAGAAGATAAAGGCAGGTCTTCATTCTTTCATTCTAGAAGATGAAAGTATTGAATGTATACAAGGTCAGCCACACAAACTCTCAGCTGATGAAAGGAAACCTGGAAGCCCCTGAGCTGATGCTCTGCTCTCTATCGCAAGGACTGGGTTAAACCAGACTGCTGTCCTACTACCATGCCAGTCACTTGGTTCCTTAGAGCAAGGCCTGGCATTTCATCTTCCTATGTGCTTCACCACAGTCCTTTCAATGGACAGTGGGAGCAAGGACTAAGGCACCTGTGCAGTCTCTGTGAAACTGTTGAATTGTGGCATATTTCAAGAGTTCCCAGCCTTCAACAATCACTCCCCCCAGTTACTAGCAGGTACTCAAATCTGTTTCCCAGTCTGAAGGATTAGAGAGTACAGGGTAGGACGCATGGTTGCAGACCCCTTCGGGTTTCCAATCTCCAATTTCTCGATCCCAGAAGACCCCTTAGGGTTTCCAATCTCCAATTTCTCGATCCCAGAAGCCCAGTTGTTCCTAGGAACCTAAGCAGTCTGTAATGAATTGGCTAGCACTAGGTACTTGTCTTCAGCATTTAGAATGAGGAAAAGACCACTTCTGTTTCATTAGATGTGATCAGTAAGATAGAAGAGAATCTGGGACCATTTAAGGTCAAGCACTTCCAGATGTTATTCTAGAGTAACAACCAGCATGATGTCCCTGTAAAGACTAAGAAGCTAGAGTGGAGAAAATGCATGTTCTCAGTCAATTAAGGGTGCCACGTGGAGATAAACCCATTTTGTGCCTCTTGCCTAGGTTATTTCAACAGCCTCCTAACTAGTTTGTCTCCTATTCCCAGTCTGTTCTCAACACAAGGAGCCACAGTGATCCTTTTAAAGCATAAATCGGATGATTTTACTCATCTGCCCAAAACTTCCAAAGGCTGCTAATTTCACATGGAGACATCCAGCTACTTCAACCATTGCACTAATTGTTCCCTCTACTTGGAATGCCCTTCCCCCTGCTACACAATGGTTTATCTCCTCCAACCTTTCAAATTTCCCTACCTAACACTGTGACCAGTCTGCTAATTCCCCTTTTACCTTTTTTGGGATGGCAGCTCTCCTCCATGAATGAATAATGCCTTTTTTTTTGTCTTTTTCTTTCTTTCTTTCTTTCTTTCTTTCTTTCTTTCTTTCTTTTTGTCTTTTTGACTTTTCTAGGGCCGCACCCGCGGCATATGGACCTTCCCAGGCTAGGGGTCTAACAGGATCCTTAACCCACTGAGTAAGGCCAGGGATTAAACCCACATCCTCATGGATACTAGTCGGGTTTGTTTCCACTGAGTCACAACAAGAATTCTATGTAATCTATTCTTAAGGGAGTGTATTTCTTGGTAATCAAAGAAAAGGATTCAATGAGACCAGAGATTTCTTCTTTGAATGTTATTACAGAGGCCTTCCACAAATATGGGCCTTGGTAAAAATGTAGTCTACGGCTATCCCTGATTACACAGTATCTAGGAAGTTGTAGTATATTTGGTTTGTCTTTACCAGTTCCCATGACTTCTGGATTTCTCTGGAAGTTCCAAATTAAAAGCACACTCCCAGGTTAAATTTCCAGAACAGTTTCTCTGACAGCTAGTGGTTAAAGGGAAACGCAAAATACCTTGCAATTACTTTGTATATTTGTCTAACAGCCAGGTTAAACCCTGCATTAGTAACAACCCTTCTCTTCTGCCTCCTCCCTCAATAACTAGGCCAGCTGTCTGGCCTGTGCCCAAGTTTCCATAATAGAGAAGATTAGGACACAGTTCCGTTTCTATGAGGTGGCCATGGATACAAAAGCTACTTTTAGGACCACGCCTGCACTTTCAGTAGTCAAACTGCTATATCCCAGTCATTTCCAGTGACAGTTAATAGCAACATTCTAAGTCAGGCACTAAAAGGACTAAAAATATAAGAATATAATCAATCCTTGGCCTTCAGAGACCCACAGCTGAAGAAACAGACATATGAGGGAAGACAACGCAGGCAACATAGGCTGACACAGGTGCCTTTTAAGAATCTAGGTGTTGGAGTTCCCTTCATGGCTCATGGTTAACGAACCCTACTAGGATCCATGAGGATATGGTTTTGATACCTGGCCTCACTCGGTGTGTTAAGGATCTGGCGTTGCCATGAGCTGTGGTGTAGGTTGCAGACACAGCTTGGATCCTGCATTGCTATGGCTGAGGGGTAGGCCAGCAGCTACAACTCCAATTTAACTCCTAGCCTGGGAACTTCCATATGCTACAGGTGCAGCCCTAAAAAGCAAAAAAAAAAAAGGAAAAAAGAAAAAAAAAGAATCTGGGTGTCTATGCTCCAG
Source organism: Catagonus wagneri (assembly GCA_004024745.2). Classification (NCBI taxonomy): domain Eukaryota; kingdom Metazoa; phylum Chordata; class Mammalia; order Artiodactyla; family Tayassuidae; genus Catagonus; species Catagonus wagneri. Next base: position 27,867,324 of record PVHT020000066.1, read on the forward strand.
CAAAATGAAGGATTTGATGAAGGTAGGAGACCTGAGTGTTATTATTACTATGTTATTATTGTTATTATTATTATTATTATTATTTTGTCTCTTTAGGGCTACACCTGTAGCATGTGGAAGTTCCCAGGCTAGGGGCTACAGCTGCTGGCCTACCACAGCCACAGCAATGCCAGATTTGAGCCACATCTGCAACCTACACAACAACTCACAGCAACACCGGATCCTTAACCCCCTGAGCAAGGCCAGGGATCAAACCCTCATCCTCATGGATACTAGTCATATTAGCCAGGTTCATGGGACACGCTACCTACAATGGGAACTCCTCGGGGAAACTTATTAGAATCCACAGTGGAAAGAGGTACTGATAATACCATAATATATGCAAGAAGACTAGAGAATAATCAGCCTAGACTGAAGCAGAGGATGGGAGGGAGGTGAGGGAAGGATGATTAAACCATCCAATGTGACATACTGCATATTGCAGCTCTGATGGAAAATCTGGGGATGAATGAATCAATTATACATAGAATATAAAGCAACACAAAAGTGAAGTAACTAATACCCTCGAGAAAACAAAAAATTGTAAAGGAAAACAAATATAACCACAGTATACAATGATTCAATTAGAAATAACAGTTATGAAGTCAGTCAACATTGAAATATATGAAATAATTTAAAGTACTTACTTGTGAGAAGCAAAAAGCAAGGATGGTAAGAGTAGGGTTAAGGAATATCTAGTTTTCTTTTATCAGCATTAAAGAAATCATTTTGAAATCATGTCCATATACTACTTTGACAAAATAAAAAAATAAATATAAAATGTGGATAGCTTTAAATATAATATGTAAAGTAATATATAAAGTGAACAGGAAGGGGATGGCTGGGGTGGGAGAAGAAATTTGTGGCAAGCAGTAATTACTACATTTCAACTTGTACAACCATGGTTCAACCCTAGGCTATAGCGATATGTCTAAAGAAAACTAGCAAGTGATCACCACACCTCTGCTCAAAATCCTCTGACAACTGCTACAGCCAAATAAATAAATTAGTTATTAGCATGTCATTCAAGACCCTGCATGATATGGCCAGTCCGCTGCTGATCTGTCCTACCCATCATCACCTCCCCACAAATCCACCCTCCACTCCAAGAGTAAAAAAGCCCATGCCATTATGCCTCTACTCCCTTGCACATGCTACTGCTTCTGCTTAAATACCCTTGTTTCAAATGCCTACCTAAAAAACATATGTTAATTATTCTCTTCTCAACTCAAGAGCTTCTGAATTCTCTCTAAAGCCTTCCTTATGTTCTCCAGGGCAGAATTAAAGATTGTTTTCCATACACCAGCACTGAATTTTGCATAACCCTCCATAATAGAATTTATTATGCATCTCCACATGACTCCCACCAGAAGCCAGGTGGCTCTCTACAGGACATAACTAACAAATTTTCAAGGAATAAGTAATCCTTGCCTTACTATAAAGTTGTGCTGGAAAACAGAATAAGCTGGAAAGCCACCTAAATTACTTTATAACATTAGTATAACTTTGATTCAAAGCTAGATAAGAATAGCCTAAAAAAACTGTAGGTCCATTTCCTTTATAAACATATATGTTTTAATTCTGTAAAATTTTAGCAAGTTTAATTAAAAAAAAATACTGTGATCAAGTTGGTCTACAAACCATTTCAGAAGGAAAGCAACGTTAAAACTGTTTTCATAGAAGATGGCGACATTATTTACTTTCTTTACTGGGTGACACTTGTAGTGATGTTGTAACAGCCATAATGGGTAAAACTTCTAGCACCTCAGCACAAAAGGAACCCAAATGTTCCAACAGTCAACTGTATTTTTCACCACCATTCATTTGTAGTTAAAAAAAAATCTAGATAAGTTCAGAATGTACTTGATGAAGCAGTAAAAATCAGTAATTTTGTTAACTCTACCTTTGAAATACTCTGTGTAACAAAGTAAGAAGTATACATAAAACACTACTTAGTGCTGATTATCAAAATACAATGATTATCTTGAAGAAGACACTACACTGATGGTTCAGCTGTGAGCCATTTTCTTCATGAACATCATTTCACAAGTAATTCAGACTTAAGTATCTGCAAACATTTTCTTTAAATGAGCAAAATAAGCCTATCACTCTAAGAAAACAACTGACAGTATATGTTGCTAATGATAAAATTCGACCTTTTAAGTAAAAATCAGAATTGTGAAAAACTTATATGAGTTTGACAGCTTCCCAATATTTAGACTTTTCTAATGAGTGTGACGGTGATATTAGCAAAGGTGATTTTTTAAATATTGTATAACTTTAATGTATCAACATGTGGGAGGAAAAAAGAAAAAGATTTGATAAAGCTTAACGGGATTTAAAGAAAAACTCTGGAAAATAGAAACCAAGAAATTTTCTTAATTTTAAAAAGGATCTTCACTCAAAATTTAAAAGAAAGTTATTGTACTCATGGAGAAACTTTAGATATATTCTCTTTAAGGTCAAGGGGAAAAAAAGAAAAATGAAAACCAAAGATGCCTGCTCTCACTGCTACCCCTGAACCTAATACCAGAAGCTCTGGCCAATGAAAGTAAAACTAAACTCAAAAAGCTGAGAATAGGATGGAAAGACATAAAATGTTAATGCTCGCACGTGTTAGCAATAACTACATAGAAAATAAATTACCAGTCACGATAACAACCAAAACACTTGGAAAAAAATCTAATGCTGAGGAAATCAGCCAATAAAATCAATAATGGGAAAAAGAACTTCCATGGGTTAAAATTCAATTAGTAGAAACCTGGAAAAAGACTTACAAATACAGAATGCTTTATCATCAGAAATAGAAACGATGGGGGAGTTCCCTTGTGGTGCAGTGGGTTAAGGACCTGCTATTGACACTGCAGTGACTTGGCCTATGCCATTATGCCTCATGACATGGGTTTGAACAACGGCCCAGGAAGTTCCACAAACTGCAGGTGCAGTCAACAAAAAGAAAGAAAGAGAGAGAGAAAGAAAGGAAGAAATATAAATGATAGAGTTTCCTCGTGGCTCAGTGGGCTAAGGATCCAGTATTGTCACTGCTGTGGTTCTGGCCACAGCTGTGACGTGGGTTTGATCCCTGGTCTAGGAATCTCTGCATGCCATGGACATGGCCACAAAAATAAAATAAAAACAAAAATGAGCTACATTAAAAAATAAAAGTTAGGAGTTCCCATTGTGGCACAGCGGAAACAAATCCGACTGGGAACCATGAGGTTGCAGGTTCAGTCCCTGGCCTCGCTCACTGGGTTAACGATCTGGCGTTGCCCAGAGCTATGGTGTAGGTTGCAGACACGGCCTGGATCCCGTGTTGCTGTGACTGTGGTGTAGGCCGGCAGCTGCAGATCCTATTAGACCCCTAGCCTGGGAACCTCCATATGCCGTGAGTATGGCCCTAAAATGACCAAAAAGAAAAAAAAAGTTAATGTATAAAAACTGGCATTAATGAAACAAGAATAGTTGGATAAAGAAAAACTCAACTGGATGTCCTATAAATTAAAATTATAAGATACTGAATTACAAGATTGTGAATGGATGAATAGATAAAGACAAAATAAACACATACACACACAGGAATATTATTTGGCCATTAAAAAGAATGAAATCTTGCCATTCGTGAAAACATGGATGGACTGAGGGCATTATGCTAAGTGAAATAGGTCAGATCAGACAGAAAATATAAACAGCATATAATTTCACTTATACATGAGATCTAAAACAAAGAAACAAATATATCCAAAATTATAGAGATTAAGATTAGTGGTTGCCTGAGGTGGTAGTGGGCAGGGGTGGGCAAAATGGGTTAAGAGGGTTGAAAGGTACAATATTTTCAGTTGCAAAACAAGTAAGTCATGGGGATATAATATACAGCATGATGACTATAGCTAATAATACTGTGCTGTGTATTTAAAAGTTGCTAGGAGAGGAACTACTGCTGTGGCACAGCGGGATTGGTGGTGTCTCTGCAGCACCACGATGCAGATTCAATCCCTGGCCTGGCACGGCAGGTTAAAGGATCTGGCGTTGCCACAGCTGGTGCATAGGTCACAACTGTGGCTTGGATCCGATCCCTGGCCCAGGAACTCCATATGCCATTAAGTAGCCAAAAAAGAAAAACGAAAGTAACTAAGAGAGGGAGTGGATCTCAAAAGTTCTCATCATAAGAAAAAAAACTATGTGTGGTGATGGATGTTAACTGGACTTATTGGGATGATCATCATTTTGCAATACATGCAACTATTGAATCATTACATTGTACACCTGAAACCAATATTATGTTATGTCATGTCAACTATACCTCAGTTAGACGAGGTAAACTCTAGCTTTAAGATATAATCAGGAGTTCCCGTCGTGGCGCAGTGGTTAACGAATCCGACTAGGAACCATGAGGTTGCGGGTTCGATCCCTGCCCTTGCTCAGTGGGTTAACGATCCGGCGTTGCCGTGAGCTGTGGTGTAGGCTGCAGACGCGGCTCGGATCCTGCGTTGCTGTGGCTGCGGCGCAGGCCAGTGGCCACAGCTCTGATTAGACCCCTAGCCTGGGAACCTCCACATGCCGCGGGTGCGGCCATAAACCCGCGGCCATAAAATGACAAAAGGCAAAAAAAAAAAAAAAAAGATATAATCAGAAAGAGAAATAGTTAAAGACCATACTAAGGAACCCACATGAAGAACAGTGAATGGATGGCTATGTGAGCTTATTGCCTTGACCCTATTTAGGACCACAGTATAGAGCATAACGACAGAGTTACAGTTAGAAAAAACTGCAATATAATGAGCTTCACTATGAACCACAGACACTACTTCACAGTCTAGCCCACTGTCCTAGTCTTTCTTCTACACAAATTTCTTATAAACATTTAGACTAGAAGAATATACCTCTTTCAAAAATATTTAGTAATTCAAAAGGAACCAGTACAAAAGCTATACAAAGATACATATAAAAAATTAATATCCAGAATATATAAATAAGTCTTACAACTCAACAACAAAACAATAAACACCAGATTTAAAAATGAGTGAAAGACTCAAACAGACATGTCTCAAAAGAAGATAACACAAATGGCCAACAAGCACATGAAAAGCTGCTCCACACCACTAATAATTAGGGGAAAGCAAATCAAAACTACAATAAGATACTGCTTCATAATCTTTAGAATAGCTATTATAAACAACAACTACAAAAACAGAAAATAACAAGTGTTGGCTAGGATATGGAGAAATTGGAACATAATACATTACTGATGGGAACTGTACTATGTGCCATCACAGTGGAAAATAGTATGGTGGTTCCTCAAGAAATTACCAAATGATCTAGCAACTCCACTTCTGGGCACAGGCCCAAAAGATTTCAAAGCAGGGACTCGAACAGATATATGCACACTGTGTTCATAGCAGCATTATTCATAACAGTCAAAAGTTGTAAGTTACCCAAGTGTCCGTCAATAAATGCAGGGAAAAGCAAAATGTGGTATATACATACAATGCAACACTATTCAGCTTTAAAAAGGAAGGAAATTTTAACACATATTACAACACTGGTGAACCTTAAAGACATTATGCCAAGTGAAGTAAGCTAGTCACAAAAGGACAAATGTTTTATGATTCCACTAAAAGGAGGTTCCTATAGTAATCAAATTCATAGAGAAAGAAAGTAGAGTGGTGGTTGCCAGGGCTTGGGAGAGGAAGAAATGGAGAATTAAGTGTTTAATGGGTACAGAGTTGCAGTTTAGGAAGATGAAAACATTCTGGAAGTGGATGAGAGTGATGGTGTACAATAATGTGAATGTGTTTAATGCCACAGAATTGTACACTTAAAAACAGTTAAAGTATATTTAGCCACAGTTAAAAATTAAAATTAAAAAATTTTAAAGCCATTTAAAAAGAGACAAGAAAAACAGAAGGAAAGAGAAAGAAAAAGATACATATATAGAATACATCCAATGCAAAGTTAGTTTAAAAATCAATATGTTATACTGTTTTAACAGAATAAAGGACAAAAACTATATGATCACCTCAATAGGTGCAGAAAACACATCTGATATACTTAGTGGACCTAAGAATCCTCTCTTCTCTCCTTCCTTTCTGAATAAATCAGTCTAGAACTCATCAGAATATGATGATGGCTAAGTGGTTGGGGGTTGTGGGCATGGTGCCTGGCATGGGATGTCACAGACTGATGTAAGAAGGTTGTCTGCTTGCAGAGAACAGTGATGTCAGTATGGCACAGGATGTTAGAGACCCAGCAAGGTGAGGAGAACATATATACAGTGACTGCAAAACGAGACTGGTTACACACAAAGACTTTATCAAATAAGTATATAGAGGGTAACAGGAGTCAGGATTCTCATCATCAAAGAAAAGAGTTACAAATATGGAAGTGGAGAAAAAAGGAAGAAGTAGAGAGGTCACTGCTAACTTACAGTTTTCAATATACACAGGTAAGGAAATTTAAAAAGATATGTGCATGTTATACATATACATTCTCTGGGAACAGAGAACCCAAATATCAGCAACCATGCCTATCATCCATATCTTGGCTCCTTTTTTTTTTTTGGTCTTTTTGCCTTTTCTAGGGCCACACTTGCGTCATATGGAGGTTCCCAGGCTAGGGGTCTAATTGGAGCTGTAGCCGCCGGCTTACACCACAGGCACAGCAACACAGGATCCAGGCCGCGTCTGCAACCTACACCCCAGCACATGGCAACACTGGATCCTTAACCCACTGAGTGAGGCCAGGTATCGAACCCGCAACCTCATGGTTCCTAGTCGGATTCGTTAACCACTGCGCCATTACGGGAACTCACATATCTTGGCTTTTAAATACCATTGTTCACTAAAGGAACCGTGTTCCTTGGGGAAGTAACTAATTCAAGGGCTAGGGCGGGGAGAGCACAAAATAAGCCACCCAGGATCATCTTGACAGGCAAGAGGAAATTCTCAAAAAATGATGGCGATATGTCAAAAAGACAAGTCAGCATGAAGAAAGCCCTTGACTAAATAAGGTACAATTTTAGCACCAAAATATACAGTGATATTAATAGATTATAACCCATTAAATAAAATGAGAGCCCAATGAGTCCATGCAGATATGACACAATAAGTGAAAAAATGAACAGGGAGAGGAGAAAGCTTTTCCTTATAGTGCAAGTTCAACTGATGAATGTAGAAAGAATAACACAATTATAGAAATATTATTTGGCAACCAGAACAGTAAAATAATTCAGACAAGAAACATAAACGGATGCTAAAAATAGTGGGTTAAAATTTGGTAAGGAATGGGGTAGTTACTTAATTTCAAGAACCTTCCTACAAAATACTTATTAATTACAAAGGGAGAAAGAGTAAGTTTAAAACTGAGAAACCTAGCAGACACACCTTAATCAAGTGATCAAAGTTAACTTTTACAATAATGAGACAAAATGAAAGCCTGTATTACCTGCTAGGACACAATGAGAAAAACACACTATCCTTTTTCAGGAATAGTAATATTCCTACCAAAAATGAAGAGGATCAGAATATGCCTCCCCAAAAATGCTACTTTGGCAAAGAATTATTTTAAGCTGAAGGTAACTGAGAATCAACAGATGCCCCTCCCCCATCTGCCTTAAATTTAGCAAATTTCCCTTTGAGGAAGGTGTCCCTCTATACCAGGAAGAGAAGCGCTATGATGCATTTGCATAAGCAAACCTTATGGAATATAGCCCTTATATTCCATTAGTTCCCCCACGTATTTCCCAGTTACTTCCCCACAATTTACCATCCCTTTAAAAAGTTCGAACCTTCTTTCCGTTGTAAAGGGAAAGCTTATATATATTAAGCTTCCAAGTCTAGCCACTTCTTTGAGTTTCATTTCTTTTCTGTGAATTTCCACACATGTAAATATTAATAAAAACTGTATGCCTTTTCTCTTGTTGATCTGTCTTTTGTCGCAGGCTCCCAAGCAATGAATTAAGAGAGGAAAGGAAGTTTTTCCTCTCTAGCAACGCAAAACCCAAATCTAATCCTGAGGAAATACCTGACAAAATTAAGGGACATTCTATCAAATAATTGGCCAACAATTTTCCCTTTTTTTTTTGCTTTTTAGGGCCGCACCCGCGGCATGTGGAGGTTCCCAGGCTAGGGGTTGAATTGTACCTACTTCTGCTGGCCGACACCACAGCCACAGCAACACCAAATCTGAGCCATGTCTGTGACCTACACCATAGCTCATGGCAACGCCGGGTCCTTAACCCCCTGAGCGAGGCCAGGGATTGAACCTGAAACCTGATAGTTCCTAGTCAGATTCGTTTCCACTGAGCCATGACAGGAACTCCTAATTTTCCTTTTTAAAAATATTTTTTGGGGCCATGCCCATGGTATGCAGAAGTTCCGAGGCCAGAGACTGAACTTTTGCCATGGCAGTGACCCAAACCACAACAGTGACAACACCAGATCCTTAACCCACTAGGCCACCAGTGAACGCTGGCCTATAATTTTCAAGTGTCAAAGTCATAAAACCTGAGAAAAGACCACAGAGTTGGAGTTCTCTTGTGGTGCACCAGGTTAACTATGAAAAAGTCTCTGTGGTAAGCACACACTAAAGTATTCCAGGGTGATGGGATATCATGTCAGGAACAAATTCAAAAAGGGGTTAGGAGTTTCTGTTGTGTCTCAGCAGAAACAAACCTGACTATTATCCATGAGGATGCAGGTTTGATCCCTGGCGTTGCTCAGTGGGTTAAGGATCTTGCATTGCCGTGAGGTGTGGTGTAGGTCGGATCCTGCTTGGCTGTGGCTGTGGTATATAGGCCAGCAGCTACAGTTCCGATTGGACCCCTAGCCTGGGAACATTCATATGCAGTGGATTGGGTTACTGCTGTGGCACAGATTTGATCCCTGGCCCAGAAACTTCCATACGTCATGGGTGTGGGCAAAAAAAAAAAAAAAAGACTACATAATTGTTCCAAATTGAAGAATACCAAAAGAAATAATAAAATTATAACTCACGATCCTGGATTAAAAGACATTACTGGGACATTTGTCAAAAAACAAGGTAAGTTTGTGAATTATTAACACTAATTTCCACATTTTAAATATGTATTATAACTTCCATTATACTGCGGGTACTGCCCTAAAACGGAAAAAAACCCAACTATTATCCATCAGGATGCAGTTCTATCCCTGGCCTTGCTCAATGGGGTAAGGATTCAGTGTTGCCATAAGCTGTGGCAGGTCACAGACGTGGCTCAGATCCCATGTCACTGAGGCTGTGGTGTAGGCCAACAGCTGTAGTTCCGATTCGAGCCCTAGTCTGGGAACTTCCATATGCCGCAGGTGAGACCCTAAAAAAAAAAATAAATTAAAAAAAAAATAAGATAGGTTGGAGCTTAGACAGTCCTTCTGTTGAGGAACCTGCACACTTAGCAGAAGAGTCAGAGAACACAAATAATTTTCAGTGATCCTTGGCACAGATCCTTAATTTTCATGGTGTATCTTCAGGATAAATTCCTAGATTTGAGGATGCTGAGTCAAAGAATAAATGCATATGCAGTTTTATTAGATTTCCCTTCACAGCAGTTATATCATTCTGTATTTACACCAGCAGTATAAGAGAGTATCTGTTTGCTCACTACCTTGTCAACTGAATGTATTATCAAGCTTTTGAATTTTTGCCAGTGGTTTTGCAGAGTAGCTAACTAAAAAAAGTCATATTAAAGTATTCTTTTTTTTTTTTTTTGTCCTTTTAGGGCCACACCCGAGGCACATGGAGGTTCCCAGGACAGGGGCCCAATTGGAGCTGTAGCCACTGGCCTACTAGGAGCCAGAGGAATCAGCCAAGGTTTTTCTTAGCTGAGCATTCAGTCAGCAGCTACTAAAATGGCAAGCCTCAAGGGCCTTCACACAGACAGAAATCTCCTGTTGCATAAACAATCTTCACTACAAAGCAGAAGTTATTAAACACTGACCAAGATCTGGTCACTGGAACACTCAGGTCATCACATTAAAATAAAGATCCGGGAAAGAGTCTAAATAAATTGACTCAAGAGTAAGGGTACCTACATCATATGATATCACTTATATGTGGAATCTTAGAAAAGGAAACAAATGAACTTATTTGCAGAACAGAAACAGACTCATAGACTTTAAAAATAAACTTACTGGTACTAAAGGGGACAGGTTGGGGGGGGATGAACTGGGGGTTTAGGGCTGACATATGCACACCATAGTATATGGGATGATCACTGAATGGGGACCTAATGTATAGCACAGCAATCTCTACCCAATATCCTGATGATTTTTTCATCAAAGTTTTATCACACAGATTTTTGTCTGTGTGTGATAATCTTTTTTTTTTTTTTTTGTCTTTTTGTCATTTTAGGGCCGCGCCCGTAGCATATGGAGGTTCCCAGGCTAGGGGTCTAATCAGAGCTGTAGCCGCCGGCCTTCGCCACAGCAACGCGGGATCTGAGCTGCATCTGCGACCTACACCACAGCTCACGGCAACGCTGGATCCTTAGCCCACTGAGCAAGGCCAGGGATCAAACCCACAACCTCATGGTTCCTAGTCGGATTTGTTTCTGCTGCTCCACAATGGGAACTTCTGTGTGTGATAATCTATACGGGAAAAGAATCTGGAAAAAAATGGATGTGTATAACTGAATCACTTTATTGTGTAACAGAAATTCTCAGAGTTCTCATTGTGGTGCAGCAGAAATGAATCTGACTAGGAACCATGAGGTTGTGGGTTTGATCCCTGGCCTTGCTCAGTGGGTTAAGTATCTGGCATTGCCGTGAGCTGTGGTGTAGGTGGTAGCTACAGCTCCAATTTGACCCCTAGCCTGGGAATTTCCATATGCTGCAGGTGCAGCCCTTAAAAAAAGGCAAAAAAAAGAATGAAAGAAATTCTCACGACACTAAATCAATTATACTTCAATAAAACTTTAAAAAATGAAAAAAAAAAAAAAAAAAGAGTAAGAGTACCTAACTGTACCTCAGGGTAACAAATAGATAACAAGGAGGAAATTCCTTTCATGTAAGTTCTGCAGCTCATAAATGGAAAAGGAATGGGAATATCATCTTTTTTGCAGACATTTAACAAAATAACGGATCTAAGTGATAATTATCAAGGGCCACCACTATCAAAACAAGGGGGCAACCTGCCATTACCTGCCTCCTAATAGCTGTGCACTGTACCAACTATTAAGTATTCTTCCCCATGCTCTCAAATAAACCAGAACCAGCTCAAGCCCCCAGTTTACAGGAAATATAGAGGTGATAAGAACGTGTTAGATAACCTCTCAGTAATCAGCAAAATCCAGAATGTGGGAAAGTCTAGAAGGACAAATAACCCAGTTTCTTCAACAAATGAAATGCCAGAATGAGGGAAAAAAAAAGGGAAAATCTAGATTAAAAGAAATTTAAAAGTAGAGTGAGCAGACCTCCTAATGTATCCCTGACAATTCAGGTGTATGCCTATTGTCCCAATATAACTGTTAATAGAATCCTCCTTCAATATTAAAAGTTTCCTGGTTGATTAAATAACACATTATATGGTCACCTATATTAATCAAATGTGGCATATTTGGACACTGATTCCAAAAAACCAACTGTCAAGAGTTCCCTTATGCCTCACCAGGTTAAGGATCTTGCATTGTCACTGCTGTGGCTCTGGTTACAGCTGTGGCTTGGGTTCAATCCTTGGCCTGGAAAATTCCGCATGCCATGAGCAGAGCCAAAAACAAAAACAAACAAACAAAAAACAACTCTCTTAAAACATTTGAATACTGGATATCTGATGATATTGATAAATTATCATTAATTGTATTAGCTGTGATAATGGTAATATGCTTTTGTTTTTAAAGAGTTCTTACCTTTAGAGATACAAACTGAAATATTTACAGATGAAATTACATGGTCTTAGATTTGCTTTAAAATAATTGGATGTGTGTGGGGGGAATAGGTGGAATATAGATGAGATAATACTGACCATGAGTAGATAACATTGACCATGAGTAGATAACATAGATACTGGGGATGTAAGACTCTCTAATTTGGAATCTTTTTGAGATTTTCTGTAATACAAGTTTAAAAAAGAAAGTAAGTTTTCCAGGAAACCAAATTTTCCTACTTCCAGAAACAGAAATATCCTAGAAACCTTCAGCTTCCTGCTCTTAATCCAAGAGCAAGCCTTTGATATCTTGCCAAATAGAACTATATGTTTATTCAGAGTCACTGAAGCAAGGATCTGTGAATAACTCTCTGCCATACAAAGTTTCCTGAGGTTAAATCACAGCTGGTATTCTTTATTATCTTTCCATTAAAAAAAAAAAAGTACTTTTCCTTCCCTAACAGGAGAATCACATCTGAATATACGCTCAAACTGTTCTTTCCCTTACCCAGGAGGGAAGGAAAAATGAAACACCTTAAATCTGTTTTAATGGGTTTTTTCCCACCACCAAAAAGATGGCCCCCCAAAGCAGGTAATTCAGTGTTTCTTGTTTCAGTCCACGTCCTGGTGTGCCCCAAATGGCCAGGTTTTAACCGTAATAAGTAGTGAGCCTGTGTGAGACAGCAGGAGAGCACCCTGCTGCCACTGCCTTATCTTAGCCAACAAAGCTTCCAAGGGCAGAACACAATGATAAGTGATACCTAGAGTTACCTAGAGTTACCCATGGGAAGAAAAGAATATGTGAAAACTAATGGAAGCCAAAAGAAAATTAATGGAAACAAAATGAAGTGTGATGATCAGCAGCATGTGAATTTTTAAACAAAGATAGCAGTGAAATCACTACTATAACCTGGGGAGTACTCTGAACAATTTTACATGTATTGGCTCATCTAATCATTACAGCAACACGAAGTGCTATTATTATCTCCAGTTTAATAGACGGAAAGAAGTGAAGTGATTTGCCTACAACAGGGTCAGAATAAGAACAAGTTTTGGAGATGTTCCTCTTTTAGAATTACTTTGAAAAGCAGTTGTTAAAAAGAAGACAGATAAGAAAAGCAGGTGTTGGTAAAATGAAAATAGTGCTTACTCTTTGGCAGGAAGCAATCTTGACACACCAAAAAGGGATTTCAAAGGCTGCCTAATTTTGGAGAAAGCCCAAAGGAACACCTGTCCTTTGCCGTAAAAGTCTACAGAAAGCCTCTCACACATGTGACACAGGAGGGGCCAGAGGGCCAAACTAGTACCGGCCACAAACTTCAACAGTGAACCTTTGTTTTTAGGGCCACACCTGCGGAATATGGAAGTTCCCAGGCTAAGGGTCTATCAAGAGCCGCAGCTACCAGCCTAGGCCGCAGCCACAGTAATGCCAGATCCAAGCTGTGTCTGTGACCTACACCACAGCTCAGGGCAACACCAGATCCTTAATCCACTGAGTAAGGCCAGGGATTCAACCCACATTCTCATGGATACTGGACAGGTTTTTAACTCACTGAGCCACAACAGGAACTCCAATAGTGAACTTATTTTTTGATGCTTTTCTTTTCTTTTTCAGCTACACGTGAGGCATATGGAAGTTCTTGGGCCAGGGACAAAATCTGAGCCACAGCTGCACCACAGCTGCAGCAATGCCAGATCCTTAACCCACTGCTCCAGGCTGAAGATCAAACCAGCAATGCCATAGAGACAAGCTGAATCACTAACCCACTGCACCACAGCAGAAACTCCAAACTTCTTGTCACTAAAGAAAGATGTTCAACTAAAGGCTGAATAGCTTTTTTCACCACAGTCTGCATGAAAATGAACTCCTATGCAGTAGGGAAGAGGCTAGAGGTGGAACCCTTCATATATATATATATATATATATATATATATATATTTTTTTTTTTTTTTTTTTTTTTTTTTTTTTTGGCTTATCTAGGGCCGCATCCACGGCATATGGAGATTCCCAGGCTAGGGGTCTAACAGGAGCTGTAGCCGCTGGCCGTCGCCACAGCCACAGCAACGTGGGATCCAAGCCGTGTCTACAACCTATACCACAGCTCATGGCAACACCGGATCCCTAACCCACTGAGCAAGGCCAGGGATCGAACCCTCAACCTCATGGTTCCTAGTCGGATTCGTTAACCACTGAGCCACGACGGGAACTCCATATACAGATCTCTCTAAAGACACAAATGTCTCCTCTCTCTAGGGACATCAATTACACTACAGACCACATCTAGCACTCCAAACAGTGTTATGCTGACAATGCAATACCCATGTCTGAGTGTCAATCAGCTGGCTGGAATCATATTCTTAGCTGTACAAGTTGACTAAAAGTTTAGAGTTAATTAGTTCAACCCAAATCACAATCATATTTATTATGCCTCTTAAGGTTGATCATACCTATTAAGAGCTAACATCAAGGCTTATGTATAAAAGACACATCTTTCTCATGAAGGGCCAAACAGAAATGTAGTGTAATAGTTAGAGTGGGCATCATTTTAAAACCATGTCTTGACTGTCCTTCAAATTACTATGGACACATCGACAGAGGAGTAGCTAAAGAAGGTGTACATATACACCACAGAATATTACTCAGTCATTAAAAAGGAATGAAATAACGGCATTTGCTGCAACTTGGATGGACCTAGAAATTACCATGCTAAGTAAAGTTAGTCAGACAGTGAGACACAAATGTCATATGCTATCATTTATATCTGGAATCTAAAAAAAAGGATACAATGAACTTCTCTGCAAAACAGAAACTGACTCAGATTTTGAAAATTTTATGGTTACCAAAGAAGACAGGTTGTGGGGGCAGGGATGGGCTGGGGGTTTGGGATGGAAATGTTGTAAAACTGGGTTGTGATGATGGTTGTACAACTATAAATATAAATTACTGAGTTAAAAAAATTACTATGGACAAGGTCCTAAGTACATTACTAAGATGCAATCAATAAACAGGATTAAGATCTTGAGCAGGGCCAGTTGTAACTACAATTACTAGCTCTGTAGAGTGATGCAACCAAAACCCTCAACAGTTGTGTTAGTTTGCTAGGGTTGCCATACCAAAGTACCACAGACAGGGTGGCTTAAGCAAGAGATATTTATTTCTTCCCAGTTCTAGAAGCTAGAAGGTGTCAGCAAGGTTGGTTTCTTCTGAGACCTCACTCCTTGGCTTTCTCCCTCTGTGCCTGTATCCTGATCCCCTCTTCATATAAGTATACCACTCATATCAAGGCCCATCCCAATGACCTTATTTAACCTTTTTACCTCTGTAAAAACCCTGTCTCCAAATACACCACATCCTAGATATTGGGGGTTAAAACTTCAACATATGAAGTTTAGGGGGACACAATTCAGCCCGTAACAATAGTTACACTCCATGGGAATAAAAGATAACCCAATAAAGCTACTGCACGATAGCAGTATGTGAATCCTAGTTCCCTCTCTCCTGGGTCATCTACTTTATTGTACTTATTTATTTTATTTATTTATTTTTTTAGGGCTGCACCTGCAGCATATGGAGGTTCCCAGGCTAGGGGTCTAATTGGAGCTGTAGCCGCCGGCCTACGCCACAGCCACAGCAACGCCAGATCTGAGCCGCGTCTGTGACCTACACCGCAGCTCACAGCAACACCAGATCCTTAACCCACTAAGCAAGGCCAGGGATTGAACCCACAACCTCATGGCTCCTAGTGGGATTCGTTAACTGGTGAGCCATGACAGGAACTCCCTGGGTCGCCTATTTTAAAACAGAGGTCCAATTCACTACCAGTAGCTCTAGATTTTTCATTTATTCACAGCGTTTACTGGAATCATTCTTTTCTTCTTTCAACTTGTATTTGCTCAACTGCTCTTCCTTTTTTTTTGCTTTTTAGGGCCAAACCCACGGCATATGGAGGTTCCCAGGCTAGGGGTCTAACAGGAGTTGTAGCCGCCGGCCTACGCCACAGTCACAGCAACACCAGATCCAAGCCACGTCTGCAACCTACACCACAGCTCACAGCAATGCCGGATCCTTAACCTACTGGGCAAGGCCAGCGATCAAACCTGCAACCTCATGGTTCCTAGTCGGATTCGTTTCCGCTGCACCACGACAGGAACTCCTCGACAGCTTAATAACAATAATGTTCAATAGGCACATGTACATGGTAAAGATTTTGTACATCATCATTGTGTTCACTAAAAACTGCTTCTGTCCTAGACTCTGAACGTAAATTCAGAGAACAAAACTAAATTAGGGGATAATAGCAATGAGCATGGGTAAAAGATAAAATGGAATGACATAAGCCTAAAAGAAGAACAGAGGTTTTAAAAAGAAGGTGATAAAGGTAATGGCCTAGAAGTGACAATGGACTATGAAATAACGATTCCCACCCTGAGTGCGGGAGGATTTTTTAAAGAATATTATGACTACATCACCTTGGAAAAAGAGAAGACCAGAGGCTACAAAATTGTTTAGGTTCAGAACACACTACGTAAAAGAAGTATCTTTAGAGTTCCCATTATAGCTCAATGGGTTAAGAACCTGACATAGTGTTCCTGAGGATGCAGGTTTGATCCTTGGCCTCACTCAGTAGGTTAAGGATCTGGCATTACCTCAAACTACGTAGGTTGTAGGTTGTAAATGCAGCTCAGATCGGGGGTTTCTGTGGCCGTAGTATAGGCCTGCAGCTGCAGCTCGGATTTGACCCTTAGCCCTTTCATGTGCCACAGGTGTGGCTCTAAAAAGAAGGGAAAAAAATGAGAGAGAGAGAAGAAGTATCTTAGATGGAGAAGCAGAACAGCATAGTTGCTAAGAATACGATCATCTCTGGAGCCAGAATGCCTAGGTTGGAATGCCCATTTTTCCACTTACCAGATGCTTTATCTTGAGTAATTTATTTAATCTCTCTGAGCTTCTATTTCCTTATCTGCAAAAAGGAACATAACAATAATCCCTACTTCATAATTGGTATGAGGACTGAATGACCCACAGATTTTTAAATGGCTGGAATAGTACTCAGCAGCTATTAAGTCCTCAGAATTTGTTTACTTATTAACTAAATATACAATAGCATGCTTCATTAAAAACATTACAGCAGAGTACGGTTAAGATCATAGATATTGGAGTAAGATTTTTGGGGTTGAATCCCAGCTTCTACTGCTTACTAGTAACTTCCTTAACCTCCTTATACCACAGTACCTTCATTGATAAATAGATTTACTTGGATTACCCATTTCACTTATAAAATGGACTTGTATTACTATTAATCGAAGTATTTTGAGGAATAGAAAAACGCTTAGTATCAGTAATCATCACTTTTTTTTGTCCCTCTTTTGGCTGCCCCAGCATATGGAGTTCCGGGGCCACAGATCAGATCTGAACTGCAGTTGTGACCTACGCCATAGCTGCAGCAATGTGGGACACTTAACCTACGGTGCCAGGCTGGGAATCAAACCTGTGTCCCAGGGTTTCAGAGACACCGCCAATCCCATTGCGCCTATTCTTATTCTTCTGTTTCATTTCTCAACTCTTCTTGACTAAGCAAGATAAAGCAATTAAAATAGTCTGTCCTGCTTCTACTACATTTATGTAACATGTGAATCAGTCAACCAATAATCTCATGAGGCAACCTTCACTTGTGATGAAAGAAGTATGAGTTCAAAATATTGAACTGCTTCCTGCCATGATGGAGAAATAGAGACAGATTTACCCTTATGCCTTAAAAACTTTTAAAAAATGATGAAATATATAAAATGATAGTTTGTAGAAATTACACAGAAGGGAAACATACAAAGTAAGCCCTAAGATTACCCCAAAGTAAGTCCTAAGATTGCCCCCACTTACCACCTAAGAACATTTCTAGGAAGCAACACAGGAAGGGGGTACTCAGAAAGAGCCCAGCACTCTCCCTGAGTTGAGGAGACAGAATCAAGAATCTGAGGAGGCTGAGGTGGGTAGACTGCGTAAGGCAGAGTACCAGAAAGGAGAGGGCTATATAGAGAGCACTTAGAAGGGGCTTCTCTGGAGTTTTCAGTCCTATCAGTGATGTCAGCAAGGAAACTAGCCAAGCAGTGTACTTGGCAGTACTGCCAAGTGTATAGGCAGTACACTCCCCAGAGCTCACACAGGGCCAGGAACAGATAATGTTCCCACCAGACTGAGTGGAAAAAACTCATAACACATCAGCACTGAGAAGGCAACTCAGAAAGTACTGCCTCTGTAGGAAGGAAAAATTAGTGCTAAATGCTGCTTGGGCCCACCTAACAAAGCCTAAAAGTAATCCTCAAAAGGATCAAATTATTTCCAGATAATTTAACTGCATCCCAGAACAAAATTCAAGAACATTTAAAGAAATACAAACATGGCCAGCAAACAACAAGGTGAAATCATCTTGCTCTATCATTGAACTGGTATTCTGCACAGGAGAGAAGCAAAAGAATGGAATGAAAATCTAATACAGTGACCAAAGATGTGGACAGTCCAGGGGAAAAAAAAGAAAAAGAAATTTAACAAGTTGTCAAGCTTAAGCTTTAAGACTTGCTTTAGATTGTGTGTCTTAAGATCATTGGTGTCAAGGGACAGTACTTTAAGCCATGTGCAGAGATGGGACACATCTTAGCCTGTGGGTGCTACCCAACTTACAGTTTTTCTCAGCTTCACCCACCAAGGTCTAGTACCTCTCCAGAAGGGGTGACTTCAGGGAGGAATTATAACCGAGCCAGTGCCCTGTTGGGCTCCTGGGCACACAAGCCTTTCTGTGTTCTTCACTTCTTGTTTTTAGGGAATAAACTTCAGTCTCCCTGACCCTCCTTGAGTTCCACAGGGCAGTTGCTAATCATGGAAGGGAGGGGGATGCAGAGACCAAGGAGGAGCAGTCTTGACACAAGAATGAGCCTTGGGGAAGGGTCCGGGTCCCTCCTCAGGGAATATACATAACAATATCTTTGAGCCTTTCTGCAGAACTAAAACCCCCAACAAATGGAAGAACTGCATGATGAAGTATTCTTCATTCTGGGAAGAAGGAGGACCACCAGAACTAGTCCTGGGGCCACTAAACACCAGCTTTCAGAAACAATTTGCAAGCTTGCCTCTACTCTGATCCTTATCTACAGCCCTGATCCTTATTCCACTCCCCAAACTATAAGAACACCTCTTAACCCCTTGGGGCGGGGGTGGGGGGGGCACAGTCTTTAGGGCATTAGCCTACTGTGGTCCCATTTGCCTGGCAAAGCAATAAAGCTATTTTTTTTTCCTTTACCCAAAACTGTCTCTGCATTTCAATTTGGTACCAGCAGAGAGAGGCCGAGTTTTGGCAACAGAATCAGTCTCTAACATTGTTCAATGTCAACCTAACACTGCCCTTAACTGTCTTTGGAATTTGAGTTCATATATCAAATAATGTCACTTAAGTCTGTATAGTAAGTTTTGCCGCTATTTAAATTTGTCATTTTCCAGATTAATTTTACACCCTAATAAAAAGCTTACCAAAACCTATTGATCAATTGTATTTCCCTTCTTGAAAAAAAGTTTTCAATTTGTTTCCTCTATCTTGACTCTTATATTTCTGGAGAGCTTTCAGTCTGTCCTTTTCTAGTTCCTTGCCTCCCTAACCTCTCAAAGTCAGATTGCTCCAAGGTTCAGTCCTCTGATATTCCTTCCTTTCCTACTCAATGGATGATCTCATAAACCTAATGATTCATTTCACTTATACACTGACAGCTCCTAATTATATCTATTTAGCCCAGACCTCACATATCTCTGAGTATCTAATTAGCTATCTCTTGCAGTTTACCACCAGTTCACAGTAACTCCAATTTTCTGTTCAAGCCCCAAATCCTCAGTTATCCTTAACTCACCTTTTTCTCAAATTCTGCATCTAATTCATCAAAAAATCCTATCAATTCTACCTCCAAATTACATCCTCAAATCTGACCACTTCTTGCCACTTGGACAACTGTGGGTTCAAACAACCCCTGTCTTTTACCACCTAGATTATACCAGTAGCCTTCTAACTATAACCAGAATGATCCTTTTCATCTAAGTCAGATCATGACATTCTTCTGCTTTAAACCCTTCAATAAATTGCATCTAATCTCATCAGCATAAAAAATGAGAATCCTGGAGTTCCCGTCATGGCTCAGTGGTTAAGGAATCCGACTAGGAACCATGAGGTTGAGGGTTCGATCCCTGGCCTTGCTCAGTGGGTTAAGGATCCGGCATTGCCGTGAGCTGTGCTGTAGATTGCAGACGCGGCTCTGATCCCGTGTTGCTGTGGCTGTGGCAAAGGCCGGCAGCTACAGCTCCTGTTAGACCCCTAGCCTGGGAACCTCCATATGCCGCAGGTGCGGCCCTAGATAAGGCAAAAAAAAAAAAAAGAGGATGCTTATAGTGGCTTTAAAGCTCTACTTCATCTGGCTCCCCACTACATCTCAGACCTCATTTCCCACCTCTCACCACCTAATTCATTCCACACGAGCCTTATTGGACTCTGATGCACAAGGAACACACAAAGCAAGCTCTTAGATCAGGTCTTAGGCATTTACTGTTGCCTCTTCCTTCAGATATCACTATTCCGGCTCCGTGACTTCCTTCAGGTCTACTCAAATGTCAACTTACGATGGAGGACTTCCCTAGTCATCTTATATGATATGTCAGCCCCTAGATCCCACATTCCCTATTCCCCTTATTCTACTATATTTTCTCAATATCAATTATGTTTATCTGTTATATATTTACCATGAATTTGTTTGCTTCCCTCCACTAGAATCTAAGCTCCAAGAGGGCAGGGACTTTACCTCTAGGATCACAATTTGTTCTTCATGCCTAAAACAGTGCCCATAACATAGTATATACTCAAATAATGTTGGACATAAGAAAAAGAAGACAGGAGTTCCTGCTGTGGCTCAGCGGTCAACGAACCTGACCGGTATCCATGAAGATGCGGGTTCAGTCCCTGGCCTTGCTCATTGGGTTAGGGATCAGGCATTGCCGTGAGCTGTGGTGTAGGTTGCAGACGCAGCTTGGATCCTGCGTTGCTGTGGCTGTGGTGTAGGCTGGCAACTATAGCTCCGAAGGGACCCCTAGCCTGGGAGCCTCCTCCATATGCTGTGGGTGCGGCCCTAAAAAGACAAAAAAAATAGATAAATAAAAAGGAAAGAAAAGGAAGACAGAAAGAAATGGGGAAGGCGTAATTTCCAGCAATGGAAACAAATCACTGCCCTGTTTTGGAATCAAACTTTACTTTTGTGTAAAATGTGGGTTTGGACTATTTAGCCTTCAGAGAATTCTAGCATTCTCTCATGCTAAGTTTCTCCTCTGGGGTGGTCACAGGGCTGTCTATCAGCTAAGATGAACACACAATTACCTAACTACTGATATGCTATACTATTTTCTCCCTAATTTTGAATGTAGCAGAGATCTGTGAGATTCCTTTCATATTTGGCCATGACTTTCATTCAATTTCTCCCCATCATGAAGGTGAAAGGTTTAGCTTCTACCTATTAGGCAGGAAACAATTGTCAAGGCCCACATTCATCACAGCAGATTTCCTTACCTCCACTGCAGTGAGCGGCTGGAACAGGGAGTGCCAGGACTGCTATGGGCGTGGGTGTTCAGGAAAAAGGCAAGAGGAGAAGTAGCCAGAGCACAATCAGCACTAAATGGGACTTTAGTGAGGGACAGGGCTGGAGCCGATGTGGGTGAAAGCATGTGTCGGTTTACTTCAGATCCTCGGCAAAGAGCAGAGATTCTGACAAGGTATCACAGCAGAAAAAAGAGCGTCAGTGATAATTTCTCAGCCAAAAAGAAACATATTCAAAGTGGGTTAGTTTAGGCAAGAGGCTCAAGAAAAGTAAGTGGTCAAAAACCATTTTCAAATATCACACCTAGTACCACTGTTAGCACAGAATGACCACTGGGACTAAAAATCCACAGAATTAAAACTAAAAATTGAAGCTCTGGACAGTCAAAATATTTAGGCTGGCTTCTGGGAAAATACTGTAAATTTATTATACTTCATCAGTTAGAAGCAATAGGTAACATTTTGTGCTTAATGACTAAAATTTCCTAGAGAAATGTATACATCAATAAAAGTAAAACTCTAATAGTTTATAAATTGTTAGATTACTTCTAGAATAATACCAAGTTATTTAGCTGACATCTACATAATGAGTAAGCCAAATAATGCTATTTTACTCTGTATAATAAATTCTGGGAGTTCCCGTCATGGCTCAACAGGTTACAAACCTGACTAGTATCCATGAGAATGAGGGTTCAATCCCTGGCCTCGCTCAGCGGGTTAAGGATCTAGCGTTGCTGTGAGCTGTGACATAGGTCCCAAGCCCTGCTGGGATCCCACGTTGCTGTGGCTGTGGTCTAGGCCAGCAGCTACAGCTCCGATTCCACACCTAGCCCAGGAACTTCCAACTTTTTTAGGTGCGGCCCTAAAAAAAAAAAAAAAAAAAATTGAATTAAACTTTCATTTACCAGGTTACTTTTCTCCCCTATAAACAATCTAATCATCTTGATGTGTTAAGTCCTAAAGAAGACAATTAAGTAAATGAGATTAATATTAGATTGAAAACAGATGGCAAATATGAGTTTCTGTTTTTTTGATCATTTACAAACATGTCACAGACGATGAAAAATAGATATAGGAGTTCCCATTGTGGCTCAGTGGAAACGAATCCCTGAGGACACAGGTTCAATCCCTGGCCTCGCTCAGTGGGTTAAGGATCTGGCATTGCTGTGAGCTGTGGTGTAGGTTGCAGACGTGGCTTGGATTCCATGTGGCTGTGGCGTAGGTGGGCAGCTGTAGATTCCATTGAACCCCTAGCTTGGGAACCTCCATATGCTGCATGTGCAGTCCTAAAACGCTGAAAAGAAAGAAAGAAGGAAGCAAGGAAGCAAGGAAGGAAGGAAGGAAGGAAGGAAAGAAGGAAGGAAGGGAAAGAAAGGGAGAGAGAGAAAGGGAGAAAGGAAGAAAGGAAGAAAGAAAGAAAGGCAGGCAGGCACATCATTTAATTTGCTATAGCAGTAGCATAGCTTTCTACACAAATACCATATTTAACTATAATATTTTATTTCCAAGGTAGAAAAAGACTTAAGTATCACCTGTTTAAAAATGATGTTAGTTCCCTGTATTGTTATTGCTGCCTGTTTGGACATGGCAACAGGCATTACACTTGTTTTTAATTACACATATTCAAAGGAAATCTTCACCTTTCCACTTATTATCCCACTAGCTGGCTTCAGCATTCTTCCCAGATGAGTACACAATATGAGGATATTATAGGATAGGAAAGTGGAGGGCAGATAACTACTTAAAATTACAGGCATACCCAAATTTCCACAAATTCAAAGTCTTTTAAAAATTACAAAATATCAATTTTGAATTAATTTTTCACTTTCAAAAAGAATTTTCACTTTTCTAAAGAAGTCTAAAGTCTAAAGAGTTCTAAAGAATTTAAAAATCAGCTTCCTAGTATTGGTGACCCTTGAACAAACAGGAGTCAGGGATGCCAAATCCCTTTGCAATTAAAAATCCGCCTGTAAATTTACAGTCAGCACTCCACAGTTGGGGTTCTGCACTTGCGGATTCAA
Source organism: Catagonus wagneri (assembly GCA_004024745.2). NCBI lineage: Eukaryota > Metazoa > Chordata > Mammalia > Artiodactyla > Tayassuidae > Catagonus > Catagonus wagneri. Next base: position 27,890,869 of record PVHT020000066.1, read on the forward strand.
CTAATAGAGGATCCTGTAGAACCACAGCAGGTGTTTACTGAAAAAAATCTGTGCTGTTTAAGGGTCAATGATATATATAAACTAAGCTAATCAGAATATACATAAGACACTTAGTCCTGTTAACCTGGATAATATTGCTTACACAAAATTCTGGAGTCTTAAATCTTATCACAGAAAATGAGGCTTAGCCACTTGATAAATACATAATTAGGATTATTTTAAAAAAATCATGAAAACCAAATTTCAGTCTCTTTTGCTCCTAATTATCACTCTGCAAACTGGGTTAGAGTCGAAAAGGGATTGCTTGAGAAAAGAAAGGTGATTGATAAACTGCTTCCTAGATCCTCAGGGAGTGTTTTCCTAATTCCTAATTCAAATTCAAAGTCACTAAAATAGACACAATGACTGTAATTGCCAGTGCACCAATGTTCACAGAGCATGATTTTTAACCCCTTCTGTTTTCTTAAACTACACTTAATTGAAATTTTCCCAATTTTGCTCAACTTAAATGGCACTTTAGTCGATGAAGCTTTTTTTGAGGTAATTTACTTTTTAGTTTTAATATGGGAATAAACCTAATTTTTTTAAAAGTATGCCAATCCTTCCAATTATATACTTCAAACAAGTCTGATTTCCCAAGGTCTGGTAGAATCATCAGTTCAGCCAGTGAACATCCATCCACTAGCACAGAAGGGCCACAGCCCCAAGGAAGCCCGCTGAGGAACTCTGCCTACTGGGGTAGCAGGCTGTCTCCGCGTAAGCACAAACGTTCAGCGGAAGGAAAAACGAAATGCACCCCCTCTGCCCTTGTGAGTTACGGCAAAGGCAGTTCAAGACAGACGCTAAGGTGGAATGGACTCTAGAGCACTTCTTCCTCTGGTTCCCTAATTTGCTGGTCAATTCAGGCAGCACGTCTTCATTAAATAAGCAAGAGCAGCTCTTGGGAAAGCTACCCTGAAGTGGAAGTCTTCTTCTATCCCCCAGCTTCAAAATCCTTACCTAAGTATTATTTCCATACGGGTCAACATAGAAATAAAATTCAGATCACACCCTAAAGGACTCAGGCTTGGATCTGCAAGGGCAGATCTGAGGTCTTGAGCTGACAGGCCAGGGGCAGAAATACAATACCCTCTCTAGTCCAAGTAGGAGATGCTTTCATTTCCAACTGTTTCTCACATTCATGGGCTTTGACACTAAATTCAAATACACATTAACTTGCAAGGCAGGAAAAAATATCTTCATTGTTAGTCCAACTTGCCAAGTACCTAAGAACCCCTAAGAGATATCTAAACTCAGTTTGCAGAATTAGAAACCAATATGCCTTTGCTAAGGACCACTGCTTTGACCTTGAAGTTCTGAAGCCAGCTCAGTCTTCTTCCTGACAGGTATCGCCAAACCACAGTGTTTATACACGCAAATGAAGGTGTGTTAGTTGGCATTAGTTCTTTTCCTGACACCTGCCAGTTTCCACTCAGAGACCCCAGCCTCCTTACTGAATTCGCAGGCATGGTGCTCCCAGTCTCTCTCTCCTCCGTTTCATCATTTTCCTGGCTACTCAAGCTTTTGCCCTCTCACACTTGCAGTCTCGGCAGAAGTTCTCTCACACAAGGGGTATGCGGTCATAAGTCAAAGGAAACTTACAAAGGCATCCCAAATTTAAGACAAAAATTAAAGCACTTTTCTTCAAAAACAATTTTGAGACCCTCCCCCCTAAAAAAGACCTAAGAGCCCAAGGGACAGCAGTAAGGCAGAGTGAGAAGTCCCAGACCTGGAATGAATCAGCTGTCCTCTAATCTGCCTGACATCATTCACACTCAGCCTGTAACAAATCAGAGCCCCAGAGAGCACCTTGTTCCTCCTCTGTGACAAGCAGCAAACTCCCTCCCCCACAAATCAGTTGCAACCTCCAACTCTGAGACCTGGCAAGAGTGAAGACTCTGGCAGAAACCGCACATGCCAAATTGAAAACTCACAGTGTGACAGATACACTATTAACTCCGGAGGTGGGGGCCAGGCTAGAACAGCTGTTGCAGTGGGCAGGGGACTGAAGTAAGGCTTTTTAAGGATCCCAAATCCATAAATAATGAGCTAAGAATATGTGGGCATTTCTGTGTCATTATTCGTTCTCAAACTCAGGCCTGGTGGAGGATAACAGGGTTGTAATGTTAGGGCTCAAAACATAGTCATTATTCAAATTCTGAGCCTGACCAATTTAAGTAAACTTTGTATTCCTTCTTTAGACGAAGTCCAGCATCACTGAAAATTAATTTCTCCTACTCTATAATCCCTTAAATAACTCTGTGGTAAAAGCCATGCAGAAAGTTAAGAAAATAAGCCCAGGAACTATTTAGTTTAATTTCATCCAGGAACATTTAATGATATTATTTAGATGACAAATGTTATAAAGCTAAAGTGAGGTAAGCTGCAGAAGCATCCTAAAGAAGGGTAAGCCACTTAACATTTGTATGCTTCAGTCTTCCCACCTGTAGAATGAAAATAATTAAGGGACCTAACAAGTAGGTTGTGGCAAAGATTAATATATGTAAAACAAAAAAAGATTTCTAACACAGAGGAAGTGCTGTAGAATTATTAGCTATTATTGCAGGTCTTGCCCTCCTGGAAGGCAAGCTCCCCATTTAGAGGAGACGAGTACAACCACATAAGAAACTATAACAAAAGCAGCCTGGCCTGAAGAAAGCCAACTGATCGAGTAAACTACTGAGCTGAACACTGACAGCGAAGGGAGCTGAGTGAGCAAAAGTCTTGGTCCCCTGCTTCAGAGCACCTGCCAACTCTTGACAGGCTCCTCTCATTCATCTAGATGACAAAGTATGTCAAACTATTTTTCTAGGGTAACAGTCAAAGGATTAATTTATACTCCAACCAGTGCTTATTCAACTGCAGGTCACAATTCTTAGTGGGTACGAGACCAATTTAGGAAGTTGGGACCAATATTTTCTTAAAAGGGAAACAGAAGGAAATAGAATAGAAAATAAAACATCAGAGTGCTTCAAACATAGTAGGGTTAAGATTTATGAAATTTGTGTTTCTGATATGTATTAATGAAATATGTATAAATATACAAGTGTAAACACTAGTGATGGGCTACTATGTAAAATCTACATAGCCTAAAAAATATGAAAGCTACTGCTCTAAATACACAAGAAACCTCATCCTGTGGTGGCTACAGACACTCACTTTCCCTCTCTATGTACCGGCCCAACCACTTGGCTCTCACAGAGCCTTTTCAGAATCCCGTTCTCTGCAACAAAAATGGAAACATTCTCAGAAATTGAGCAACTCTCAACAAGTACTGAGTTCCACTTTGGGAAAGTCTTGTGATGATATCAAGGTCAGTCACAAAACTCCCACAATCTAACAGACTAGCCACAGTCTATCCTATCCCCTCCCAAGCCAAGGTCAGACAGTTAAAGCCAAGTCCTAAGTTTCAACTCAACAGTCGATTCTCTAATACCCAAGCCTAGGCTACTGAATAATCATAATGGGAATAAAAATAGCACATATATCATACGGCTGTCATGAAGACTACTGGGTTATTATGTGTGGGGTGCTTGGAAAAGAATCTCGTACATAGTAATTACTTACAAATGTCGGTTGCTGTTTTATCATTATTATTACTAATAACATCATTTTTCACCCAAGAAATGCGAGTTAAAACCACAATGAGATATCACTACCCACCCACTCAGACTGATTAAAATTTAAAGTCTTACTATAAACAGTGTTAGTGTGGATGTGGGCCAACTAGAGCATTCATTATCACTGGTAGGAGTATAAAATGGTACAATCACTGAAGAGAATTATACAGTGGTTTTTACAAACTTAAACATGCATTTATCATTTGTCATTTGACAAGGTCGGGGAAAGGCAAAAAAAAGGCAAAGAAATCTAAGTTTGGCTGCTTGGCTCTTTCACTTTTTAAAAGATTAAAACTATTTTAGCCAAAATAATTTCCACATAGCAGAAACAATGAAAGTGACAACACAGTAAAATACAAGGAAATTAAAGCATGAATATGGAACAAGTTCGCATGACGTATTCCTTTTCTACTGCATAACAAATTACCACAAACATAGCCATTTAAAACAGCACACATTATGTAACAGTTTCTGTGCGTCAAGAATTCCAACACAGCTTATCTAGGTCCCCTGCTTAGGCCTCAAAAGGCTGTAATCATGTGTCACCCAGGCTGCATTCTTATATGAAGGCGTGGCCGGGGAAGAATCTACTTCTAAACTTAACCAGGTAGTTTAGCCAAACTCATTTCCTTGTGGGTGTGGGACTAAGAGCTGAATGGAGCTGCTTGCTGGATTACCAACTGGAAGCCACCCTTAGCTCTTAGAGGCTACCACAGTCCTAGCCACAAGGGTTTTCCCAGCATGGCTGCCTACTTCATCAGGCCAGGACAGTTTCTATGGGGATCTATTAACTAGACAGTCTTACATACCATAATATGGTCTGCAAACGACATCTTACCACTTTTACTATGTTTCCTTTTTTTTTTTTTTTTTGTCTTTTTGCCTTTTCGAGGGCCACACTCGTGACATATGGAGGTTCCAAGGATAGGGGTTGAATCGGAGCCATAGCTGCGGGCCTACGCCACAGCCACAGCAATGCGGGATCCAAGCCGCATCTGCAACCTACACCACAGCTCACGGCAACACTGGATCCTTAACCCACTGAGCAAGGCCAGGGATCGAACCTGCAAACTCATGGTTCCTAGTCAGATTCATTAACCACTGAGTCACGACAGGTCTCCTCTTGATACTGTTTTGATGGATTTTAGGAAATAATAGTTTAATGTTTTCAACCTTAATTTCAGTTACCCTTCAAAATGCTTATTTGGTAAAAGTCTTACTTCTAAAATTTGAATCTAGCATCTTTTAGATCAATGGAATTAAAAAAATATATAAATGTCTAGGAGTTCCTGTGGTAGTGCAGCAGAAAGGAATCCGACTAGGAACCATGAGGTTGCGGGTTTGATCCCTGGCCTCGCTCAGTGGGTTAAGGATCCTGTGTTGCCATGAGCTGTGGTGCAGGTCACAGATGCAGTTTGGATCTGATATTGCTGTGGCTGTGGCATAGGCCAGGCGCTACAGCTCCAATTCGACCCCTAGCCTAGGAACTTCCATATGCCACAGGTGCAGCCCTAAAAGGAAAACACACACACACACACACACACACACACACACACACACACACACACACAAATGTCTAGCACTTAGGCCAGACTTACTAAATCTTTTTACTTGATATCCTTAGTTTGGTCTTGGTATGTTTTGCCATAAGATTATTACATGCTGTATACCAAGAATTTTTCCTCTATAAACATTGTGTTCATCCATGTTTTATAAATCATATGTAATATTCACTGTCTTCGAGAAACACTACTCTTAAGAGACATTTTGCTAAAATATTTTTGAATTGGCTTTGCTGTTTTGCATGCTACAGAAACAACTAATTCCCTCGTTAACTGCATTACTCTTGATATGAACTCTTACCAGACTTTTCACATTTAAAAATTATCATTGTCCCAGAGTTCCATAGAAAAAGGACTGTGGCAGGTATTTCCAACTATTGACACTTCAGAGAATAGACTCTTGGTTATGGGCTTTTGATGCCATGACTTGGAGAAATGGAAAACTTTCAAACCATTCCAGGGTAATAAGTCAGAATTTCCAGAACTCCTTTTATTATTATTATTATTAGTAGTAGTAGTAGTAGTAGTAGTAGTAGTAGCAGCAGCAGCAGCAGCAGCAGCAGCAGCAGCAGCAGCAGCAGCAGTAGTAGCAGTAGTATTGCTTTTTAGGGCCTCACCCGCGGCATATGGAGGTTCCCAGGCTAGGGAGCAGGAGCAGCAGCAGCAGCAGCAGTAGTAGCAGTAGTATTGCTTTTTAGGGCCTCACCCGCGGCATATGGAGGTTCCCAGGCTAGGGGTCGAATCGGAGCTACAGCTGCTGGCCTATGCCACAGCCACAGCAATGCCAGATCCAAGCCACGTCTGTGACCTGCACCACAGCTCAGGGCAACACCAGATCCCCAACCCACCAAGCTAAGCCAGGGATCAAACCTGCATCCTCATGGATACTAGTTGGATTCATTTCTGCTGAGCCACAACGGAAACTCCCAACACTCTTTAAAACCAACAGTTTCTACACATATTTTTTGTAATCTGTTATTACAAAACTATATTTCTCAAGATAGGAGGGTAAAACATTTTATTTTAGTTTGTTAGTGTTACTTAAAACTCTTAAATATTTATATCTCCATTTGTCTTCTTATCTCAGGACACACAAATGTTAGGAATGGGCCTAAGTGGCTGCCTACTGGGTGTGAAACTCTATACTAGCCCTATGGCCATGTACCATACAACATGGTCTTGACCTCACGGAGCTTACCATTTGCTATGGATTGAGTCATGTTCCCCACCCAAAAATTCATATGTCGAAGCTCTAAATTACAATTTAGACTATATTTGGAGACAAATCTTCAGGAGATAATTATAGTTAAAATGAGGTCATAAGAGTGAGGCTTTAATCCAACAGGACTGGTGACCTTATAAGAGGAAGATTTTTTTTTTTGTCTTTTTTTGCTTTATCTAGAGCCGCACCTGTGGCATATGGAGGTTCCCAGGCTAGGGGTCTAACAGGAGCTGTAGCTGCCGGCCTTCGCCACAGCCACAGCAACGTGGGATCTGAGCCGTGTCTGCAACCTACACCACAGCTCATGGCAACGCTGGATCCTTAACCCACTGAGCAAGGCCAGGGATTGAACCCTCAACCTCATGGTTCCTAGTCGGATTCGTTAACCACAGAGCCACAACGGGAACTCCTAAGAGGAAGATCTCAATCTCTCCATTCTACCCACCACCACAAGAAAGGCCATGTAAACACACAGTGAGAAGGTGGGTACTTGCAAGCCAAAAAGAGAGGCTTCTCTAGAAACCAACCAGGCGAGCACCCTGATCTTAACACATCTAGCCTCCAGAACTATGAGAAACTACTTTTCTATTGTTTAAGGTTCTGAGCCAATGGTGTTTTGTTATGGCAGCCCAAGTAGACTAATAGACAACCCAATGGAAGTAGTTAGATAAATCATTCTTTCTTTACAATTGCTACAGGAACCATGAGGGAAAAGTACAGGATTTAATGAAAACATATTCTGAGAATCCCAACTTAGCCTACAACAGCAAGGTATGGGTGAAATCAGAAAAGCCTTTCATAAGGAAATGAGATGTAAGCTAAGACTTGAAAGATAAGTAGGAGCTAGCCAGGTACAGCTGAAGAAAAGAACATTCCAGGTACGGAGAACACACTGCGCAAAAATATAGAGACAAAGACAGGAACCAGATTGTACAGAGAGTTTTATGGGCCATGTCAAAACTTTCAGGTGTGATCCTAAGAGTAATAAAAAATACACTAGGAGTTCCCACTGTGGCTTGATGGTAACAAATCTGACTAGTATCTATAAGTTTGCGGGTTCAACCCCTGGCCTTGCTCAGTGGGTTAAGGATCTAGCATTGCCATAAGCTGTGGTGTAGGTCGCAGACATGGCTCAGATCTGGCGTTGTGGCTGTGGATATGGCCAGCAGCTGCAGCTCCAATTCAACCCCTAGAGCTTGGGAACTTCCCTATGCCCACCTGCGTCCCTAAAAAATTTTTTTAAATTAAAACAAAATAAAAATGCACTAAAGGAGTTTAAATAGGGAGTTCTCTGGTGGCTCAGCAGATTAAGGATCCATCATTGTCACTGCTCTGGCTCTGGTTACAGTTGTGGCACAAGTTTGATCCCTGGCCTCGGAATTTCTGCATGTCACACATATGACCAAAAAAAAAAAAAAAAGAGTTTAAATAAACATTTAATAATCAAATGTGCACTTTAAAAAGATTTTTCTGGCTACTATATGAAGGATAAGTAGACTTGGAGGTAAGCAATGCTAGACAAAGACTGGATAGGCAGTTATACCAGTAGCAGAGCCAAGAGATTATAACGGCTTGCACTACATGGACAGACCAGTGGTAGTAAAATGAAATAGAGGAAATTAAGAGATATTTGAGAGGTTTAATAGAAAGAAGTTTGTGTGAGGAAGAAGGTAACAATAATAAATAAGTTTTCTATCTTGAGGAAGAGGTATCACTTATTAATAAGCTAAAGAATAAGGGAAGGGTAGGTTTTTGAGGGAGACAATGACTTCAGTTTTATAAATGCTAAAGTTGGGCTGTCTATGAAATATCCAAACACATTACAGTGAATTGGTAGTTGCAAGGTCAAGAGATGTAAATGTGAAGACAATCAGTGTAACAACAGCTGTTTCAACATAACAATAACAAAACAAGTTCTCATTTTCAGGACCTGTGTTCCACATACTTACTGTGTCCTTTTTTTTTTTGTCTTTTGGGGGACGCACCCTCAGCATATGGAGGTTCCCAGGCTAGGGGTCCAATCGGAGCTGCAGCCACTGGCCTACACCACAGCCACAGTAACACGGGATCCAAGCTGCATCTGCGACATACACCACAGCTCACAGTAATGCCAGATCCTTAACCCACTGAGCGAGGCCAGGGATTGAACCCACGTTCTCATGGATGCTAGTCAAGTTCGCTAACCGCTGAGCCACAATAGGAACTCCCATGTCCATTTTTAAACAAACAAAAAAATTAGTTTCTGCTGGGGAACTAGTAATAACTCTTGCTCCATCCATGCCAACCTCTGCCAAGCTTTGCCTTCCCACTAGAGAGGCGAAAAACCTATGTAAGATCATTTCCCATATAAGCCCGATTTTTAAAAAAGACTATTAAATGTAACACAAAGCTATCACACTGGACTTCACAGTCTTTACAGGTACCAAGATTTCCATATTTTCAAAGTCCACAGAGAAACTAAAGCCTTGTACCAGGCACCACTGACACCACACAAAGGATTTATTATGTGTAGCAGGTGGTATCTCTTTTTAGCACATTCTCCAGAAGCATTCATCCAGGCAAATACTACCAAGTTGCATCAGAGCGGGAAAGTACACATGCTGTTTCACATGTCAGTTTCACAGGGACAAAGCTTTTTTTTTTTCTTTTTAGGGCCACATCCACGGCATATGGACGTTCCCAGGCTAGGGGTCTAATCGGAGCCACAGCTGCTGGCTTACACCACAGCCACAGTAACACAGAATCCGAGCCGCATCTTCGACCACCACAGCTCACGGCAATGCTGGATCCTTAACTTACTAAGTGAGGCCAGGGATTGAACCCGCAACTTCATGGTTACTAGTCAGATTCATTTCTACCATGCCAAATGGGAACTCCCACAGGGACAAAGTTTGACACATCAAATCCTTGAGTCCCAGGAACTCCACCCTGCCCAATGCCTATCATTGCAGACACCTGGCATTTACTTTCATCTGATATCTAATATCCAAGTCCACTACCCAAATGAGTAAGTCAACATTGCAAAAAGATAACCATCCTCAAGGATTAATAAAGCCACCAAGGATAACCCATCCTCAAGTTTAATAAAAGCCACCAAAAGCAACACACCCATAGAACACAACAGGTACTCTAGCTACCTCTTTACTCCTACAATCCATTTGTTACCTCCTCTGACTGCTCACAGCCTCAAAGAAATAAAGCAAACTCATTTCAAGAAATATGAGGATAATCATCTTAAGTTATAATGCGTATTAGAAAAGCTTTACTTTCTTGTCAGCTAGAGACATAAACACTATTTACATTGAGCTTCTAAGTGTAGGGCCTAGGTATTGGTGCTGAAATTCACGTACAAATAAATAAAAAATCCTATTTGAAAGGAATTCCCAAGAAGAGGAACTCTCCACAGAGCTGAGCAGAAGCCATACAGAGCTGCTTAGAACTAAGAAAAACAAAATACAATACTCCCATGGCTTGGGTAGACAAAGAGCTTTAGAACTTCCTTTTCTTTCAATTCTTTTTCCACAGATATGTATACTTTCAACAAAGTTACCAACTCTTTTAGATCTGATATTCTAGACTAGATTTTCTAAGGCATTAAAAAAAAAAACCCAGATGGGTTTAAAAATGAAATAGCTTTCTAAAAATGAAAATGATTCAATTTCAGGAAGCTACATCTAAAATAAATGGTATGAGCCAGGCCAAAAGAACTTTTATAACCAACTTGCCCCAACAAAGCACTTATCATTGCAGGCCTGGATGTTCTCATACCCCATATTAGAATTTAGTTGCTCTCTTCACTAATGTGACCAAACACCAATATCCTGTGGCTTTTCTAATGCACACTATTGTTCATTTAACTTAGGTTAGGATTTTACTAATTCATTTTTCTGAAGAATTTTCAGTTTCTAACAGGTAATTATGGCCTGTTAATAATAAGAACAATGATAAACTACCTTTTTTTCAAAGTCTACTAGTAATAGGCACTGCACAAAACTCTACAACAATAACAGACAGTTGAGTGCTTAATTGAAGGCACTATGCCATACATTTTACAGGCATAATCTTTTACAAGTAAGATGAGGTAACTGAGACTACTGTGAACAAACTGTTAACACTCCTCCCTAAGGCTAGTACCTCCACATGTATCTAGATGGCTTCCATTTTTGCTTACTCAGGTATATTCCAGCAATTATTTCCTTCTCTCCTACATCAACTTTTCCTTCACAACTGGATAATTTAATTGACCTACAAACATGATATATCACCTTTTCATGTTTTAAAAGAGAAGGAAAAAAATACTCCATAACCTCTTCTAGCTATTATCTGAAAATTCTATGATTCTCTTTTCAGCAAATCACTTTGAAATAATAGTATATATACACACTAATTCCTCCTCAAAATATCAGAAAAGGAAAAAGGATAACTAAATGAAATCTATATACCCTTCACTTAGATTTAACAACTATCAACATTTTTTCTTGCAGCCTTTACTGGCTGTTCCTTGTCAATCTTCTTGACAGATGGACTCTATCTCCTAACCAATAAATGCTGAAGTTCCCCAAGGCTCAGTCCTTAGATCTCTTTTCTGTCTAGATTCACTCACTCACAGGTCAGTGCTTCTCAAACTAGCCGTGGTGAAAGACCAAGTGAAATTTTCAATCCATCACAAACAATCACAAAATACAATAAATACGAAATAACAGAAAATGATCAAATGCTTGAAGGTCACGACAATGTCAAATTGCTTACTCTAAATTTCTATACTTGGAGTTCCCGTCGTGGCACAGTGGTTAAGGAATCCGACTAGGAACCATGAAGTTGCGGGTTCAATCTCTACCCTTGCTCAGTAGGTTAACGATCCGGCGTTGCCATGAGCTGTGGTGTAGGTCGCAGACGCGGCTTGGATCCTGCGTTGCTGTGGCTGCGGCGTAGGCCAGTGGCTACAGCTCTGATTAGACCCCTGGCCTGGGAACCTCCACGTGCCGCGAGTGCGGCCCTAGTAAAGGCAAAAAGACAAAAAATAAATAAATAAATAAATTTCTATACTTAACACTCATGGCAAACTGGTAACAAATGGTTCACAGACCACCACCAGTCAGCTGACTACACTTAAGCAGCATTTCAGTAGTTTAGTTCATCCAATTTCATAGCTTTAAATATCATCTACATGCTGTCAATCCCTAAATATATATCTCATCCTTGATACCCAGATTCAAATATGCAACTGCTTTATCAACACTCCTTCTTGGATGTCAAGCAAGCACCAAAGTTCTACTTTCTCTAACAATCCCCAACCTGATTCTCCCAAGAGCAAAAATACAACAGCCAAAACCCTGCTACACTCACATTTCCTACCTTGCTCAGTAAATGGCAACCATATCTTTTACTGACTCAGCTCCAAAACCTTACCATCACACTCAATTCCTCTCTTTTTCTCATATACCAAAATTAACCATCAAAAAACATCATCAGCTCTCCTTTCAAAATACAGCCAGAATCCAACCACTTTTTACCTTAAACTGCTACCACCCTCTCTAAGCAACCATCGTCTAGACTGAATTTTGTAATGGTCTCCTCGCTTATTTTCCTGCTTTCACTCCTGCTCTCCCTAACAGTTTGAGCAACCAGTGACCTTGCTAAAACATAAGACAACCATTCAATAGGGAAAGAAAAGTTCTTTCAACAAATGGTGCTGAATAAGAGCTACATATCCATTACCTTACACCAAAAATAAGAATTAACTAATAGGGAGTTCCCGTTGTGGCACAGCGGAAACAAATCCAGCCAGTAACCACGAGGTTGTGGGTTCAATCCCTGAACTCAGTGGGTTAAGGATGTGGCATTGCTGTGAGCTGTGGTG
>PVHT020000066.1:27903271-28026822 GCA_004024745.2 Catagonus wagneri
AAAAAAAAAAAAAAAAAAAAAAAAAAAAAAAAAAAAAAAAAAAAAAAAAAAAAAAAAAAAAAAAAAAAAAAAAAAAAAGAAAGAAAAGAAAAAAAAAGGAATTAACTAATAAATGAATCAAAGACCTAAAGTAAGTGCTAAAACCATAAAACCCTTAAAAAGAAACAGGTAAATCATTACAACCTCATTCTGTTTTCTTAGACTCTGTATTTGTCTATTGGCATCCATTAATTACTAGTCAAACTAACAGTCAAACTTGTTCAGATCTCCCCTGCAATCCAGCTTTTACTGGTATGCAAAAATCCTACTGCGAACCCTGCAATCAATCCTGAATGCATACTCCCAATCACCTCCTTTAATCAAACTCTCACGTGACAAGACAATTATTTCCCCTGCCCTATATCAATCAGGGCCAAGCACCAGACAACTGAAGACCATTTCTGCAGCCCAGAACCCCTCAACATTATTCAAAGTAGCCAATCCTAAAATGTCTTCCTTGCCCTGCTTTGCCTCTTTTATGGAAATCCCAATAATGGCTCTCTGGCTTTCCCTGGCAACTTTCTGCCTCTTGAGCAAAACTGGTGCTTTCCTCATGTGGCCCTGCATGGCACGTTTGCCCATACTCTTGAGGAAATTGTAATAAATTCTTCTTTTGATAGCAAGAGCCTCTTTGTGTCATTAATTAGTTACCTTCATAAATTAAGGCCCAGGGACAAATTAGATCTTAAATTAGGCAATGGTTTTTCTTAGATATGGTATCAAAAACACAGCCTCCCCCCCAAAAAAGCAAATAACCTCGACTTCATCAAAATCATAAAGTTTGGTGCATCAATGGCCACTATCAAGAAATTAAAACAGCCCACAGAATGGGAGAAAATATTTGTGTACCACGTATCTGATAAGGGTCTAGTAAAAAGAATATATAAAGTACTCTAAGAATTCAACAATCAAGAGACAACCCAAATTTTTAAATGGGCAAAGGATCTAAATAAACATTTCTCCAAAGAAGACAGGCAAATAGCCAACAGGTACACAAAAAGATGTTGAACATCACTGGTCATTTGGAAAACACAAATGAAAACCACAATGAGAAGGAAACTCAGCAAAGCTGCAGAATACAAAAGTAATATACAAAAAGCAATTGCATCTAAATACTAACAATGAACAACCCAAAAAAGAATTTAAGAAACAATTCCATTTATAATAGCATCACAGAGAACAGAACATTTAGGAATAAATTCAACTGAGGAAATGAAGACCTATTCACTGAAAACTACAAAACATTTCTGAAAAAAATTAAAGACTTAAATAAATGGAAAAATATCCCATGTTCATGAATTCAAAGACTTCATATCATCTGAAACTATCACCTAAATTATATACAAATTCAATAAATTCCCTATAAAAATCATAATTTTTTTTTGCAGAAATAGAGAAACTCATCCTAACAATCATATGGATTCGATTATTACAAGTGACCCTAAATAGCCAAAACAATCCTGAAGAATTAACTTGGTTCTTTGATTTTACACTTCCTGATTTCAAAACTTACTATAAAGCTATAGTAATCTAAACTGTGTGGTACTAGCATAAGGACAGACATATAGGCCAACAGAATAGAACAGAGCTCCAAAATAAATTATTCTCCACACATATGGTCAAAAACTGGTGTTTTTTTGGTCTTTTCAGGGCTGCACTCGCGGCATATGGAGGTTCCAAGCTAGGAGTCTAATTGGAGCTATAGCCACCGGCCGACGCCACAGCCACAGCAACGCCAGATCCGAGCCACGTCTGCGACCTACACCACAGCTCATGGCAATGCTGGATCCTTAACCCACTGAGCGACGCTAGGGATCGAACCCACAACCTCATGGTTCCTAGTCGGATTCGTTAACCACTGAGCCATGACAGGAACTCCTGCTTTTTCTTTTTAGGGCTGCACCCAAGGCATATGGCAGTTCCCAGGCTAGGGGCAGAATCAGAGCTACAGCTGCCGGCCTACACCACAGCCACAGCAAGGCAGAATCCGAGACACAGCTCCCGGCAATGCCAGACCCTTAACCCACTGACCCTTAACCCAGGGATCGAACCAGCAACCTCATGGTTCCTAGTCAGACTCGTTTCCACTGTACCACAAAAGACATTCCTGGTCAAAAACTTTTGACAAGGATGTCAAGACCATTCAATGGATTAAGGACAGTCTTTTCAACAAATAGTCCTGAGAGGAGTTCCTGCTGTGGAGTGGTGGGTTAAGGATCCAAAATTTCCACATGCTGTGGGTATGGCCAAGGAAAAAATAATAATAATAGTACAGAGAATACTAGATACTCACATACAAAAGAATGAAGTAAGATACCTTATATCACATAGAAAAATTAACTCAAAATTGATCAAAGACCTAAATATAAGAGTTAAAACTATAAAACTCCTAGGAGGAAATCTTTTCTTTTTTCCTTCTTTCTTTTGCTTTTTAGGGTCACACCCGAGGCATATGGAAGTCCCCACGCTAGGGGTCAAATCAGAGCTATAACTGCCAGCCTGCACCACAGCTCACGGCCACATTGGAACCTCCAAACCACTGAGTAAGGCCAGGGATTGAACCTGCATCCTCATAGATACTAGTCAGGGTCATTACTGCTGAGTCACAACAGGAAGTCCTGGAGGACATTTTTATGACACTGGAGTAGGTAATGATTTCTTGGATATGACATCAAAAGCTCAGGCAACAAAATAAAAAATAGATAAATTGAAGTTCAGATTAAAAACTTTGGGGCATCATGGACACTATCAAGAGAATGAAAACACAATACAAAGAATGAGAAAAAAAATACATACAAATCAAACACCTGATAAAGGCTTAATATCCAGAATACACAGAGAATTCCTACAACTCAACAACAAAAATAAACAAGTTCAAAAATGAACAAAGAACTCAATTCCAGAGAAGGAATATAAATGACCAATAAATATATGGAAAGATGCTCAACATCACTAGTAATTAGGAAAATGCAAAGTATAACCACAATGAGATACCACTTCACACATACTAAAACGGCTTTTTTAAAAAATGAAGTATAGTTGATTTACAATATTGTGTTGGTTTCTGGAGTTCCCGTCATGGCTCAGTGGTTAATGAATCCGACTAGGAACCATGAAGTTTTGGGTTCGATCCCTGGTCTTGCTCAGTCGGTTAAGGATCCAGCATTGCCATGAGCTGTGGTGTAGGTTGCAGACGCGACAAGGATCCCGCGTTGCTGTGGTTGTGGCGGCAGCTACAGCTCCTGTTAGACCCCTAGCCTGGGAACCTCCATGTGCCGCGGGTGAGGCCCTAGATAAGGCAAAAAGACAATCAATCCATCAATAAAATGAATAGAATAGAATAAAATAAAATCTGGGGACAATGATTATTCACAAATCTCCCTAGCTCTGAAGCCAGAAAAGAACAACCAAGTGAAAGACAGCACTATTCTAACCACGAACCCAAATTTAGTTTCTGCCCTTGCCCCAACTTGCCAGAAAAGTTGGCCTCTCACTTCTCCCATCTGTTACAAGAGAGATAAAGATGCTGAGTTTCAATTTTAGCACTCTCAAAAAGCTTGACTCGACTAAAACTCAGTAAATTCCAAACCACAAGCATAAGACTGTGATGGGTACTTAAGTGTCAGCTATCCCCCAGACACCAAAATTGATATAGAAAAGAGGATTTGGGGTGGAGAGTGATTAGGGCGAGGGGAGGAGATGGCCCAATGAGAGTGTTGGCCACTGGCGTCACTGGCACAGACAAGAGTCCCCAGGAAGAAACACTCATGAATGGGATTCCTCCAAGTGATACGAGAACAGTTCCCAGGAGGGATTCTTTAGCAGGAGATCACAATCATAATCATCATCTACTTACAAGCTGCCTCTTCTTGGAAGGCTCAACTCCTTCTGAAAAACAAAACACGAACACAAGTTAGAAAGAAAGAAGGATACATCTGAGTCTACAGGTCTGCCCTAAATGTCCTAGGAGGCTTATAGTAATATCTTAATAATGGCAAAGATTAAATATTTCTAAATAATAACTTTTTCCTGTCTTTTAAATTTTAGGGAAATAAATGAACAGTCTGGTTAACTATCATCTCATTCTTCCTTCTCAAAAAAGAATGTCTCACAGAAGACTTGCAGCATTTTACCCACTAGATGGAAGCAACTCGCCAGTGTAGATTCCAGGCACTCACTGCTGATGAACTCTAAAGGATTCATATCATAAGAGTAAGGGATATGAAAGGAATGAAAGGGAATGTTTTTTACTTCAGGCTTTTTTTTTTGGCCACGCCTGCGGCACATATGAGTTCTCAGGCCAAAGGCTGAATCTGTGCCACAGCTGTGAACCTGAGCCACAGCAGTGATCCAGCCTGACCCTGAACCTGATGAGCCACAAGGGAACGTGTAGAATATTATCTTTAATTAGAAAATACTGGGGGAGTTCCCGTTGTGGCTCAGTGGAAATGAATCCAACTAGGAACCATGAGGTTGCAGGTTCGATCCCTGGCCTCGCTCAGTGGGTTAAGGATCCAGCATTGCCATGAGTTGTGGTGTAGGTTACAAATGCGGCTCAGATCCCATATTGCTGTGGCTGTGGCGCAGGCCGGCAGCTGTAGCTCCGATTAGACCTCCCCATGCCGTGGGTGTGGCCCTACAATGACAGACAAAAAAAAAAAAAAGAAAGAAAAGAAAAAAAAAATATTGGGAGTTCCTGTCTTTGCTCAGTGGTTAACGAAGCCAACTAGTATCCATGAGGACATAGGTTCGATCCCTGGTATTGCTCAGTGAGTGACGGATCCAGCATTGCCGTGAGCTATGGTGTAGGTCACAGACACGGCTTGGATCCCATGTTGCTGTGGCTGTGCTGTAGGCCCGCAGCTGTAGCTCCAATTCGACCCCTAGCCTGGGAACCTCCATATGCCACGTGCAGGTGTGGCCCTAAAAAGACAAGAAAAAAAGGAAAGAAAGAAAGAAAAAGAAAATATTGTAGGGAGTTCCCACTGTGGCACAGTGGGTTAAGAATTCAACTGCAGCAGCATGGGTCACTACGGAGGCACAGGTTCAATCCCTGGCTTGGTATGGTGAGTTGAAGGATCCACCGTTGCTGCAGCTGTGGTGTATCACTTCTAACGTACTATGTAATTTACTCATTTATTATGTTTATTGCTTATTTTTTTTGTCTTCCCCCACTAGAATATAAGCTCCATGAGTGCAGGGATCTTTGTTTTATTTATTAATGTATCTCAATAACTTAGAACAGTGACTGGTATGTAGTAGACGCTCCAAAAATATTTGTTAAACAAATGATTTCACACACTCTCCAATACCTGGTATTTGTTAGACTGTTTAATTTTTGCCAATCTAATGACTGTTTAATTTTTGCCAATCTAATGACTGTGATTGTATCACAGTATGGTTTCAATTGGTATTTCCCATAATTACTAGTGAAGTTAAAAAATGTTTCCTGTATTGGAGTTCCCATCATGGCTCAGTGGTTAACAAATCCAACTAGGAACCATGAGGTTGCAGGTTCGATCCCTGGCCTTGCTCAGTGGGTTAAGGATCCTGTGTTGCTATGAGCTGTGGTGTAGGTTGCAGACGCAGCTGGGATCCCACTGTAGGCCAGCAACTACAGCTCTGATTGGACCCTTAGCCTGGGAACGTCCACAAGCCACGAGTACAACCCTAAAAAAAAAAAAAAGAGCAAAAAGACAAAAAAAAAAACTTTCCTGTACTTATTGGCCACTAGCGTTTCCAGTTGTCCCTCAATATCAGTGAGGAACTGGTTCCAGTACTCCTGGCAGATACCAAAATCTGCAGGTGTTCAAATCCCTTAGATGAAATGGTGTGGTACAGGACAGCAGCCCTCCATATCCACGGCTGGGGAACCCACTGATGCAGAGGGCTCAGTGTATATCCCTGACCTATTCCCTCTTTTTTTTTGCCTTTTCTAGGGCCGCACCCACAGCACATGGAGGTTCCCAGGCTAGGGGTCAAATCAGAGCTGTAGCCGCCAGTCTACACCACAGCCACAGCAACGCAGGATCCCAGCTGCATCTGCAACCTACACTACAGCTCATGGCAACACCAGATCCTTAACCTACAGAGCAAGGCCAGGGATCAAACCCGCAACCTCGTGGTTCCTAGTCAGATTCGTTAACCACTGAGCCACGACGGGAACTCCCTGGCCTATTCTTCTATTAGGTTTTCCATCTTTTTTCTTATTGAGTTAAAGGCATTTACCTGACATATTCTGGATACTAATTATTTGTAGGTCATATTCAGTGAAACTGTTCTCTCAGTCTTTATACTTTTTTGAATGTAGTCAACAAAGAATTTCATTTTAACATAATCAAATCTATCATTCTCCTTTATATTACCTGTTTTTATATATAAGAAATATATCTCGGGAGTCCTCTTGTGATGTAGTGGGTTAGGGATCCCACACTGTCACTGTGGTAGCTCAGGTTGCTGCTGTAGCACAGGTTTGATCCCTGGCCTCAGGAATTAAAGAATAGGCAGATTAAAGGATCCGGCACTGCTGCGAGCTGAGGTGTAGGTGGCAGATGCGGCTCAAATCTGGCACTGCTATGGCTGTAGCATAAGCTCCCAGGTGAAGCTCCAATTCTACCCCTAGCTTGGGAACTTCCATATGCCACAGGTGCAGTCCTAAAAAGAAAAAAAGAGAAAAAAATAATCAAAGTAGACTGGACATCAGTACACATTTCAGCATTTATATTAACCAGAATTCAGTATTTGTTTACAAATTTTTCATGTTTTTTTTTTGAAAAAGGTAAACTTACACTGAATTGCACAAATCTTAGGTGTACCAATCAATAAATATGATAAATGTATACACTCAGGTAACCCAAATCCCTATAAAAATATAGAACATTTCCATCAATCCAGAAAGTTTCATTGTGTCCTTTCTTAGTAAATCCCTAACAAACCACTATTCCCTCACCCCAAACTAATACTACTACCATATTTTCACCATAGATTTTTTTTCACCAGCTTCATATGAATGGAATTATACAAATATGAATCCTTTCATATACGGCTCCTTTCACTCAGCACAGTGTTTTAGAAATTCATTAACAATGTTGCATACAACAGTAGTAATATCAAATTATACCATAGTTTATTTAGCCTTCCTTTCTCCTACTAATGGACATTTAGGTTACACCCAGTTTTGAGCTATTAACATTCCTGTACAAGTCTTTTAACAGGCTTATGCCTCATGGGTCTTGGGTAAATACCTAAGAATGTAATTGCTGGGTCATAGGATACATGTACGTTAAGTTTTATAAGAAACTACCAGATTTTTTACCTAAAGTGAATATAACATGTTACACTTCCATTCAGAACATGTGAATTTCTATTGCTCCACATTCTAGCTAATATACTACACTTACGACATAAAAATTGCTCTATATTCATGCCAATATATGACATTGGTATGTTATGTTTTACTTGTTCTAGTGATTGTGTAGTGGTATCTCACTGTGGGTTTAATTTAGATTTTCCTGATGACTAATGATGTGAGATCTTGCCATGTACTTATTAGCCATCAGTACATATCCTTTTATGAATCATCTTTAAATACTTTGCCACTTTTATAACTGGGCTAAGAGTTCTGGTTATGGCTCAGTGGGTTAAGAACCCGACTAGTATCTATGAGGATGAAAGTGCAATCCCTGGCCTCACTCAGTGGGTTAAGGATCCGGCATTGCCTTGAGCCGCAGTGTAGGTCACAGATGCTACTCAGATCCCTCGGTGGAATGTCTGTGGTGCAGGCTGGCAGCTGCAGTACCGATTCGAGCCCTAGCCTGGGAACTTTCATTTGCCACAAGTACTGCCCTAAAAAGAAAAGAAAATAAAAAAGAAACTGGGCTATTTATCTTTTTATTATCGAGCTCTAAGAGTTCTTCATATATTCTAGGTACAAGTGCTTTGTTAGACATTTTGATGCATATTTTCCCCCAGTCTGTGGCTTGCCTACTGAAGTTATAAGTGGTGCCCTTTTTTTTTTTGGCCATACCTGAAGCATGTGGAAGTTCTTGGCCCAGGCATCAAACCTGCACCACAGCTATAAACAGAGCCACGGCAGTGACAACACTGGATCATTAATCTACTGAGTCATGAGGGAACTCCGTAAGTGGTGTCTTTTGATAAGGAAAAAGTTTTTGGAGTTCCCGTCGTGGCGTAGTGGTTAACTAGGAACCATGAGGTTGCGGGTTCGATCCCTGGTCTTGCTCAGTCGGTTAAGGATCCGGCGCTGCTGTGAGCTGTGGTGTAGGTTGCAGACGCGGCTTGGATCCTGCGTTGCTGTGGCTGTGGCGAAGGCCAGCAGCTACAGCTCCTGTTAGACCCCTAGCCTGGGAACCTCCATATGCCGTGGGTGTGGCCCTAGAAAAGGCAAAAAGACCAAAAAAAAAAATTTTCAATTTTTTAAATTTAACTTAATTTTTTTATGACCACACCTATAGCATATGGAAGTTCTGGGGCCAATGACAGAATCTGAGCCACAGCTGTAACAACCCCAGATCCTTTAACCCACTGAGCCCAGCGGGGGACTGAACCTGCACCTCCACAGCAACCTGAGCTCCTGCCATCGGATTTTTAACCCAAAGTGCCACAGGTGGAACTCCAAAATTTTTTAATTTTGATCATGGCCAATTTGCCAATTTTTTAAAAAAACTGTTTTGTCTGCTCTTTTATTGGGTCACATACTGTATTTAGTGGCAAAGTTTTCTTCTTATCTGCTATCTACCTGAGAAGTAGGCTTTTATTTATTTTTCTTTTTTGGCCACCCCACGGCGTATGGAGTTGCCAGGCCAGGGATCAGATCTGAGCCACAGTTTTAACTTATGCCAAAGCAGTGGCAACATCAGATCCTTAACCCACTGTGCCGGGCCAAGGATCGAACCTGTGTCCCAGCTCTACAGAGATGCTTCCAATCCCTATGTGCCACAGCAGGAACCCCACCAATTTTTTTTTTTACGGTTAATGCTTTCAGTATCTTGTCTAAGAAAACTTTGTCCATGCCAAGGACACAAAAATATTTTCCTGTATTTTACTTCCAGATTTTTTTTATGGTTTTAGCCTTTATGTTTAGGTCTATAATCCATTTGAATTAATTCTGAGGTAATATGTGAAATGCCATTAGACTCATTTTTTTTTTCCCATATGGATATCCACTTATTCCAGCACCAAGTATTGAAAACATTATCTTTTTCCCAACAGATTGCTTTGGCAACCTCTGTTGAAAATCAGTAACAGAAAAGACTATTTCTGGTTCTCTACTACACTCCATCAATCTATTTTTCTACCCTATGCGTACCACATTTTCTCGATTGTGTAAAGCTTTACATGATCAAGCATTAAAGTTAGATACGTGGTTCTTTAACTTTGTTCTTTTTCAAGATTGCTCTGGATAGTCGAGATTCTTCGCATTTCCATATAAATCTTAGAATCAGATTATTAAATGTCTACCCAAAAAAGCCTGCTAGGATTACAGACCATTTTGGAAAGCAGGGATAATATAATATTGAGTTTTCATACTCGTGAACGTATTATTTCTCTACTAACTTAGACCTGCTTTAATTACTACTGGCAATGTTTTATAGTTTATGGTAAAAAGATCTTGTCCCTCTATGGTTAAACTTATCCCTAAGAAGATTTTAAAATTGTAGTTGATATATAATATTACATTAAGCTAAGAGGATGTTTCTGGGAGTTCCCTAGTGGCCTAGCCGGTTAAGGATCCAGCACTGTCACTGCTGTGGTACAGGTTTGATCCCTGGCCCGGGAATTTCTGAATGGCACAGGCACAGCCAAAAAAAACAGGTGTTTTTGAAGCTATTGTAAATAAAGTCTTTATATCATTTTCTAATTGCTTGCTTCTAGTATAGGAAATATAGTAAAGCAATTTTTACATGTTGGGTGTATATATGAGAACTTAAATTCATTTTTAATTGTAATGACTGTTACGTAGATTCCCCAGGATGTTTCTATATAAATAATCATGTTCTCTATAAATAGAGAGTTTTACTTCTTTCCAATTTCTAGGATTGCCTCTGGAACAACTCCTGGCCTTGTTTCTCATTTGATCATAGGGGGAAAGAGTTCAACAATTTACTACTAAAGATGCTGTTAACTGTAGGTTTTTCATAGACAACTTTTATCAAATTGATGAAGTTCTTTTATTCCTACTCTGTTTAGAGTGCTTATCAGTAATGTGTACTGATTTTTGCCAAGTAATTTCCCTGAATATACTAAAATAATCATATAGTTTTTCTCCTCTATTCTGTTAATGTGATGAATTACAGTGATAATTTTTTTTCTCTTTTCTAGGGCCGCACCAATGGCATATGGACGTTCCAAGGCTAGGGGTCAAACTGGAGCTGCAGCCACTGGCCTACACCACTGCCACAGCAGCACGGAATCCTAGCCGCATCTGCAACCTATACCACAGCTCACGGCACAGCAACGCCAGATCCTTAACCCACTGAGCGAGGCCAGGGATTGACCCCGCAACCTCATGGTTCCTAGTCGGATTCGTTAACCACTGTGCCACGATAGGAACTCCTAGATTTTCTAAGATTAGACTAATGTTACATTTCTGGGTTTAAAACCAGCTTTGTCAAATACACCATTAGATTATCTTTGCTAATATTTTATTAATGATTTTTACACCTATGTTCACAAGGCCTAATTGTCACCAGTTTTCTTTTATTACAAATCCTTTGTCAGGATTGGTAACACAATTTTGTCAGGCTCCTAAAACTGGCTGCAAAGTGTTTCTGCCCACTCTATTTTCTGAAAGAGTTTGTGTAAGATTGATGCTATTTCACTAACAAAACCATCTAGGGTCTGTAGGCTTTTATTTAGGATTTCTTCCTCTATGTTAATAAATAAGATTGGCCTACATACTTCTCAAACTGTCCTTGGGAGAATGTGTCCTCTTTTTCTGTTTTCTGAAACAGTCTTAAACTAGGAATATCATTCTTTGAACCTACATGACAGTTCTGGCTTCTTGAATAGTTCAAATATGTAACATGATGTAGACAGACTATATTTGGGGGCAACAGTAATAAACAAAAATTCTACAAAACGCGTATGTGCCCCTCTCTGACTCCCTTTTAGACAAGAGAATGCATCCATGGAAATCCACCCCTTCTGTATTCCTTACCCACTCGTTGCACCTACACGAAAGCCTACATTTGCTAGATGGATGCCCAGCGGTCCAGATAGGTACACTCTGTGCTAAGATCTCCGGTACCATAAAGACAGAGGTAAAGTGAAATAAGAAGTGGTTTCCAATCAGGTAAGGGTAATCTAAGGATCGATGATTTCCCAATTCTCATTTTCCCAGGGAATATTCATAGCAGGGTGAGGAGGAAAGCTGCATAATCAGGAAATTTGGCTGAGGTAAGAAGAGCACTCACTTAGGCAAGTAACTATAAATTCTGACTCGTCACTTTGTCTTAGAAATTAGGACAGCAATATCTGACAGTACGTTACAACATCAGGTGAAGCCTGTCCCATTCAGCCTTCTCTGATGGACTCTCCATATTCTCCATGACTTTCTGATTAGCATTCTGCACACATTCAAGTCTATCACACTTTGAGATAAGAAAAAATTTCTCTTAATTACTAGAACCCCCCTTCAACCACTGCCTTTATCAATTCCTTTTTTCACTTCACAGTCACACTTCTTGAGTGAGTTACCTACATTCGCTGTCTCCAATGTCTCAACTCCTATTTTCAACACCCTGAGACATCACCAGAACTCACCATTCCATTTAAGCCTTTCTTGCCAGGCTACCAATGGTTTCCATGTAAAAAACCTCTGTTGCATTTTTAGTTTATCTTTTCTTTTCTGAGCTTGACTGCTCAGCAGCATCTGAAGAGTGTCATTCAGTCTTCTGTCTTGAAAGTCTCTGCTATCCACTATTCACAATAGCCAAGACAATGAAACAATCTAAATGTCCATCGACAGATGAATGGATTAAGAAGATGCGGTATATATACAGAATGGAATACTACTCAGCCACAAAAAAGAACAAATAATGCCATTTGCAGCAACATGAATGGAACTAGAGACTATCATACTAAGTGAAGTAAGTCAGAAAGAGAAAGACAAATACCATATGATATCACTTATATCTGGAATATAATATACGGTACAAATGAAACTCCACAGAAAAGAAAATCATGGACATGGAAAACAGACTTGTGGTTGCCAAGGCGGGGGGGGGGGGAGTGGGATGGACTGGGAATTTGGGGTTAATAGATGCAAACTATTGCCTTTGGAATGGATAAGCAATGAGATCCTGCTGTATAGCACTGGGAACTATATCCAGTCACTTATGATGGAGCATGATAATGTGAGACAAAAGAATGTATATGTGTATGTGTGACTGTGTCACCTTGCTGTATAGTAGAAAACTGACACTGTAAACCAGCTATAATGGAAAAAAATAAAAATCATTTAAAAATTTTTTAAAAACTCTCTGCTATCCATGAAACATCTTCCTGTTTTACCTCTTACTACTACTTAAGCATCTTTGCAGGCTCTTCCTTCATCATCTTAGATGCTTAAATGTAGATTATCCTTAATGCTCTACCTGGCAACTCTCCTCTCTACACACATTTTATAGACAATGCCCATATTTGTATCTTCATCTCAGATCTCTCCAACTATACAGTTGTATATAATTTTATATACAATTACCTTGTCTGTAATATGTCCGAAAACTCAACTTATCTTTCTATTCAATCTTGCTCCTTCTCTGTTTTCCATTTCAGTGATCCATCAAACCCAGAGTCATTCTTGATTCTTCACTTTCTCTCACCCTACACATTCAGTTCAAGTCTTACAATTCTATCTCCAAACTATCTCCAAAATAAGTATCTTTTTTTTTTTTTTTGGCTTTTGCCCTTTTAGGACCGCAACCATGGCATATGCAGGTTCCCAGGCTAGGGGTCTAATCGAAGCTGTTGCTGCCGGCCTACGCCAGCCACAGCAACGCCAGATCTGAGCCACATCTGCAACCTACACCACAGCTCACAGCAGCACCAGACTGTTAACCCACTGAGCGATGCCAGGGATTGAACTTTCAAACTCATAGTTCGTAGTCAGATTTGTTTCTGCTGCACAACAGGTACTCCCCAAAACAGCTATCTTTAGTCTGTCAATTTCACCTTACCTCCATTGCTATGTCCCCTAATCCAAGCCAACATCATCCTATAATATCATCCTAACCAACCTCACATTAATTTAGTCTTGTTCTCCTTGATTCCTAATGTTACATCAATGTAAATATCACGAGTATCTATGTTCTAAGTGATAACATGAGTTTAACAAAACAAATACTGCAGTCAAAAAGAAATTTTTTTTAAGTGCAGAATTGACTGGGTGATTTCTTTTCTTAAAAATCCTCAATGGATTGGAGTTCCTGTTGTGGCTCAGTAGTTAACGAATCCAACTAGGAACCATGAGGTTGCAGGTTCAATCCCTGGCCTTGCTCAGTGGGTTAAGGATCCGGCGTTGCCGTGAGCTGTGGTATAGGTTGCAGACGCGGCTCAGATCCCGTGTTGCTGTAGCTGTGGCGTAGGCCGGCAGCTACAGCTCCTGTTAGATCCCTAGCCTGGGAACCTCCATATGCTGCAAGTGTGGCCCTAGAAAAGGCAAAAAGACAAAAAAAAAAAAAAATCCTAAATGGATAAAGTCTAAAATCCTTTCTGTAACCTATAAGGCACTACCCAGCTGCTCCTGCCTACTGCTCTGGTATCATCTGCACAATTCTCCAGTCCTGTTTAAGTTTTGAAATTTTAGACATGCCATACTCTCTCTCACCTTCAGGGCTTCAGAGCTATTGCTCTCTCTGCCTGGAATACTTTTACTTCACTCTTTTTGTACATTCTTAGACCTTAGCTTATACTTCAATTCCTCAGAGAAGATTTCCCTACACACAGTTTCCCTGCCTACCTTCATGTAATTCCAACTCTTTTCTGTAATCAGTTGCTTAATTGTTCTCTGGGACTGACTCTTAGCTGGAGAAGCAGAGATCAGTTCTGCTTACTATTACATTTCTAGTACCCAGCACAACACCTGGCCTAGCAGGTACCAAATGAACATTTGATGAATAAATCAATGAATCATTAAGGTTAAGTAAATGGTACTTACTATCATCACTATCATCATTATAAGGCTCACATAGGGTGTTGCTCATTTGGAGTTATATTGATGAAAATTGCAATTAGGTCAGCAGAAGAGGTTTTACTGGAGAAAGGATATACTCTGCTATCACATATTATTTCCTGAACAGTCTTCAGGCTGGTAGCTATTCCATGGATTGTCCAAAAAAAAAAAAAAAATGCTTTCAGGAGAAAAGGAAATCCACTTTTATGCCACTGAGTGGCCTAAAGGGACCATTATCCCCCAATACAAGCTTCTCTTCAGCTCTGGCAGCAAGCATTCTGCTGGGATGCACAAAAATATCCCTTTCTTCTGTAGTAAATGTACCATGACTACACTAGCTCCACTTATTCACACATGAGTGTGAGTGTATCTTGGGGTCAGGAGCTAAGGGGAAAATCAGTGCATATGTAGCTATGAGCGCCTATGAAACTCTTTCAATGTATTTCACTCCTTTTGTTCTATTAAATTCATATGTCTTCACACTGAGAACAGGATCCAATGACAGAATATTTACCTTAAACAATGATATAAAGAAACATGGGAAAGAACACAAAACTTGAAGTTAAGAAAACTAAGTTCATATATTGGCTCAATAACATATAACTTGTGTGACCTGGGATTTCATCTACCTTTAAGGCTTATATAGTGCTTTAAAGGTCAAATAAAATAATGTATGTGAGTATTTTATTCTATAAATTGTGATACAGATGATATGTATTGTTATCATTTGAGTTTGAAAAACAGTAAAAACAGTTTGCTGATCCTACCAGGCTATTTCTATACAACATAGAAAACTCAGGGCTCACAATTAAAAAAACTATTTAAACACAACTCTGCTATTTACTCTGCTCAAAAATCCTGGTCAGTCATTAAAATCTTCCTAAATCTCAATTTTTTTTTTTTTTTTGCTTTTTTTGCTTTTTTAGGGCTGCACCTGCAGCATATGGAAATTCCCAGGCCAGGGGTCAAATCAGAGCTACAGCTGCCGGCTATGCCACAGCCACTGCAACACAGGATCCAAGCTGCATCTGCAACTTATATCACAGCTCACGGCAACACTGGATCCCCAACCCACTGAACGAAGCCAGGGATCAAACCCTCATCTTCATGGATACTAGTTGGATTCATTTACATTGCGCCATGACGGGAACTCCCTAAATCTCAATTTTCTTATCTGCACATCTGAGATAAAAGTACCTACTTTGCCTATCTCATAAGTTATTCCAAGGCTGGAATAAAAAAAAATACTTAAGAGCTTAAGGCTTTCATATAAAAAGCTGCTCCATATCATACATCATCAGGGAAATGCAAATCGAAATATTTTTTTTGTTTCTTTAGGGCCGCACCCATGGCCCATGGAGGTTCCCAGGCTAGGGGTCAAATCGGAGCTGTAGCTGCTGACCTACACCACAAGTAAAGCAACACCAGATCTGAGCTGTGTCTGTGACCTACACCACAGCTCAAGGCAATGCCAGATCCTTACCAACAACTGAGCGAGGCCTGTGACTGAATCTGAGTCTTCATGGATGTTAGTCAGATTTGTTTCTGCTGAGCCATGATGGGAATTCTTCAAAATAATAATGAGATAGCACTTCGCACCTATAAAAATGGCCAAAGTCTGGAACAATGACAACACCAAATGCTGGTGAGGAAATGCTGCAACAGGAGCTCTCATTCATTGCTGAATGCAAAATGGTAATGTGCCATTTTGCTCTGGGAATGCAAAATGGCACAGCTACTTTAGAACTAAAGACAGTTTGGCAGCTCCTTACAAATTTAAACATATTCTTATTGCATGACCCAGCAACGTGCTCCTTGGTATTTACCTAAAGGAGTTGAAAACATGTCCACACAAAAACCTGCACACAGATGTTTACAGCAGCTTTATCCATAACTGCCAAAACCTGGAAATAATTTGTGGAACATCACACAATGGAATATTATTTGGTAATGAGCTATTGAGCCATGAAAAGCATGAAGGAAAGTCTAAGTGCATATTACTAAGTGAAAGAAAGGCTGAGAAGGCTATATAATGAATGATTTCAACTACATGACATTCTAGAAAAAGCAAAACTATGGACATAAAAAAAGGGTCAGTGGCTGCTAGGGATGGGTATTGGGGGGGGGATGAACAGGGCACCGAGAATTTTTAGGGCACCAGAAATACTTTGTATGTTGTTATAATGATGGATACATATTATCATACATTTGTCCCAATCCACAGACTATATAACGCCAAGAGTGAATCCTCAAGTAAACTAAGGCCTTTGGGTCATTATGTCAATGTAGGTTCATCTTCAGTTAAAAAAAAAAAAAATTATCAGAGATGGATCAAGACGGCAGAGGAGTAAGATGTTGTGCTCACCTTCTCCCACAAACACATCAAAAAAACAAATCTACATGTAGAACCATTCATATAGAACATCTACTGAACAGTGGCAGAAGAACTTAAACCTCCAAAAAGGTCAAGAAATCCTCCACATAACTGGGTAAAACAAAAGAAAAAAAAAGAGAGAGAGAGAGAGAGAGAAGGAATCAGGATGGGACTAGCACTCCTGAGAGGGCGCTGTTAAAGAGAAAAGGAACCCACACCCTGGGAAGTCACCTTATCAACGGGGAGATCAGCTAAGAGGAGGGACTTTAAAGTCATTGAGAAAAGCGCAGCAGCTGGACTAAGGAAGACAAAGCAAAGTGAGAGCTGAACAGACCATATGCACCACCACCCCAGACACCACAGCCTGAGACACTCGGGCAGGGGCTGGGCACTGAGACTCAGGCTCTGGAGGTCAGTTCCAGGGAGAGGACTAGGGTTGGCTGTGTGGACACAGCCTGCAGGGCTGGGGAGCAGTGTGCCATGGGTTAGGGAGTGGAACACCACAGCCAAGAGAACCTGGGAGGAGGTCTAGGCCCACAGGAAAAACAAGGTGCCGTTGTTGGGAAGAGCGGCAGACCATGACAGAAATCTTTTTATCTGCACACACATGGACTCTCAGAGGGTGAGGCACCTCTGGTGCAGGCCGTGGTGGCAAGTTACCACTTGCTCAGGCTACAGAAGACCAGGTGCCTCTTGTGTGGGCTACAGGTGGCTGGGTACCTCTTGGGCTAAGGGCAGTCGGGGGCGGGGGGGGGGCTAAGCTCAAAATGGCACCTCTTATGTTATATACAGGTGACAGAGACAAACCACAGCAATCATCTCAGAACCAGGGAGGGGCGGGGCCCGCCACCACTAGTGGTCTATGAACAGGTTCCACGTACAGACCTCAGAGGTTGGCAAAAATGAGGTCACTGTAAACGAGCACCACCCACTGTTGCTCTCACTTTCCTGGGAACACACCCGGCCTGCTGCTGCCACTGCCAAATGCTCTGGGCACTGCCTAAATCTGCCTGAGGCTCATTACCACTTCCCAGGGCCCTGAAACTAGAAGTAGCCTGTGCCACCTTCCTGCAGATCCTTGCCACTGTCAAGAGCACAGCAACCAGGCACTGAATACGAGCCCTGCCCATTGCCTCCTTCTCCCTGGAAACACACTCAGCACCCTATCAAGGGGATAACAGCCTGCTCACACTGGAGAAAAAGACAGCAAATATCCAAACTCCCATGCCAAAAATAAATAGTAACCCCCCACAAAATACAAAGGGGTGCTCTTGCATAGAAGTAGCCTTCCAAGACTACAGTAGTTTCCCTAAACTCACAGAACAAGAAAAACAGAGGTGAAATGAAGAAGCTCAGGAATCATTCCCAGTTAAAAGAATAGGAGAATTCACCTGAAGCAACAAACAATGGGACAGACCTCTGCAGAAGACACTTAATTCAAAAAGGAGACAGTGAAAATAATGAAAGAATTAAGGGTGAATATGAAGGAATTAAGAGCGGATACAAACAGTAATGCAGAATTCTTTAGAAAGGAACTAGAAAATATAAGGAGAGGCCAAGAAAAATTAGAAACTTCATTTGCAGAGATGCAAACTGAGTTAAAAGCATTAAAGAGCAGAATGAATAATGCAGAGGAACGACTCAGTGACTTGGAAGAGAGAATAATGGAAATCACTCAATCAGGACAACAGACAGAAAACCAAATAAAAAAATTAAATGGGATAATATAAAGCAGGCCTATCTATGCACAATAGGGATTCCAGAAGGAGAAGAAAAAGAAAAGGGGATGGAAAGTATATTTGACGAAATTATGTCTGAAAACTTTCCAAATCTAAAGGAAACAGATATCAAGACAGAGAAAGCACAGAGGGCCCCAAACAAATTGAATCCAAACAGGTCCAAACCAGACATATTATAATAAAAATGACAAAAGTTAAAGAGAGGATTCTAAAGGCAGCAAGAGAAAAACAAAGCGTTAATTATAAGGGAACCACCATAAGGCTATCAGCTGCTCTGCAGAAACACTATAGGCCAGAAGAGAGTGGCAAGACATATTCAAAGTTCTTTTTTTTTTTTTCTCTTTTTGCCTTATTTAGGGCTGCACCTGAGGCATGTGGAGGTTCCCAGGCTAGGGGTCTAACAGGAGCTATAGCTGCCAGCCTTTACCACAGCCACAGCAACGCGGGATCCAAGCCGCGTCTGCAACCCACACCACAGCTCACGGCAATGCCGGATCCTTAACCCACTAAGCAAGGCCAGGGATAGAACCTGCAACCTCATGGTTCCTAGTCAGATTCGTTAACCACTGAGCCATGATGAGAACGCCTCAAAGTTCTAAAAGGGAAAAATTTGCAACCTAGAATACTCTAACCAGCAAGAATATCATGTAAAACAGAAGGAGAAATAAACAATTTCTTCAACAAATAAAAACTAAAAGAGTACAGCAATACTAAACCCATTCTGAAAGAAATACTGAAAGGGCTTCTCTAAATAAAAAAGAAGTAAGAAGAAATAGGATGGAGGAAATCACAACTGGAAAGCAATCACTTAAATAAACCAGTACACAGATCTAAAAGGAAAAAAAAACATATTGTAAAGTGACAACAAACACAAGGAACAGCAAAAGGACAAACATGAAGATGTTAAAAACTTCAAAATCATAAAATGTGGGGGAGGAAAGTAAAAAAATCTAGACTATCAGGCTAAAGCAAGCAGATATTGGAAGGGGTTAACATACCTGAAAAACAGGGCAACCACAAATCAAAACCAAACATTACATTCACATAAACTAAAAAGGACACAAGTGTAAAATAAAAGGAAATCATCCAACCAAAAAAAAGAAAGGAACAAAGGAGAAACATAGAATCAACTGGAAAACAAGGTTTAAAATGGCAATAAATACATAATTATCAATAATTACCTTAAAAGTCAATGGACTGAATGCTCCAATCAAAAGACAGAGAGTGGCAGACTGTACAAAAAAATCAAGTGCGTACAATATGCTGTCTCCAAGAGACTCACCTCAGGACAAAGGACACATATAAATTGAAAGTGAGGGGAATGGGAAAGCAGGAGTTGCAATACTCATATCAGACGAAAAAGACTTTAAAACGAAGGCCATAAAAAAGACAAAGAAGGATACTACTAATGATAAAGGGATCTATTCAAGAAGAGGATATTATAATTGTCAATATATATGCCCCTAATATAGGAGCACCCAGATACAGTAAACAAATGCTAACAGACATAAAAGGAGAAATTGATGGGAATACAATAATAGGAGACTTTTAACAGACCACTCACATCAATGGACAGATCTCTAGACAGAAAATCTATAAGACAACCGAGATCCTAAATGACACAATAGAAAGGTTAGACTTAATTGACCTTTTCAGGACATTATATCCAAAAAAATCAGAATATATATTCTTTTCAAGTGCACATGGAACATTCTCAAGGACTGACCACATATTGGGGCACAAAACTAACCTCAACAAATTCAAGAGTATAGGAATTATTTCAAGTATCTTCTCTGACCACAATGGCATGAAACTAGAAATCAACCACAGAAAAAGAAAGAAGAAAACTGACTACATGGCACCTAAACAACATGCTACTAAAAAACGAATAGTTCAATGAGGAAATCAACAGAGAAACTAAAAAATACTTCAAGACAAATGATAATAAAAACACAACCATTCAAAATTTATGGGATACTGCAAAAGCCGTGCTTTGAGGGGAAATTCATAGTGATAGGGGCCTTCCTCAGAAAAGAAGAAAAATCTCAAATCAACAACTTAACCTAGGAATTCCCGTCGCAGCTCAGTGGTTAACGAATCCGACTAGGAACCATGAGGTTGCGGGTTCGATCCCTGGCCTTGCTCAGTGGGTTAATGATCTGGCGTTGCCTTGAGCTGTGGTGTAGGTTGCAGAAGCAGCTCGGATCCTGTGTTGCTGTGGCTGTGGCAAAGGCTGGCAGCTACAGCTCCTGTTAGACCCCTAGCCTAGGAACCTCCATATGCCACAGGTGCAGCCGTAGATAAGGCAAAAACACACATACACACACACACAAACTTAACCTACCACTTAAAAGAATTAGGAAAAGAAGAACAAATAAAACCCAAAATCAGCAGAAGAAAGGAAATCATAAAGATCAGAGAGAAAATAAATAAAATAGAGATTTAAAAACAATAGAAAAAAATCAATAAAACGAGCCGGTAAATCAGTGAAACTAGAACACACCCTCACGCCATGCACAAAAATAAACTCAAAGTGACTTAAAGACTTCAACATGAGACAAAACACCAACCATCAAACTCCTAGAAGAGAACACAGTCGAAACATTCTCTGACGTCAAGTATACAAATGTTTTCTTAGATCAGTCTCCCAAAAGCAATAGAAATAAAAACAAAAATAAATGGGACCTAATCGAACTGACAAGATTTTGCACAGCAAAGGAAATTATTAAAAAAAAAAAACCCTACATTGGAGTTCCCATCGTGGCGCAGTGGTTAACGAATCCGACTAGAAACCATGAGGTTGCGGGTTCGATCCCTGGTCTTGCTCAGTGGGTTAAGAATCCAATGTTGCCATGAGCTGTGGCGTAGGTCGCAGACTCAGCTTGGATCTAGAGTTGCTGTGGTTCTGGCTGGCAGCCACAGCTCCGATTAGACCCCGAGCCTGGAAACCTCCATATGCGTGACTGCGAGGTTGAGGTAAATATATGTAAACTATTGCATTTGGCATGGATAAGCAATGAGATCCTACTGTATAGTACAGGGAACTGTATCTAGTCGCTTGTGATGGAATATGATGGGGGATAATGTGAGAAAAAGAATATAAATATATATATGTATGTATGACTGGATCACTTTGCTGTGCAGCTGAAATTAACAGAACACTGAAAATCAACTATAATGGAAAAAATAAAAATCATTAAAATAAATTATATATGTGTGTGTATATATATACATATATCATATATACATTATATGTACGTGTATACACACACACACACACATATATATATACATATACACCATTCTGGTGAATGATATTGATAATGGGGGAGTCTATGCATG
Source organism: Catagonus wagneri (assembly GCA_004024745.2). NCBI lineage: Eukaryota > Metazoa > Chordata > Mammalia > Artiodactyla > Tayassuidae > Catagonus > Catagonus wagneri. The sequence continues at coordinate 27,924,960 of PVHT020000066.1, forward strand.
TGTAGGGGAAAGGAGTATGTGGCAAACATTTGAACCTTCCTCTAAATTTTATTGTAAACCTAAAACTGCTCTTTAAAAAAAAAGTCTTAAACTCCCTCCCTCCAGCCACACACAAAAAGCTTAGTATTTGACATTTTAGATTATCACTAATAATAAGCAGTTGTATTTTTCTAATCTGACCTAGCTCCTCCAAAAAGGTTCAAAAGCTCATAGATTAACTGCTATTCTCCAAATATTAATTCTGCTCCCAAAACTCAAAGATATATTGTTCAGAGTCTCTAAAATTTTTATTACCATTGTAGATCCCTCAAACTGACATATTTTGACACTAACTGCTAAAAATGTATTTCCCCTTTTTTTTCTACACGTATAGGATCTTAAGTTCAGGCCAGGTGTTATTCTCAGAATTTTAACAAACACTAGCTTCTTTATCCTTACAACAGCCCTTGATATAGAGACCACTCTTCTCATGTTAGAGATGAAGGACTTTAAAAATATGAGGTCAGCAGTTCCCGTTGTGACTCAGCACATTAAGAACATGACACTGTCTCTCAGACGATGCGAGTTCAACCCTGGCCTATTTCCCTCTTTTCTTGAACTGTGTTCTGAGGTTGCAAAGAAAGTTATATATACAAAATTTTAAAGAAATAACTGCTCACTCCTTTTCACTTGTCCACAAAACAAACTTCTAAAGGTAGTACATGCAAAATAATAGGGTGCTCACAAGAAGAATCACTGACTATATGCATTACTCATTATCCACAATGACTAAACCCATAAAATATTTCCAAGAAAAGACAAAGACCAAGTGTCTAAAGGCAATAACCACTACCCCCACAAGTAAATATGCAAGCCACGAGTCACAAGGCTGGTGTTTGTCCTTTACATCAATAGCCACCAGCATGGAGATGACTGTAGGTTAAAGCTGTCTCTGCCTGAAGCAGCTCCCATCCTGAATCTCTCTCACATTTTCTATTTTATTTCTCACTTTTATTCATTCATTCATTCGTTCGTTCCTCCATTCCTCTTTCACTGAGTCGCAGCACTCTTCCCATAAAAGGGAACTAATTGGCTTCAAAAAAACATAACTTGGAGTTCCCGTTGTGGTGCAATGGAAATGAATCCAACTAAGAACCATGAGGTTGTGGGTTCGATCCCTGGCCTCAGTCAGTGGATCCAGTGTTATAGTGAGCTGTGGTGTAGGTCACAGACACGGCTTGGATCTGGCGTTGCTGTGGCTGTGGTGTAAGCTGGCAACTGTAGCTCCGACTCGACCCCTAGCCTGGGAACCTCTATATGCCATGGGTGTGGACTTAAAAAGCAAAAATAAGTAAGTAAGTAAATAAATAAATAAATCTATCTAATGTGTGGAATTTAAAAGGACTAAAATACTGGACAAGAATAGCATGTATGCTTGGAGCAGGTGATGAGAAAGAAAAGGTCTTTGTGTTGTTCAGAAGGAGATTAAAATGTGAATTTGTTTTAATTCACCATTAAAGTTGGAAAAATCAAATAAGAACACACATCAAAAAACTCAGGGATTCCCGTTGTGGCTCACTGGGTTAAGGATCTGGCACTGCCACAAGCTGTAGCATAGGCTGCAGACACAGCCTGGATCTGGTGTTGCTGTGGCTATGGCTTAGGCCTACAGCTGTTGCTCCAACTCAGCCCCTAGCCTGGGACCTTCCATATGCCACAGGTACAGCTGTAAAAAGAAAAACAAACACTAAACTCTATTAATATTTTTAAATGGCAAAAAAGAAAAGAAGCAGTAAGGCATGGAGATGCAGGATATGGGATGTAAGAAATAATATGGCAGAAACAAGTTCACATACATCAGTAATCATTACAAATGTAAACCGACAAACTTACCAGTATTGACAGGAAAAAAAAAAACCTACTGCACGCCACTTGGAACAGATACATCAAAAGCAAAATTACATGGAAAGGCTGAAATAAAGGGATAGGTGGTTTTACAAAAAAATTAACAAAACAGGAGTTCCCTTCATGGCTCAGTGGTTAACGAATCCGACTAAGAATCGTGAGGTTGCAGATTCGATCCCTGGCCTTGCTCAGTGGGTTAAGGATCCGGCGTTGCCGTGAGCTGTGGTGTAGGTCACAGACGCCGCTCCGATCCCGCGTTGCTGTTGCTGTGGCGAAGGCCGGCAGCTACAGCTCCTGTTAGACCCCTAGCCTGGGAACCTCCATATGCCGCAGGCGCAGCTCTAGATAAAGGCAAAAAAGACAAAAAAAAAAATAACAAAACAGATAAACTTCTGCTAATGATCATCAAAAAAAAGCATGAACACTCAATATCAGAAATACAAAGCGGGATATAAGAACAGATTCAGTATAGGCGGTTAAAGAGAGCAAAAATAACAAACATTTTTTTTCTCAGTAAACAACAGACAAAATAGGAAAACTCCAATAAATACATACCTTACCAAAAATACATGAAGATAAAATAGGAAACTTAGAGTCAATCCATGACCATTTTTTAAAGAACTGTGAATCACAGATAATGCCTAAGTTGCGTTTATACCCATAATTCAAGAGGGGTTATACAATAGAAAATTCATAAATGCTATATATCTTAAATAAAAGAGAAAAAAAAACCCTCATAATCCTAAATGATATAGAAAGGAAACACATCAAACAAGTACCAAGTTATTAAAAGAAAAGGAAAGAGGAGTTCCCGTCGTGGCTCAGTGGTTAACGAATCCGACTAGGAACCATGAGGTTCCTGGCATCACTCAATGGGTTAAGGATCCGGCATTGCCATGAGCTGTGGTGAAGGTCGCAGACGCAGCTCAGAGCCCGTGTTGCTGTGGTTGTGGTGTAGGCCGGTGGCAACAGCTCCTGTTAAACCCCTAGCCTGGGAACCTCCATATGCTGCGGGTGCGGCCCTAGATAAGGCAAAAAGACAAAAAAAAGAAAAGAAAAGGAAAGAATCAAGAGAACAGAGATCTTCAAGACATTAGAAAAAGAAAAGGAAGAAAGCTAAAAAAGATAGTATTTAGACTGAGACATAAATGATGCAAACTCAAATAGTTTCATGAGCCAGTATGGTAACATAATGTACTTCATCAAATCAAAAAACCTATTAATTACAACATTATTTTAGTTATCAATAAAAAAAATTTAGAGGAAAACAAAATGACCAATGCCAGTTAAAGTATAACATGCCAGAGTTCCCGTCGTGGTGCAGCGGTTAATGAATCCAACCAGGAACCATGAGGTTGCGGGCTCAATCCTTGGCCTCGCTTGGTAGGTTAAGGATCTGGCGTTGCCCTGAGCTGTGTAGGTTGCAGATGTGGCTCAGATCCTGCGTTACTGTGGCTGTGGTGCAGGCCAGCAGCTACAGCTCTGATTAGACCCCGGGTGCGGCCCTAAAACTCATTATCCTAAATGATATAGAATCTCCATATGCCCCGGGTGTGGCCCTAAATCTCCATAAGCCCCGGGTGCGGCCCTAAAATGACAGAAGCCAAAAAAAAAGTATAACATGCCATCAATAGTAACATACCATAATTTCAGAGCTGTTAAAAAGTAAAAAGATAGGAGCTTTATTTTTATTCTATTTTTGTCTTTTTAGGTCTGCACTGGTGGCACATGGAAGTTCCCAGGCAAGGGGTCAAATCAGAACTACGGCTGCCAGCCTACGCCACAGCCACAGCAAAACGGGATCTGAGCCGTGTCTGCAACCTACATCACAGTTCACAGCAATGCCAGATCCTTAACCCACTAAGCAGGGCCAGGGATCAAACCCACGTCCTCATGGATACTAATCTGGAAGTCATGGATACTCCCAGATAGGAATTCTAGAAATGATAAAATATAGTAAATGTATGAAGCACTGGCAAGGACTATTTTGGTCAATTTTTCTTGAAATATCCAAAAACAGTCAAATAAAACATATCTACAGGAAGTAGTTCATAGATCTCCAAATTCTGCTGATTCACACAGAAGAATGTAAGAATTTAATTCAGAGATGATAAGGGGTTGTAATTTTAGAACATCATTAAGAGCTCCTATTGCGGCTCAGCAGAAACAAATCTTACTGGCATCCATAAAGATTGGGGTTTGATCCCGGACTTCACTCAGTGGGTAGGGGATCCAGCATTGCTGTGAGCTGTGGTGTAGGTCACAGATGCAGCTAGGATCCCACGTTGCTGTGGCTGTGGTGCTGGCTAGCAGCTACAGCTCCAATTCGATCCCTAGCCAGGGAACTTCCATATACCACAGGTGCAACCCTAAAAAGCAAAAAAAAAAAAAAAAAAAAAAAAAAAATTTTATTAAAAAAATAGAATCATTAGGTTTCTCAGTGAAACAACTCCAGGTACAAAAATATATGCTGCTTAGGGAAAATCATTTCTGCAAAGATGTTATCCATGATGACATTAGTTGTTACAGGTGTGTGATAACCAGTAAGTTGATAGGGAGAGAAAGAGGAGAACACCCAAGAATGGGAAACTTAGAAGCATTTACACAGCAAAGGAAACCATTAAAAAAAAAAAGACAAACTATTAATAGGAGAAGAGTTGCAAACAATGTAACCAACAAGGCTTAATCTCCAAAATACACAAACAACACATACCACTCAACAGCAGAAAAACAAACAACCCAATTGAAAAATAAGCAGAAGACCTTAATAGACATTTCTCCAAAGGATAATACGGATGGCATATGAAAAATGCTCATCAGTAATTATTTGAGAAATGCAAATCAAAACTACAATGAGGTACCACCTCACACCAGTCAGAATGGTCATCATAAAAAGTCTACAAGAGTTGCTGTTGTGACTCAGCAGAAATGAATCAGACTAGTATCCATGAGGACCGATGAGGTTCAATCCCTGGCCTTGTTCAGTGGGTTAAGGATTCAGTGTTGCCATGAGCTGTGGTATAAGCCATGGCTACAGCTCTGATTTGACCCCTAGCCTGGTAACCTCCATATGCCGCAGGTGCAGCCCTAAAAAACAAACAAACAAACAAAAAAGTCTACAAAGAACAAATGCTGGAGAGGGTAGGAGAGGGTATGGAGAAAAGGGTACCCTCCTATACTGTTGATGGAAATGTAAACTGATACAACCATTACGGAAAACAGTATGGAGGGTCCTCAGAAAACTAAATATAGAGCTACCATATGATCCAGCAATCCCACTCCTGGGCATATACCTGGACAAAACTTGCACTGAAAAAGATACATGCACCCTTATGTTCACCACAGCAGTATTCACAATAGCCAAATGGTTGTTTCCATTTAGGTTGAAGGAAACAGCCTAAATGTCCATCAACAGATGAATGGATTAAGAAGATGTGGTATACATATACACAATGGAATACTACCCAGCCATTAAAAAAGAACAAAATAATGCCATTTGCAGCAACATGGATGGAACTAGGGATTCTCGTACTTAATAAGTGAAGTCAGAAAGAGAGACAAATACCATATGATATCACTCATATGTGGAATCTAAAGTATGGCACAGATGAACAGAAACAGACTCACAGACATGGAGAACAGTCTTTTAGTTGCCAAGTGGTAGGGGAAGGGAATGGGATGGAGGGAGTTTGGAGGTAGTAGATATAAACTATTACATTTAGAATGGATAAACCATGAGGTCACAGGGAACTATATCCAATCACTTGTGATAGAACATGATATAAGATGAGTAAAAGAATGTATGTATACATATAGCTAGGTCGCTTTGCTGTACAGCAGAAATTGACAGAACATTGTAAATCAACTATAGTAAAAAAAAATTTGTTTAAATAAGAATAGGAAACTGCTGGAAAGGATGAATGAACCTGGAAACAATAAACCAAAAAAACAAAAAAAGTTCTGGTTTGACTGTAAGAGCAGACACAGAGACAAAAAAATAAAAAGAAGGTGCACAGTTAAAACACTCAATTTTTTTTTTTGTCTTTTTGCCTTTTCTAGGGCCACACTCACAGCATATGGAGATTCCCAGGCTAGGGGTCTAATCGGAGCTGTAGCTGCTGGCCTATGCCACAGCCACAGCAATGCCAGATTCGAGCCACATCTGCAACCTACACCACAGCTCATGGCAACGCCAGATCCTTAACCCACTGAGCAAGGCCAGGGATCAAACCTGCAACCTCATGGTTCCTGGTCAGATTCGTTAACCACTGGGCCATGACAGGAACTCCAAAACACTCAATTTTTAAAGCCATCTAATTTACTGATATGATGAAAAATATTTAGTGGTACGAAAGATTGATGAGTATAAATTGCAATTTTTATTTTATCAAACTTCTCACAAAAAGAATGACAAAATTTAAAACATCAGGAGGAAATCACTAGGTTACATGTTTACTCTTAGGACGTTATCTTTTTTTTTTCCTGTCTTTTTAGGGCTGCACCAGTAGCATATGGGAGTTCACAGGCTAGGGGTCAAACTGGAGCTGTAGCTACTGGCCCATACCACAGCCATAGCAATGCCAGATCCAAGTCACATCTGCAACCTACACCACAGCTCACAGCAACGCCAGATCCTTAACCTACTGAGCAAAGCCAGGGATTGAACCCATGTCCTCATGGATACTAGTTGGGTTTGTTACCACTGAGCCGCAACAGGAACTCCCTGTCATTATCTTTTTAAAATAAAATAACTTTAATAAGAATGTCTGAAATCTAGGGAGTTCCTGTTGTGGCTCAGCGGAAACGAATCTGACTAGGAACCATGGGGTTGAGGTTTCGAACCCCGGCCTTGCTCAGTGGGTTAAGGATCCAGCATTGCCATGAGCTGTGGTGTAGGTCACAGACGCGGCTTGGATCCCACGTTGCCATGGCGTAGGCCGGTGGCTACAGCTCCAATTAGACCCCCAGCCTGGGAATCTCCATGCACCACGGGTGCAGCCATAAAAGGACAAAAAGACAAAAAAAAAGTCTGAAATCTAGCTGGTTCTTGAAGATTTTTTTAACTTTTTAGCCGTACCAGCAACATATGGAAGCCCCGAGACAGGGATCGAATCCAAGCTGTAACTGCAACCTATGCCACAGCTGCAGCAGCACTGGATCCTTAACCCACTGCACTGGGCCAAGGACTGAACCAGTACCTCCACAGAGACAAGCCAGATCAGTAATCCAATGTACCAAAACAGGATTTTGTTTTTAAGAATTAAAATCTAAACTGAATTGCATCTTTTACAATGACCATAATTTATTAGGATAATCAAAATTTCAAAATTAAAAGAAAAATTCCAAGAAAGCTTTGTCAACAATACTACTTCCCAGTATGCACTATGCTGTTGTTATGTTCTCCAAAAATAATTAAGCTCCCCTGAACAATGGTACTTTTAAGCACTTTTACTTTTGAACATCAAAGGCAGAAAAGTGGGTTGAAAACATTAGGTGGTTTTTGCCTAAAGGCAATAATTTTATCAGCACAGCATATTCTCAGCTCAGAATCTGGGCTCTCTATACGATGAAGACCAATTACTTTGCCTTATAGGCAAATATTTACTTAATGTGTGGAAACACAGCACGGAGAGAGTTGATAATAAAAATCTGTTTATGGTGGCTAGTCTGGTGACCTTTCAAAGTCAAAATAAAATAGTCTTCCATAAAGCTGATTGGGAAATAGGGCAAATATAAAGGCACTTTCTTCCATTCACAAGGAACAGCAATCTCAAATATCTTTCACTGCAGATGCTCCAAAAATAGCAGTAGGATGAGAGCCAATTTTTACCATATGGAAGATTCAAACTTCAACTGCTCTTCAAGTAAAATGATGTCATTTTCTAGACAGGATGAAGGCTCCTCCAATTTAAAGGAAAAATGCTCACATATAATCTCCCAGATGTCTAAAAGGACTTAGAGGCACTGTAGTGTGTGAATGTGCAAGCTGAAACCACTACAAATCTTTTTCCAATAAGTAGGGAGCCAGCTTGATAAAGAGGCCAATATACAACAGAGAGGTAGAGCAAAACACTGTAGGTCAACCAACTCTGAATTTCCTTATTTGTGAGTCAATACATTTATTTAAATTTTTTTTAACCTTTTTAGGGCCGCATCCACAGAATATGGAGGTTCCCAGGCTAGGGGTCAAATCAGAGCTATATCTGCCGGCCTATGCCACAGCCACAGCAACACGGTATCCGAACTGCGTCTAGAACAATGCTGGATCCTTAATCCACTGAGTGAGGCCAGGGATTGAACCCGCATCCTCATGGATACTAGTTGGAACTAACTAGTTCACGACGGGAACTCCACTTTTTAATATTTAAACCACCCAGAATCTAGTTTTCTGTTGCTTTCAATTCGGAGTATCCTGACCTATCCCAGCCACTTTTACAAGTTTTTTCCCTTGAGGAAGTTCTTGAACTTCACATATCTGAAAAGAATGGCCAATCATAAAGTCTCATAACTGGTTCTCCTTCTGCAGCCCTGCTCACTAGGCTACTCTCAACGTAACAGTGGAATAGAGAAAGGGAAATATTGATATAATCATTAACATACATGCACCAAAATGGGAAACAGCTGAATCTATAAAGCAAATACTAACAGACATAAAAAGAGAAACTGACAATAATGTAATAATATTAGTGGTCCTCAGCACTCCATTTACTTCAATGGACAGATCATCCAGTCAGAAAATCAATAAGGCAACAGTGGCCTTAAATGACACAATGGACCAGTTGGATTTAATTGATACATACAGGACTTTACATCACATATTCTTTTCAAGTACTCATGGAAGGTTCTTCAATACAGATTACATGCTAGGCCAGATAACAAGTCTCAAAAAATGTAAAAGGACAGAAATTATATCAAGCAGTTTTTCCAACCACAAAAGCATGAAACTACAAACAAATTACACAACGAAAAATGAGAAAAGAACACACGGAGATTAAACAACACGCTATTAAAAAATATATATTTCAATGAAAAAAAATCAAAGGGAAATCAGAAAATACTTCAAGACTAAAAAATGGAAACACAACACTACAAAATCTATGTGATACAGTAAAAGCAGTTCTAAGAGGGACATTTACAGCAGTACAGGCCTTCCTTGAGAAACAAGAAAACTCAAATAAACCACCTAAAGGAACAAGAAAAAAGAATAACAAAGCCCAAAGTCAACAGAAGGAAGGAAATAAGAAATATCATAGAGGAAGTAAAGAGCAATCAGAAATCCAACAGGACAGTTCAATGAAACCAAGAACCGTCTTTTTTTTAAGATAAACAAAACTGATAAACCTTAAACAGGCTCATTAAGAAGAAAGAAGAGAAGACGCAAAACAAAATAAATGAAGAGAAATTACTGATACCACAGAAATACACACACATACAAATCACACTACAGTTATAAGCCAACAAATTGGACAACCTAGAAAAAACAGACAAATTTCCAGAAATATGAAACCCATCAACTGAACCAAGAAGAAACAGACAATGTGAACAGAACAATCATTAGCACTGAAATTGAATCTGTAATGTAAAAAAGCTCCAGGCAAACAAAAGTCCTGGACCAGATGGCTTCACAGGGGAATTCTACCAAAATATCTAAAGAATAATTAATACCTATCCTTCTTAAACTATTCCAAAAAGTTGAAGAGGACAGAACACTCCCAAATTCATTCTACAAGGCCACCATTACCCTGATACCAAAGCCAGACAAAGACACTACAAAAAAAGAGAAAATTACAGGTAATATCTGTGATGAATATGCATATAAAAACCCTCAACTATTAGGAGCTATATGTAACAATATATAAAAAGGGTCATATACAATAATCAGGTTGGATTCATTTCAGAGACATAAGGATGGTTCAATATAAGCAAATCAATTAATGTGCTATATCACATTAATAAAAGAAAGGATAGGAGTTCCCTCTCATGGCTCAGCGGGTTAAGGATCTGGCACTGTCATTGCTGTGGCTCTGTTTACAGCTGTGGGGTGGGTTTCATCCCTGGCCTAGGAACTTACACATGCCTCAGGTGCAACCCAAAAAAAATTTTAAATAATAAATTATAAAAGGAAGAGTAAAAATCACGTGATCATTTCAACAGATGCAGAAATAGCTTTTGACAAAATCCAACATCCATTCACGATAAAAACTTTCATCAAAGTGGGTATAGAGGGAGCATATCTCAACATAACAGAGGACATTTATGACAAGCCCACAAACATTATACTCAACAGTAAAAAAGCTGAAAGCCTTTTCTCTAAATTCATGAAAAAGACAAGGATGCCCATTCTTGTTACTTCTATTTAATATCCTTATGGAAGTCCTAGCCACAGTTATCAGACAAGAAAAGAAACAAAAGGCATCCAAAGTAAAAGAAAAAAAAATCACTATTTGCAGATGACATGATACTTTATACAGAAAACCATGAAGTGTCCACCAGAAACCATTAGAACTAATAAAAGAATTCAGCAAAGTTGCAGGATACCAAGTTAATATACAGGAACATGCTGCCAGAGTTCCCGCTGTGGTGCAATGGGTTAAGAACCTGACTGCAGTGGTTCCAGTCTCCAGTTCAATCCCTGGCCTGGCACAGTGGTTGCAATAGCTGTGGTATAGGTCGATCCCTGACCCAGGAATTTCCACGTGCCACAATGCAGCAAAAAAAAAAAAAAAAAGGTAACCTGTTGCTTTTCCAAACATCAATAATGAGACATCAGAAAAAGTAAAAAAAAAAAAAGAAATTCCATTTAAAATCATATCGAAAAGAATAAAATATCTAGGAATAAACTTGACAAAGAAGTGAAAAATCTATTCTCTGAAAACTACAATATATTGATAAGGAAACTGAAGATAACAAAGAAACAGAAAGCTATCCGATGCTCTTGGCTTGGAAGAATTAATATTATTAAAATGGCCATACTAGTGGGCAGAATGTCTAACTAGACATTTCTCCAAAGACATACAGATGTCTTTCCCCAAAAGCACATGAAAAGATGCTCAACACTGCTAATTATTAGAGAAATGCAAATCAAAACTAAAATGAGGCAGGAGTTCTCTTCCGGCACAGCAGGTTGGGGATCTGGCATTGTCACTGCAATGGCCTGGGAGTTGCTCCTATGGTACAGGTTAGATCCCTGGCCCAGGGAACTTCCATAGGCCATGGGTGTGGCCAAAACAAACTACAATGAGGCATCACCATACACTGGTCAGAATAGCTATCCATAAAAAGTCTGCAAACAAGAAAAGCTGAAGGAGTTCCCACTGTGGCTTAGTGGATTAAGAATCACACTGCAGCAGCTCAAGCTGCTGTGGAGATGCAGGTTCAATCCCTTGCTCAATGCAGTGGGTTAAAGGATCAGCAATGCTGCAGTTTTGGCTCGAATTCAATCCCTGGCCCAGGAACTTTCATATGCCACAGGTGTGGCATAAAAAAATAAATAAATGCTGGAGACAGTGTGGAAAAAAGGGAACATTCATACACTCTTGGTGGGAATGTAAATTGGGACAACAACCACTATGAAAAACAGTATGGAGGTTCCTTAAAAAACTAAAAATAGGAGTTCCTTCTGTGGCACAACAGGATCAGTGGCATCTTGGGAGCACTGGGACATAGGTTCCATCCCTGGACTGGCATCGTGGGTTAAGGATTCAGTACTGCCACAGCTACGACTTAGGTTGCAATTGCAGCTCACATCTGACCCCTGGCCTGGGAAGTCCATATGCCTCCAGGTAGCACCAAATAAATAAATAAATAAATAAATAAATAAATAAATAAATAATCTAAAAATAGAACTACTGTATGATCCAGAAATCCCAATCCTGGGCATATATCTGGAAAAGAGCACAATTTTAAAGGACAGATGCACCTCAATATTCACTGCAGTACTATTTACAATAGCCAAAACATGGAAGCAATCTAAATGTCCATCATCAGAAGAACAGATAAAGAAGATGTGGTAAATATGCACAATGGAATATTACTCAACCACAAAAAATAATGAAATAATGCCATTTGCAGCAACACAGGTGGACCTAGAAATTCACATAGTAACTGAAGTAAGTCACACAGAGAAACATAAATATTATATCACTTATATGTGGAATCTAAAAAAATGATACAAGAGAACTTATTTACAAAACAGAAACAGTCACACAGACTTCAAAAACAAATTTATGGTTACCGAAGTAGAAAGGTAAAGGGGAAGAATAAATTAGGAGTTTGGGATTAACATATACACACTACTATATAAAAAACAGATAATCAGGAGCTCCTGTAGTGGCTCAGTGGAGACAAATCTGATTAGTAACCATGAGGTTATGGGTTCGATCCCTGGCCTCATTCAGTGGGTTAAGGATCTGGCGTTGCTATGAGCTGCGGTATAGATGACAGACACAGCTCGGATCTGGCATTGCTGCGGCTGTAGTGTAGGCCAGTGGCTACAGCTCTGATTTGACCCCTAGCCTGGGAACCTCCATATGCCGTGGATGTGGCCCTAAAAAGGAAAAAAAAAAAAAAAAGATAATCAATAGGGCCTACTATGTAGTACAGGGAATGCTGCTCAGTATTTCCTAATAACCTATGTGGAAAAGGAATCTGAAAAAGAATGGAGATAGATAGATAGATAGATAGATAGATAGATAGATAGATAGGTAGGTAGGTGTAACTGAGTCACTTTGCTATACACCTGAAACACAACATTGTAGATCTACTATGCATCAATAAAAATAAAAAATTTTAGTGGGATGGATTGGAAATCTGGGGTTAATAGATGCAAACTATTGCCTTTGGAATGGATAAGCAATGAGATCCTGCTGTATAGTACTGGGAACTATATCTAGTCACTTATGATGGAGCATGATAATTTAAGAAAAAAGAATGTATACATGTATGTGTAACTGGGTCACTTTGCTGTACAGTAGAAAATTGACAGAACACTGTACACCAGCTATAAAGGAAAAAATAAAAATCATTATAAAATAATTTAAAAAATGAAAAATTAAAAAAGGGGGGGTGGCCATACTACCCAAGGTGATCTACAGATTTAATGCAATCCCTATCAAAATACCCATGACATTTTTCATAGAACTAGAACAAATAACCCTAAAATTGATACAAAAGACCCTAAACTGCCAAAGTAAGCTTGACAAAAAGGAACAAAGCTGCCACTATAATCCTCCCAGACTTCAGACTATACTACAAAGTTACAGTAATCAAAACAGCATGATACTGGCACAAAAACAGACACATAAATTAATGGAACAGAATAGAGGGCCCAGGAAAAAACCCACAAACCTACAGTCAATAAATCTACAACAAAGGAGGCAAGAATATACAATGGAAAAAGGACAGTTTCTTCAATAAATGGTGTTGGGAAAACTGGACAGTTACATGTAAAACATTGAGACTGAACATTTCCTCACACACCCTATACAAAAATAAACTCAAAATGGATTAAAGATCTACATGTAAGACCTGAAACCATAAAAGTCCTAGAGGAGAACACAGGCAAAATATTCTCTGACATAGATCACAGCAGTATTTTTTTTTTTTTGAATCTGTCTCAAGACAAAAGAAATAAAAGCATAAATAAACAAATGGGACGTAAGTAAACTTGAAAGGTTTTGCTATTGAAAGAAACTGACAAAAAAACCAAAAAGACGACCTACAGAATGGGAGAAATATTTGCTAATAATATGACCAGAAGGGGTTAATATTCAAAATATATAAACAGTTCATACAACTCAGTATCAAAAACACAACCTGGAGTTCCCATGATGACTCATCGGAAACGAATCCGACTAGTATCCATGAGGATGCTGGTTCAATCCCTGGCCTTGACAGTGGGTTGGGGATCTGGTGCTGCCATGAGCTATAGTATAGGTCACAGACACAGCTCAAATCCCGCGTTGCTGTGGCTGTGGTATAGGATGGCAGTTGCAGCTCTGATTCAACCCCTAGCCTGGGAACTTCCATGTGCCACAGGTCCAGCCCTAAAAAGCAAAACAAAAGACTCAACAGATATAGAAAACAAACTTGTGGTTACCAATAGGAAGAGGGAAGTGAGGGAGGGACAAGTTAGGAGTTTGGGATTAACAGACACAAATATGTATAAAAGAGATACGCAACAAGGATGTACTGCATAGAACAAGGAATTATAGCCATTGTTCTGTAATAACTTTTAATGGGGTATAATCTGTAAAAATACCAAATCATGATGCTGTACACCTGAAACTAATATAATACTGTAAATTAACTATATTTCAGTTTTTATTTTTTTATCTTTTTGCCTTATCTAGGGCCGCACCCGCGGCATATGTAGGTTCCCAGGCTAGGGGTCTAACAGGAGCGGTAGCTGCCGGCCTTCGCCACAGCCATAGCAACGTGGGATCCGAGCCGCGTCTGCAACCTACACCACAGCTCACAGCAACGCCGGATCCTTAACCCACTGAGCAAGGCCAGGGATCGAACCCGCAACCTCATGGTTCCTAGTCGGATTCGTTAACCACTAAGCCACAACGGGAACTCCACATTTAAGTTTTTAAAAGGAAGTATTTTGAGAGTTTTTCAAAATTTGAGGATGGCTATATAGTTAAAATGTGGTAAAACTATAATTTGAACCAACTGAAAATGCAGATAGGAGTTCCCGTCGTGGCATAACGGAAACGAATCCGACTAGGAAGCATGAGGTTGCAGGTTCAATCCCTGGCCTCGCTCAGTGGGTTAAGGATCTGGCGTTGCCACGAGCTGTGGTGTAGGTTGCAGACACAGCTCAGATCCCGCGCTGCTTGGCTGTGGCCTAGGCCAGCAGCTGTGGCTCTGATTCGATTCCTAGCCTGGGAACCTCCACATGCCGCAGGTGCGGCCCTAAAATGACAAAAGACAAAAAAAAAGAAAATGCAGATAATACCAACTTGTCATCAACGTCTGAGATAATGTATAGTCTAAGACAACAGTCTTACGACAAAACAGGGAGTTCTCATCATGGCTCAACGGAAATGAATCTTACTAGCATCCATGAGGATGCAGGTACAATCCCTGGCCTAGCTCAGTGGGTTAAGGACCGGCATTGCTGTGAGCTGTGGTGTAGGTTGCAGACATGGCACAGATCTGGCATTGCTGTGGCTATGGCGTAGGCTGGCAGCTACAGCTCTGATTTGACCCTGGCCTGGGAACCGCCATATGCCATGGATATGGCCTTAAAAAGACCAAAAAAGGGGGAAAAAAAAGACAAAACAGGCACACACTGAATATACTCCTTACTATACCGGCACCTCCCAGGAAACCTGGCAAAGAAAGCTGGAGGATCAAAATAGGTTGCATCTTGGCTAACTTTCTGGCAAATTTAAAGGAAGTCTAACTTACACACTAAAGAGCTATTAGAAAGGCCCAGATTTTCATATTCTAATCTGAGGTTACCTGTATCACTGGGAACACTTTAGCTTTTGTGTGTTTATACAGATAAATCTAAAACTAACATTTAAAGTTTTATATAACAAATGAATTACATTACATAACTCGTTTAAAATAATTAACCTAGGAGTTCCCTACGTGGCTCAGTGGTTAACGAATCCGACTAAGAACCATGAGGTTGCGGGTTCGATCCCTGGCCTTGCTCAGTGGGTTAAGGATCTGGCGTTGCCATGAGCTGTGGTGTAGGTTGCAGACACAGCTCGGATCTGGCGTTGCTGTGGTTCTGGTGTAGGCCGGCAGCTACAGCTCCTGTTAGACCCCTAGCCTGGGAACCTCCATATGTCGCGGGTGCGGCTCTACATAAAGCCAAAAAGACAAAAAAAATAAAAAATAAATAAATAAATAAATAAATAAAATAATTAACCTAAACTACTTTTCAAGCATTACTTCTTTTTCAGAACGCTCCAATATGGTCTTCTGGAGAATAAGCTTGAAAGTAATTAAAAAAGAGAAAGAAAGAAAGAAACCTGGGAGGTTGTGGGGGATGGAAAAGGAGGGAGGCCGTGAGAAAACAGTTTCCAGTGCTACAAAATCTGGCAATTTGGAACTCCTGCTAGATAGAAACAAAGACTGGAAAGGAAGGGTATCAGCCAGTAAGGTAGCAGATATTACAGACTGACTCCGTCACTAGAGAGAAAATAATTTAACATGAAACAAGCACGGTAATTAAAACTACTCTACACTTAACAAATAGAATTCCCTTTCTGAATCCTGGCAATTTAAGAGAAATAAAGATATAAGTAGGCAATGTACTTAAATGTGCTTATAGAGCCGGCCATTTTTTATTAACAGCTACTTGAATACACATCACTATTTATGAAAGGTCTTCTGAGTACTTTATAACTATTTCTCAAAATAATCCCAAAAAATCAAATGACAAATCTCATAGAGCCAATTATACTAATAGGAAAATTAAAATAAGGCTTTGACTTTAAAAGCCCAGTCATACTAGACAACTGCTGAGGATGCAGTGGGTGCTCCCAGTAGGCTCTGAATGTTTGTAATGCCATTAACAAGAAGCACAAATAAATACCATCATTTGCTTAAATTTCATTAACCCTATAGACTTCTTTTCTAAGTACTTTAAGGAAACCAAAATAATGTTAATTCAGATTAAAAAGATCCTAGGTGCTTTGTAAAGAAAAGTGTTTTACAAATGTCAAACAAAATAAAAAGAAAAGAAATAGCTAAATTTCATGATAAGAACTTCACAGGTAACTGATTAGCTTCATGTTTTATACTGAAACCTTTACTACGCCAATCCTTAAGAACATTCAACAATAAACTAAATGAAGCTGTCTTGTTCTGTATTAACAAGACTGAGGCACGGTGATCTTCTTTACAAGGGATTAAAAACTTAATTAGCAAATTTAAAAAAGTTGTAGTATGTACTCTTTTAGTGATAAAAGTACTCATTAAAACTCTATTGAAGGCTGTCTACCAGTCTGTTTCCCCCATTGTTATATTTTACTTACTCTTCATGTACCAAATTATCCAAGACTTAAGGAGGAGAATGCTTCCAAAACAGGTGTCAGATACATGGCTATATATAGGATACATATTACCTATATATATATGCATGCAGAGTGATAATTTAGATAAGTTCTTAACACCATGTGTAGGGTCAAACATGTACTACACATATATGTGACTTAGTTAAGGGAGGGCTGGGTGGGGAGACAGGCATGGTGGTCAGAAACAGAACATGTTTACTGTAAACAAACTGTCAGCAATAATGTCTGGTATCCAAAATTAGGTATGCATCCTGCATAGGTCTGATTTAATTGTGTCACTCAATATAATGTAAGTAAATTCAAGCAGCATTCTTTTTGCTATCCAAGTAGAAAGCTCTTGAACGATTTCTCTAATTACAACTATGCAAAATGGAATAAAGAAGAACTTAGTAGCATTCTACCCCGCCTCAAATAAATTAAGGAAAATTGAAGTAACCTGTTCAGTACATTTTCAATAGACAGTAAGAGGAAGGAGATCAGTAAAAAGCCTTTCTGTTACTCACCTGTAACCCTCTCCTGTGTAGAATACTGGAATCATCCATAATAGACAGCAGACAAAAAAAAAAAAAAAGCCACTCTCCAGACAGTCAACTACTAGAGCCTACTTGCTTACTGCTGGGTAAAGAGGCAAACAATCAGTCTAGCTCTTCGCGCTGTGCCCACTAACCACCGCTCCACTAAACCAGCTCTCTCTCAGTCCAGCGTGAGCAGACAATCACTTCCTCACATCACAGCCACGTCTTTCTTCACAGCAATCCAGACAGATCTCATCTGAATCACCACCAAAAAAGGGGGGAAATTTTTCATGTTTGTTTCTCTCTTCCACACATACCCCTTTGATTGAAAATGTCTGAAGTGCCAAGAAAAGGACAAAGGTCCCAGAAAAAAATTCCAATCTTTAATATCCTGACTTCACTGCTTATTAAAAAGGTTTGGCAAACAAAACAAGAGAGCCTCCACCTACAGCTACCAAGCTTATAAAATCCATTCACGTTTGCCTTTCCTAAAACAAAATACTCTTTAAAAAATAATTCTTCAGAAATACAAAGAAAAACATATTATTCTAAGGCGATATTTTAGGCTTAAGCTGATATAAAACCAATTATTGTTTTGACTAAGTCTGCAAAATTCCTTTCATCCTTTGTACAGACAAAGCAAATGTCAGATTCTTTCGATACTGTCACAGGCTCTTTTGTTTCTTTATCTCTAGAAACGCTGGTCCTCACTTCTTGGACAGTCACGAAAGCCTCTTTCTTCAGGAGCTTAGATCATTGCTAAGGTCAGTTTTTCTGCTCTTTTATGTCCTGGAGGGGGCTTGTACACGTGTGGTGAGTTCTGAGCATGGACGAATTCATTCATCTATTCATTGCTGGTAGCACTGCCACAGGAAAAGCTCCCCATTCCATCAGACTTCTAAAAGGGCTCAGCATGAAAAAGCCTAGCTTTACCCAGGCTTTAATAATCTCAGAATCATTTCTTTGGTCACTGGCTGCCATTTTCAAAGCAAGACTTCAGCCAAGTTTAAGGATGCTTCTCGCCTCTCAATTTGTAATATATTTTTTTATATATAGATATAAATGTAGAAGTCCAGGAGTGAAAGGTTAGTGCTAATGATGTGATTTTGTCACTTAAAAACTCTATAAGCAATGTTTTAAACTTTCCCATTTTACCATAACTGCCAGAATACTGCTTACACAGGAGAAAAGCAAGGCAAGTTAGTGATTTTTTCTAGTAAGTAACAAAAAAAAAAAAAACTGTTAGCAAAGGTAGCACTATATTCTAAGAAGAGGGTTAAAAACATTATCTACCAATTCAAAATCACTGTTTTTCAAACTATAGGACCTGCACAAATTATTCACTCTTCAAAGGATTTCAGGAGATTTTAATCTAAATTTCTTGATTTGACAAATAAAGGTATGTATAAAGCACCCTGAATCAGGCTGTTACACGCTCTAAGAAGTAAACATAACAATAACTATAGGACAGATTAAGTCTGCACCCAACAAGGAGGAAAAGCTGCCCCCCAATAATTATGGCAGCGGCACCAAACAATCTGGGACTTGAAGGAAAGTCTATTTACAATATTTTTTTCTGGTCTTCTCACAACTAACTCTAGTCACAAGAACTAGCCACACTGTTGAAAACAGCACAGAAAGCAGGATCCATCTCTCTTTCACTCAGCTGAAAATTTCCAAGCCTTAGCACAACCAGTGTGGTGTTTCATTGTGAGAGCTAATAAATCCGCATATCCATGGACTCCTTCCATCTGCTGCTTTAACCAACTAATGGCTGGATTATGTCTATGGGGAAAACAAACACAAGGCCTGAACAGACAGCTGATTTGCATAGGGTGTGCAATCCACTGCATGAGTGTCTGCAAAGTTATAGGCTTTTAAAGCTACAGAACCTCCTTATCAAAATAGATTTTATTATATTAACTAACTAAAACACATACGCCAGCAGAGAGGAAGTAATCCATCTATCCCTACAGAAAGAGAAATGGAACATTCTGATAAACTGTTTAGGCCAGAGAGTCAAAAATTCAAAGTCTTCATTCATTTACTAATTCAGGAATCATTTATTATGCCAAGCATGAGACGGGCGATAGGGAAAGATAACCAAGATTAACATTACCCATAAACTAATAATTCCATTCTGGAAGAGCTCAATTCCAATGGGAAAGCCAAATACAAAAAGTCATCATGATACAACGTGAGAATTATGACAGAGCACTAAAGGAGTGTCAAAGAGGGCTCGATTCATTACTTTGGGGAATCTACAAAAAAAAACCACGTCCAGGGCAAGTACCATCCGGTCACTGAAACTAATCTTGTAAGATAATCAGCCCTTGGCCAAGAGAGTCTTCATTAGCTAACGTGTGCATAGCTTAAAAATCTTCGACCAGTCCTCACTAACCAAAAATGTAGGTAACAAACTCCTCCCCTTGGCATTCAAAGCACTCCACAACATGGGAACAAGAGATTTCATCCTCACTACTACCTTGCTGTAACCTTAGCCTTCCAATAAGAAAGAGCAATGCACTGTTTCCCGAACACATCCCATCCTTCTCTATCTTATATTCTTTGTGGTTAGACAAGAATACAATTATCTACCTTACAGGACTGTTGAAAAGAATAATTTAAGCAACATACACCAATGCTTCTTAGTCTTTTCCAGTATTTCCAATGACAGAGTATAATGCACCCTGCCCAAAATTTCCTGCCACAACCTAGTTCCTTTAAAGCTCATGTTTTCCTCTTAAAATGCATACAAATTTTGCATTCTTCTCTCTAATCAAATAAACACTTATTTTTAATATTAAAATAATATTTACAAATACTGATTAAATTGCAGGAGAATACATGAAGAAGCATAACCAGAGAGGTTAGAAAGAAAATCAGGAGTTCCCTTTGTGGCTCAGTGGTTAACTAATCCAACTAAGAACCATGAGGTTGTGGGTTCGATCCCTGGCCTTGCACAGTGGGTTAAGGATCCGGCGTTGCCGTGAGCTGTGGTGTAGGTTGCAGACGCGGCTCGGATCCCACGTTGCTGTGGCTGTGGCGAAGGCCGGCAGCTACAGCTCCTGTTAGACCCCTAGCCTGGGAACCTCCATATGCCGCGGGTGCGGCTCTAGATAAAGGCAAAAAGACAAAAAAAAAAAAAAAAAAAAAAAAGAAAAGAAAATCAAGACTGCTAATGCTATTAAGCCAAGAAAAGAGTGTTCAGGGAGGGCTGAACAGTACAAACAAGTAACAAGTGCTGCCAAGAGACCCATCTCTAAAGAACATCCCTGAATTTACTGCCTTGGAAGTCACTGATGCCCTCTGTTAGGAGAGTTCCAGGCGCAGATGGGTGAGAGGAGCAAAAGCCCACCAGCAGTGGGTTAGGGAGTGAACAGGAAATGAGGAAATAAAGATGGCGGGTCTTGACAACTCTTCCACCTTTTCTATTCATCACAGCCAAATTTCTCTTTGAAGAAAAGTTACTCTTAAAAAGGAATGGATAGAATCCAGAGCATCATCGAGATAGGAGGAGGACTATTTCTCCCAGTGTAACGGAGGAAAAAGCAGGTATAGGTAACAACATATCTGTATAGTGATAAAGAAGTTTCCAAATTACAGCTATTTTTTCTGTGAAATAAGAAGGAAATCGGCAAGGAGACTGGAGATTTGAGAAGAGCAAAGAGAATTTGAAAGAGATAATATAGAGAACAAGAAAATGAGTTAAAGAAAAAGGATTGGTGAGTAATGTTTAGGACTGACTGACAGTCATTACTTATAATTTTATAAGGCCACCAATCTGCTCCACATATCGCTTTCTTCAGTAAATTACAGTAACACAAAGGATAAAGTTTTATCAGACGAATTTACCACACAGATTGACAAAAAGTGGGGCAAAAAGACTTACGACATTGACTAAAGAGCTAAATAGTTAATGGAGCATGGAATCTAAGCTATAAAGGGAGGAAAGTAAAGATTAAAAAACAGGAAAAAGTTAGAAGGATCTAAGAGAGGTGCTGATAAGTTTAAGAATTGTTATACACTAAGAACAATAAATGAGGGAGCTGAAAATCTATCAGTTCATGGTGAGGAGGTTATCCAGCATTATGACTTTAGTAGTGGAACATTTCACAGGTATTCCTAGGCACAGAGTATGGTCCTAAAGAGGGTGCATAAGTGGACTAGAAATTATGATAATGATATAGTCAAGTAACTATGATGCCAGGATACTGAGAAGATCTACATAGTTGCTGAAGATAAAGATAATAAAATAACAGTAGGGGTTGGGAGTAATAGGAAGACATATGACTGATAATAGTATCTAATGAAGGTAGAATAATTAGGAGGTTAGTAAATACAACGGCCAGGAAGGGAAGGGCTTAGACATATAGAAAGCTAAGAAAAACTGCCCTAATGGTTCACACTGAATGCTGCTTCAAGTAAAATTGATTTCTAAACAGTTGGAATAATTGAACTAAAACCCATTATTTTATTCCTGGATAAATTAGGACACAAGAAGGGGGTGTAACCTGCTCAAAACTGTAAAACAGGAACTTGAATCCACATTTCTGCTAAAACATGCAGCTTTAAATAAATTGAACAGATGAAGGAGAGTTTCCTGTCCTGGAAAGGATAAATAGAACATTTTCATCAACTTCTCTACCAAATATTAATTTGGTGTTTAAAAAAAACTAGTTGGCAATGACGAGGAAAAATCAGAACATTTGCAGAAATAAAATAAAATAAAATACATAAATTCTCTGAATAGGTTGCATCCATGCATGTTCTCAACAAATATAATTCTTTCATTTATCTGAATGTGAATAAAACATCTACGAATAACCCAACGTGGAAAGCTGTAAGGAGTTTTATATGGTAAACAAGCCAAGGCAAGCCCAATGAGAAAATTAACTCTTATTACAAAACCCAAGTTCTGAAGGCATTTTCACTTTTTCACCAAGCATGCAGCACTGCACACAGCGCAAAGCACAGAATCTGGAACCTCAACAAAGGATTCTAACTCAATCAAGTAAAATTCCTTCAAGATAGCCCCGCACCCTTTTTTTGATCCACCCATGGCATGCAGAAGTTCCGGGGCCAGGGATCAAACCTGCGCCACAGCAGTGACAAAATGTGGGCTCCTTAACACACCACCAGTGTACTCCAAAACAGGTCTTTTATAAAGGAAAAATGCTCCTGAAGGTAAAATTCTTCACTCAAACCTCACAGGATATCAGTAACTATTTCAAAATAAAAAGTTAAGCTGAAATTTGCTTGATTTCTACATTTTCATTTTATTGTATCCTATAAGTGCACTTCACTTTGTTACCAGGATGTCCATATATCTGAGGGACTTTTTGTTTGGAGTTTTACACCCCTTCTGAAAAACAGTCCATTGTTTGCCAGAAGCAATCTCTTTCTGTCAGCTCAGGTAATTTATTTCATGTAGGGCTGAAAATTAAGATAAGTCAAGTGGGAAAAAAAGACTAGACTGAAACTACAAAAATTATTATCATTAAAAAAAATCTAGGAGTTCCCCTCATGACACGGTGGAAACAAATCCAACTAGGAACCATGAGGTTGCGGGTTCAATCCCTGGCCTTGCTCAGTGGGTTAAGGATCTGGCATTGCTGTGAACTGTAGTGTAGGTTGCAGACGAGGCTCAGATCCTGAGTTGCTGTGGCTATGGTGCAGGTCAGCAGCTACAGCTCTGATTAGACGCTTAGCCTGGAAACCTCCATATGCCACAAGTGAGGCCCTAAAAAGACAAAAGACAAAAATAAATAAATAAAAATAAAATTAAAAAATAAATATAGGCAAAAGTTATATGCAGTCACAGAATGGAAAAATCAATATCACTTTTACGTCTTTTGCTTATTACAATGTAAATTTTACACCATCAAAACAGAAAAATTTGGGAGAAGTTTCCAGTCGCCGCTCAGTGGTTAATGAATCCGACTAAGAACCATGAGGTTGTGGGTTCGATCCCTGGTCTTGCTCAGTGAGTGGGTTAAGGATCCAGCGTTGCCTTGAGCTGTGGTGTAGGTTGCAGACGCGGCTCGGATCCCGTGTTGCTGTGGCTGTGGCAAAGGCCGGCGGCTACAGCTCCGATTAGACCCCTAGCCTGGGAACCTCCACATGCCGCGGTTGCGGCCCTAGATAAGGCAAAAAGACTTAAAAAAAAAAAAACAGAAAAATTTGGAGTTCCTGTCGTGGCTCAGTGGTAACGAACACGGCTAGTATCCATGAGGACCTGAGTTTGATCCCTGGCCTCACTCAGTGGGTTGAGGATCCTGCGCTGCCATGAGTTGTGGTGTGTTGCAGACATGGCTCGGATCCCTCATTGCTGTGGCTGGGTATAGGCCAGGAGCTGCGGCTCTTATTCAAACCCTAGCCTGGGAACTTCCACAGGCCACAGGTACAGCCCTAATAATAATAATAAAAAAAAAATTCCCAGCAACTTTCAAAAACAGACAATCACTTCTGTATTCCTTTGCCTTCTGCTTTTAGAAGTTTTATTTTCCCTACTTATTTTTTTTTTTTTGGCCACATCTACAGCAAGTGGAAGTTCCTGGGCCAGGGATGGAACTCACGCCACAGCAGCAATCCAAGCCACTGCAGTGTCAATGCTGGATCCTTAACCCACTGTGCCACAAGGTAACTCCCTTCCCTACTATTTTTTTAAAGGATAAAACTAAAAGTCTATACATACTCAGATTCCAATAGACATGCCACAGAAGGCAAAGGAGTCTTTTTGATCCAAACACTGACATAAATAATTCAAAACTTTTATAGGAACTGGAAATCCTATCAGTAAATTCTTAGTATATAACTCCCTTGCCTTAAAGGCCTACATGACTTACAAGTAAAATGATTTTCCCTGTGAAAGCTGCCCAAAATAATTAAGTTAGTGGAAAATCAAAGCTAGAAAATCAATGATTTAAAAAATAAAAACAAAACAGACAGCACATGCATTTACCTCCAGCCCCTCCTGAGATTCCAAAACCCTCTTTGACAAGAGATAGAGCAAGGAGACAGAAAAATCAGTAAAGACCAAAAAACTCCTGAACAATGAACACTATCAACCAACCTAGATAACATCTGTAGAGCACTCACACAATGGCAGAATGCACATTCTTTTCAAGTGCACATCAAACATGTACCAAGGTAGACCATATTCAACACCATAAGGCAAGAATCGATAAACTTTAAAACACTCAATATGTATATGTGACTGACCACAATGGAAATAAACTAGAAAATAACAGACTGACCACAATGGAAATAAACTAGAAAATAACAAGTGATGTGAAAAAAATTTCTCTAATATTTGAAAATAAAAAAACACATGACTAACTTAGTCAAAGAAATTAGAAGTAAAATTTGAAAGTAATTTGAACTGAGTGAAAATGAAGAAACACACATCAAAAATATAGAGGTAGAGTTCCCATCATGGCTCAGCAGAAACGAATCTGTCCAGGAACCATGAGGTTGCGGGTTCGATCCCTGGCCTCGCTCAGTGGGTTAAGGATCCAGCATTGCCATGAGCTGTGATGTAGGTTGCAGACGCGGCTCGGATCCCGCGTTGCTGTGGCTGTGGCGTAGGCTGGTGGCTACAGCTCCGATTAGTCCCCTAGCCTGGGAACTTCCATATGCCACGAGTGCCACCCTAGAAAAGGCTTAAAGACAGAAAAAAAAAAAAATTGAAGGATGTAGCTAAAGCATTAGTACAGAGAGAAATGTTTACCACTAATGATCTATATCAGAAAAGAAATGACCTCAGCTTCCACCTCAAGGAATTAGAAAGAGTAAATGAAATCCAGTGTAAGCGGAGAAAAAAAAATTAATAAAGAGAGCAGACAGCAGTGAAGTAGGTCTTAACACTACCTGGCTTGAAGACTTAGTATAAAGCTACAATAATTAAGCAGCTTGATACTGCCATCAAGACAGACAAAAAGATCAGGAACAGAATAAATATCTAGGGAAAAGCCCAGATATATAAAGTCCATTGATTTCTGACAAAGGTGCAAAGCAATTTAATAAAAAAGGACAGTCCTTTCAACAGTGTCAGGACAACTAGATACTGACAAGCAAAAAAGTATGACCATAAATCCATTATCTCACATCACATATAAAAATTAACTCAAAATACTGCTGAGCCACAACAGTAATGCCAAAGATTTTTTTAATTTAACGTCAAAAGTGCAATCCATAAAAGAAAAATTTAGAAACTAGATTTCAAAATTAAGAATTTCTACTCCTTGAAATACGTTAAGAAAATGAAAGAAAAGACAAACTAGGAGAAAATACTTGCAAATCGCATATCTAACAAAGAAAATGTAATCAAAATATATAAAGAACTCAAACTCTGCAACAATCTCAAATCCTCAAACAATCCAATTAAAAACATGGCCAAAAAGACCTGAACAAGCGCTTCACCAAAGAAGTTATTTGGATGGCAAATTGGGTACAGGGAAGGATGCTCAACATCATTAGTTACTAAAAAAATGAAAATTAAAGCCACAATAATATCCTACTGCACACCTGTTAGAATGGCTAAAATTAAATGACCCTAGCCAGCACCGGCAAGGATGTGGAACGACTGTAACTCTCACACACTGCTGGTGGGAATGTAAAATGGCACACTCCTTTAGAAGAGTTTCACCGTTATGTAAAGGCACAACTACCACATGTTCTGCCCATTCCACCTCTAGGTGTTTATCTAAGAGAAAGCAAATCAAATGTCCACACAAAGAATACTACACAAATGCTCACAGTACCTTTATCTTTTTATAGTCAAGGAATAGAAATAAAGCCCAAATGCTCATCACAAGGTCAAATGATTTTTAAAAAAAGTTAATACAGCTATGCAATGGAATGCTATTCAGCAATGAAAAGAAATGAACTATTGATACATGCAACAACATGGATCAATCTCAAAATAATTATCCTCGGAGTTCCCATTGTGGCACAGCAGAAACGAAACCAACTAGTATCCACGGGGATGCAGGTTTGATCCCTGGCCTTGCTCAGTGAATCGGGGATCCAGCATTGCCGTGAGCTGTGGTGTAAGTCAAACACACGGCTGGGATCCCACGTTGCTGTGCCTGCGGTGTAGACTGGCATCTTGTAGCTCTGATTCCACCCCTGGCCTGGGAAATTCCATGTGTGACAGGTGCAGCCCTAAAAAGCAAAAAGAAAAAAATTAGTATCCTGGAAGAAAGAAACCAGACAAAAACAGTACATACTAGATGAGTCCACTTATATGAAAACCTAGAAAATAAAATTAATCTTTCAGTGACAGAAAGCTAATGAATGGTTGCCTGGGTATGGAGACAGGAGGGAGAGAGGTACAGGAGGGAAGGCTCACATAGGAACAAAACTTTTGAATGTGACGGATATATTCATTATCTTGGCTGTGGTCATGGTTTCATAGATGTAAACACACATTAAAACAAATTGTACACTTTAAACATGTACAATCTATTGCATGTCAACTATACTACAAAAAAGAATTATCTTTAAAACATGTATTTTGTGTAAAAATGACCAAAACTAAACAATTTTTTTAACCAACCCCAAACTCTAAGGTTCATATCCAAGTCCAAACACGTAATGAACTACTGAAGAATTACTCGGCCTTTTAATTTCCCTTCTGATTTTGGCAAAGAGGGGGTTCTTTTACTGTGCTCAGTTGTGTTTTTTTGCAGTATTTTATTTTTAAGTACATCTTATCCAGTATATTTCATGCATCTGGACAAGGAGGAGGGCTCTTCAGCATTAAGTTAGTCTACCATATTGCTGGAAGTTCTCTATTTACACATTTACACAGGCATTCTGACAACCATTCCTACATTCCTGTATTTTGGTTTTGTTTTTTTTTTGTTTTTTTTGTTTTGTTTTGTTTTGTTTTTTGTCTTCTGTCTTTTTAGGGCCGCACCCACAGCATATGGAAGTTCCCAGGCTAGGGGTCTAATCAGAGCTGTTGCTGCCGGCCTACACCACAGCCACAGCAACTTGGGATCCAAGCCACGTCTGCGACCTACACCACAGCTCATGGCCATGCTGAATCCTTAACCCACTGAGCGAGGCCAGGGATCGAACCCACAACCTCATGGTTCCTAATCAGATTCGTTTCCTCTGTGCTACAACGGGAATTCCCCCTACATTCCTCATTTTAATATACCTCATTGCGTGAGTTATTTTTATATAAGGAGCATAAATTCAAGTACTGATTCATCTAATAAGTATTATGTGGACAGTCAAAACAGTTCCAATAGCACAGGTTAAAATTTTATTAATTAGAAAAATTAATTAAATTACATATTAAAATATTCATCTTACAGAAAGGCCTTCCTTAATAAATAGAAATTGATCAGAGACCAAATAAGAAATTCAAGCAAGGCTTTAGTCCAGGCTCCTGCTGCAGCTAGAAGGAGCAAAAACAAGTTACAGGCTGCCTTGTTCGCTCCGCAAGGAAGGAGGAATGAGTTTTTTTCTTTTTTTTTCTTCTTTTTAGGGCCACGCCTGTGGTATATGGAAGTTCCCAGGTTAGGGGTCGAATCCGAGCTACAACTGGAGCCACAGCCACAGCCACAGCAACACTATATCACAGCCACATCTGAGACCTACACCACAGCTTGTGGCAACACCAGATCCTTAACCCACTGAGCCACAACAGGAATTCCGGACTGGTTCTTGTCTTCCTTTTTTTCTTTTCCTGTCCTTTTATGGCCGAACCCACGGCATATGGAGGTTCCCAGGCTAGGGGTCTAACAGGAGCTGTAGCTGCCGGCCTATGCCACAGCCACAGCAACGCGGGATCTGAGCCGCATCTGCAACCTAAGCCACAGCTCATGGCAACGCCGGATCCTTAACCCAGTACGCGAGGTCAGGGATCAAACCCGCAACCTCATGGTTCCTAGTCCGATTCATTTCCGCTGTGCCACACGTGAACTCCCTGGACTGGTTCTTTATATGAGGTGGATTCAGGGTTCCGGCCGGAGGGGTTGCTTGGCTGTTCTGCCCATCCATTTGGTGGTGATGGTGTATGCAGGGGGCCTGTGCAGTACCTTGCTTTTACTCCCATTACCCTGCTTTTGCTCCTTGCTCTTCAGAAGTGGCATCTGGGTTTTTTGGTCTTTTTGTACCTTGTTGTCCAAAGCCTGCCCCAACCACACATGCAGTTATTTTCAGTCCCATGTAGTTTTTTTGTTTTGTTGCTTGAGGAGACTTTTGTCCAGGTGCAAACACTGTAGCAAAGGCCCCACTTCTCAGCTTGTCTCAATACCTATTTCATAGGGTTGGTATAAGGATTAGATGAAGCTAATACATTTCAAATACTCAGCATAATCTAACACATAGGATGTACAAATGTGATTATTTTTAATCATGCAGTAAATAAGCCCTTCAAAATTGGCACTGCCAGAAGAAATGCTAATTGACATGGAAGAACTAGTTAATGTCTCCAATAAATTATTTCTAAGAGAAGGGTATGATTTTTCTTTAGCTAATCTCTGACTGTTTATATATAAGTGGGCAAGTAACCAAGTAGAATAGCATTATGTGTGAACCTAAAAGAATTTTTTAATAAATTTTAAGCACAAAGAGGATTTTGCATCCTATGTTCAAAGTATATTTATCCTTTTCTCCATGAAATTAATATTCTAAAATAACAATGGGCCACGCTTCTCACTGACATTAATAATTGTGCTGCTAAAGAAAAACAGCTGAGGCCTTTCAATACAATACAGCTAACAGATTGCCATCACAAGCTTATCATGAGAACTAGTATCCTTCAGAGGGATAAGTCTAAATCAGATGCCCATCAATTACTTTAACAGGCACAATATAGCAATTTACATTTGCATTCATAATCAGGAACCTAAAGTAAGTGTAACAGGTAAGACAAATGTGACTCCATATTAAATCTGTCCTGCTGCCTATGCTTAAGTCATGCTGGTTTTGCACCTTTTGTGAAAGACTGTTGCCTATAGCCTGAAATATACAGGTAAGCCTATTCTCAGGGCTCTGACCTTTAAGAATCCATTCATATAGAAATTAAAAAATTGCAGAACAGAGAATATCATCTGTTTTGCCCGAAGTTTACAGAAATACGACCTGATATGTGAGCAGCTATAAGAACAAAGGAATGGATAAATGTATATTAAAACTAATTTACTTTGCTGTATGCCTGAAATTAACATAACTTTGTAAGTCAACTATGGTCCAATAAAATTAAAAAAAAAAAAAGTATTCCAATACCAAGAAGTTTGCAACAACTAACCACGCCCCCACCCTTTATTTCGCCATGAACAATTCTATACAGTCATACCCGATTAACAAAATACCCTGATTCATTCATTTGCAGCAAAATACATTTTAAACACCATTGTTCTTTGATAGCACTGAAAATAACTTTGGAGTTCTGTCACAGCTAAGTGGTTAAGGAACCCGACTAATATCCGTGAGGATGTGGGTCCGATCCCTCAGTGGGTTAAAGATCCAGCACTGCCATGAGCTGTGGTGTAAGTCACAGCTGTGACTCAGATCCAGCATTGCTGTGGCTATGGCGTAGGATGGCAGCTACAGCTCTGATTTGACCCCTAGCCTGGGAACCTCCGTATGCCATGTGTGCAGCCCAAAAAAAAAAAAAAAAAGACAAAAAAAATAACTTTAATCTTTCACTGTGATTTACAGCCATATAACTGCATCAATGCTGATTTATAATTATATATGCATCCCTTTAAAAAATCTATTAATATCTGTCACCCCCATGCGGGTCTAGAGGCCACAAGGACAAGAACCATGTCTGTTTTTTCACCCCATACATTAAACACGTTCCATATAAGCTAGAAAGAAGAACTAAATAAATATTTCCTAAAGCTTACCAAATGAATAGGAGGGAGAGTCAATTCTTACCACTAAGAGAAATTATATATTTGCTTCAGTATAACTCTTCCTACTCACAATTAATTCC
Organism: Catagonus wagneri; assembly: GCA_004024745.2. Lineage (NCBI taxonomy): Eukaryota > Metazoa > Chordata > Mammalia > Artiodactyla > Tayassuidae > Catagonus > Catagonus wagneri. Next base: position 27,955,361 of record PVHT020000066.1, read on the forward strand.
CCAGGCATTTTCTTTGAAAGCACAGTGGCATGCACCTTTTTATCAAATTTAATACTGCTAGTCTACAGAAAAATTATATGCAAAGACAACATACATATAAAGGAACTAATCTGTTGAAAAGACTAGTTGTTTTCTTCTTTAAAAATAGCAACAATGGAGTTCCCGTCGTGGCTCAGTGGTTAACGAATACAACTAGGAACCATGAGGTTGCGGGTTCGATCCCTGGCCTCGCTCAGTGGGTTAAGGATCCGGCGTTGCCGTGAACTGTGGTGTAGGTTGCAGACATGGCTCAGATCCCTCACTGCTGTGGCTGTGGCGAAGGCCGGCAGCTACAGCTCCTGTTAGACCCCTAGCCTGGGAACCTCCATATGCCGTGGGTGCGGCCCTAGATAAGGCAAAAAGACAAAAAAGATAAAAATAAAACAAATAAAAATAAAAATAGCAATAATAAAAAGTAGCCAAAAAAATAGCAATATAAAAATATCCACAAGTCAATCACACTGCTTAAAAAAAGCCAAAAGCTTAACCTCCCAATCACATTGTGACACATAATGGAAAGTTACTGAAAATGCAAGGCTCAATAGCAGTTTCTCTCCCTCCCCTATAGCATCTTTCGCTCTACACTGTTCACTACACATCTCTCTTTGTCTTGAAAGCCTGGGATCTTGCTAAGCACACTATCTCCCATTCTTCTCCGCGCACCCATCACCTGGCACAATAACTGGCACAGAGGAATCAAAATGGTTTACCAGATTCAGAAAGACATGATCTCTGTCCTAAAGGCGATCGTCACCTAACAGAGAGTGGTTTCCCTAAAGGTTTGTCTGTTTTTTAATCCTTTGATGTTCTTCTCAAGTGAACTCATTCACATTCTTAGCTTCAAATACCATTTTCATATCGATGATTCTCTGACTCTAGCACAAATTTCCTGAGCTCTAAAAATAATCGCTTTTGGCCAGCTAGATATATAGCACATAGATCCCTTATATTAGACATGGCCAAAGACAGCTTTTTTTTCATTCCCTAGACCTGCCCTGGCTCCCATAACCTTGTTTTCTGATGAATGAAATCACTCTGTGAGCACTATCTCTGTAATTTTTTTTAAGGATAATCATCAGAGGCTTCTAAGCACTGGATAAACTATTAGCTTTCTAGTTCCAGAAAAAGCTTGAAACGTATTTAAATAAGCCAATTTGGAAAAGGATTCAGAATAAGGGTAAATAGAGTGGAAAAAGATGAAAGAAATAACTGATAAGGAAAGCAAGACATATACACAGAGAGTAAAGAATATGAGCAGATGCAAAGACCCTCAGTCAAAAAACACTCTCTAGGCACCTGAATTATCTCCCTCCCTCTCTCTCCTTAGCCCTAAGCCATCAACCACTCTCCCACCTTTTTATGTGCAAACAGTCTTTTGACTCTGGCTATCAGTTCTACACAAGACTGCCTCTACCCCATTTCTCTTCAGTGCCCTAATGAAAATTCTCAACCATTTTATTAATCCTCAGTGGCTCCTCACTACCTAAAAATGAGGTCCTGACTCCAAACTCCTTAACATCCAAACTCCTTTGCTCTTTAATCCAGTCTACCCAACGTATTGTTCACAGCCTTATCTACCATGCCACTCCTTCCCTTAGACTCCACAAAGACAAGAAACAGGTCTGTTTTATATAATAAGATGTAGCCAGCACTAGGTAAAGAAATTGCCATATAGTATGAATAACTAAACTTTATGCTCCAGCCAAAATGAACTACCTGCTCTTGCTAGAATTTTAGACAACTATACCTTTACTTTAGGGTCCCTATTCCATAAAGGCCTTCTCCCTGCCCAAAACCTTTTTTTTTTTTAATTGAAGTACTGAAGACTTACAATGTTGTATTAATTTCTGCTCTACAGCAAAGTGATTCAGAGTTATACACATATTCACTCCTTTATTTTTTTTTTTCTTTTTAGGGCCGCACCTGCGGCATATGGAAGTTCCCAGGCTAGGGGTTGAATCAGAGCTACAAGCTGCCGGCCTACACCACAGCCACAGCAACACGGGATCCAAGAGCCACGACTTTGACCTACACCACAACTCACAGCAACTTAAACTCACAGATCTTTAATCCACTGAGCGAGGCCAGGGATTCAACCTGCATTGTCATGAACACTAGTCGGGTTCGTTTCTGCTGGGCCACAACGGGAACTGCTATTCACTCTTTTTTAATACTATTTTTGTTTACTGTTTATCATAGGGCATTGAACACAGTTTTCTATGCTATACAGCAGGATCTTGTTGATTATCCCCTCCATATATTATAGCTTAGATTTGTTAACCCCAACCTCCTACTCCATCTCTCCTCAAAATCCCCAACTTGACAACCATAAGTTTGTTCTCTATGTGAGTCTGTTGCTGTTCTGCAGATACGTTCATCTGTGTCACATTTTAGATTCCACATATAAGTGATACCATGATATTTGCCTTTGTCTGATTTACCTCACTTAGTATGATAATCTCTAGCTGCATCCATGTTGCTGAAAATGGCATTATTTTGTTCTTTTTATGGCTGAGTATTATTCCATTCTATAGATGTAACCACATCTTCTTTATCCATTCATCTATTGATGAATTTAGGTTGTTTCCATGTCTTGGCTATTGTGAATAGGGCTATGAATATAGGGGTGCATATATGCATGTATCTTTTTGTTTTGTTTTGTTTTTTGTCTTGTTGTTTCAGGGCCCCACCCGCGGCATGCAGAGGTTCTCAGGCTAGAAGTCTAATCGGAGCTGTTGCTGCCAGCCTACGCCAGAGCCATAGCAATGCCAGACTCAAGACGTACCTGTGACCTACACCACAGCTCATGGCAACCCCAGATTGTTTGTTAACCCACTGAGCGATGCCAGGGATCGAACCTACAACCTCATGGTTCCTAGTCGGATTCGTTAACCACTGTGCCACAACAGGAACTCCTGCATGTACCTTTTTGAATTATAGTTTTGTCCAGACATATGTATGCCCAAGAGTGGGACTGCTGAATCATATGGTAACTCTAGTCTTAGTTTTCTGAGGAACCTCCATACTGTTTTCCATAGTGGCTGTGACATTCCCAACAGTGAAGGATGGTTCCCTTTTCACCATATCCATTCCAGCATTTGTTACTGTAGACTTCTTAATGATGGCTATTCTGACCAGTGTGAGGTGGTACCTCACTGTAGCTTAGATTTGCATTTCTCTTATTATTGGTGATGCTGAGCATTTTTTCATATTCCTATTGGCCATTTGTATTTCTTCTTTGGAAAAATGTCTATATCTTCTGACCATTTTTTAATTGGATTGCTTGATTTTTTTTTATTGTTGAGTTACATGAACTGTTTGTATATTTTGGAGGTTAAGCCCTTGTTGGTTGCATCACCTGCAGATATTTTCTCCCATTCTGTAGGTTGTTTTTTGTTTTGCTTGTGGTTTCTTTTGCTGTACAAAAGCCTGTAAGTTTGATTAGGTATCAGCTTGAGGGGGTACTTGGGGGGTTTTTTCATTTTTTTTTTTTTTTAGAGCCGCAACCCCGGCATATGGAGATTCCCAGGCTAGGGGTCGAATTGGAGCTACAGCTGCCAGCCTACACCACAGCCACAGAAATGCGGGATCCAAGCTGCATCTGTGACCTACACCACAGCTCACTGCAACACCAGATCTTTAACCTACTGAGCAAGGCCGAGGATCAAACCTGCAACTTCACAGTTACTAGTCAGACTGGTTTCTGCTGCGCCCCAATGGGAACTCCCTAGATATTATTTGTTTATTTTTGTTTTTATTTCTATTGCCCTGGAAGACTGACCTAAGAAAACATTTGTACAATTTATGTCAGAGAAATAATCTCAGACATATAATCAGAGATTATATGGCCTATAATCTCTTCTAGGAGTTTTATGGTGTCTTATGTTTAAGTCTTTAAGTAATTTTTAGTTTATTTTCATGCATGGTGAGAAGGTGTGTTCCAACTTCATTGATTTACGTGAGATGGTCCAACTTTCCAAACACCATTTGCTAAAGAGACTGTCTTTTCTCTACTAGATATACTGTTGTCTCCTTTGTCGAAGATTAATTTACCATAGGTATCTGGGCTCTCTATTCTGTTCCATTGATCCATATATGTCTGTTTTTGTGCCGATATCACACTATTTTGATTACTTAGCTTTGTAGTACTGTCTCAAGTCTGAGAGGGTTGAGCTGCAGCTGCCGGCATTCGCCACAGCCACAGAAATGCGGGATCCGAGCCGCGTCTGCAACCGACACCACAGCTCACAGCAACACCGGATCCTTAACCCACTGAGCAAGGCCAGGGACTGAACCCACAACCTCACGGTTCTTAGTCGGATTCGTTAACCACTGAGCCACGAAGGGAACTCCATGCCTCCTTTGTTCTTTTTCCAGGATTGCTTTGGCAATCCTGAGTGTGTACAAGTGACAGTGCATATAAAGTTTAAGATTATTTCATGCCCAAAGCTTTCTATGTCTAAATCTTATTTATCCTTCTAGGTCTAGCTTAAACATTACCTCTTCCCTGAGGTTTTCCTTCACTCCCTAGAAAAAGTTATGTATTGCCTCATAAACAATTTATAACATCCTTTGATCATTTCTAATCATCTCTTAAAATCCAGCTCAAGCATTAACATTATTAAGCTTTTAATTTCCACCCACATCCAAAATTGATCACTACTTCTGTGTCCAGACTATGCCTCACTCAATTTTCAATAATAACAATTGCACAGCAATAATTCCTGAGAACAAGAACAATGTCTTATTTTCTTTAGCATTCACCCCAAATCCCGATACCACATGGGCACTAGAAACATGATTGCTGGATGAATAAAAATCCAGACAATAGAAGTTCCCGTTGTAGCTCAGTGGTTAATGAATCCAACTAGGAACCATGAGGTTGCGGGTTCGATCCCTGGCATCACTAAGTGGGTTAAGGATCTGGCGCTGCCGTGAGCTATGGTGTAGGTTGCAGATGCGGCTCAGATCCCGTGTTGCTGAGGCGAAGGCCGGCGGCTATAGCTCCTGTTAGACCCCGAGCCTGGGAACCTCCATATGCTGCGGCTGCAGCCCTAGAAAAGGCAAAAAGACAAAAAAACAAAAAACAAAAATCCAGACAATATGTAGATACAGTATTTCTCAGTACTAACCTAAACCGATGAGACCCGATGAGAAGGGACCCTAAAAGCCCACAGATACCACGACCCTAGTTTAAAGGCAGACATAAAATTATTCTCATATACATATATTACCTTCCTTTTATAGCTCTCTGCCTAGAGAACAGGTACTAACGTTCATCAACTTACCTCTAACTTTACACCATTCTACAGAGTAAGATTATTTCCCAGGTTCTGTAACAGATAATAAATACATGCCTCTATGTAATAAGCAGCTTAGGTTGAAACTGGCAAATTAGTTTCTTCCTTTCTTTCCTTTTTTTTTGTCATTTTAGCGCCGCACCCACGACATGGAAGTTCCCAGGCTAGGGGTAAAATCAGAGCTGAAGCTGCTGGCCTGCACCACAGCCACAGCAACATGGGATCCAAGCCACATCTGAGATCTACACCGCAGCTCAGAGCAACGCCAGATCCTTAATCCACTGAGCGAGGCCAGGGATCGAACCCCCATCCTCATGGATACTAGTCGGTTCATTACCACTGAGCCACAAGGGGAACTCCTGGCAAATTAGTTTCATATAGATCACAGAACCAACTGGACCACCACATGTTCAGTTTAACCTATCAGTGCCTGCATTACTATTAAAATGCCTATTACATAAGCATTTCATATGGTAAACACTCATGGAATATTTTAAGTCACAAATCTTCCTACAGTTCTTCCTCATTTGTCACAGTGCGCGCACACACGCAGGCGCACACACGCACACGCACACACACACACACACACACACACACACACACAAGCATGGGCTCCAAAAGGCGCCATTTCATGTGGTACAAAACAATTTTACAAGTATGGGCATATAAGATAGATATTCCAGGACAGTTCTTTTTTTAAAACTGTCAAATGCATTTACAAATAGAAAATATCAATCAGAAAACCCTAGGCAAACAAAGGAAAAACAGAAGAGGGTTATATTAAGCTTGGAATAAGTACAGGGGAAAAAAAAGAAACAGGCAGCTTAAGAGCTGTGTGTTTTATTCTTTTTTATCACACACAGCTCCTAGCACTTTAACATAGTGGCCAAATATATAACCTTAATTGAATAAAAATAATGAAACTGAGATATGCTACAAGGAAGTAACAGACCAAAAATATAGGACCCAGCCCTTTCAATCTACTCTATGTGCCATAAGAAACAAAAGAACATGGCAGAAGCAATGTCATCCTCAGGGTAAAAGGCAAATAATGCCAGTTCTGAAACAAACAGTGGTAGAGGAAAGGATAACTCAGTCTCAGGTATTATAAAATGACCTAAAGTTAATTATACATAAAACAGCTTTCAAACCTGACCATTAATGTAAATCTGGGAAGCTACATCCAGCCAATTCCTTTAAAGGGAACTTTTGTCAGGGACCCCCAAGGTCACCTTCGGGTTCAACAATTCTCTAGGATGACTCACAAGACTCTTAATGTACTTGTGATCAAAATTTATTACAGTAAAAGGAAACAAAACAAAACAAGCAAAGGGAAAAGGTGCAGGGCAAAGTCCAGAGGAAACCACACGCAAGCTTTCAAGAGTTCACTCCCAATGGTTAGTCACAAAGGACACATTTAATTACTCCAACAAGAAATTTTGACATGCATGAAATGCTGTCTACCAGTGAAGTCCACCAGATTCAGGGCTCAAACTTTTTATTGAAGCTGGTTACAAAGGCACACTCTGCCCACTACATACCAAAACTCCAGGCTTCCAGGAAAGCAGGTATTCACATTGTACAGTCCAGACATAGTCATTTGCTCTTATCATTTAGGGAAAATTTTATCAGTATAAGAAACAGTTTATCATTCAAGTTTCTAGATGCTAACCAAGGTCCAATTTTGCATGCAAGCCTTTTTAAGGACAGCAGTGTCGAGTTCTGTTAACTCTTTTATGCACACTACTCTCTAAACATTCCTCTCTTGTAAGGCTACTAGTCTACACCTGCTTGAACCAGTCCTTAACTCTAGATATTCTATAGATTAGAAAAGACACTGCAAAAAATGTGGAATGACAACTCACTTGGAAGCTTATAAAAAAAAAAAAAAAAGAGCTAAGTCACACACCATAAGTAGATAATTTTTTGGATAATTTTTAGAAAAACACCTAATATTCACCTAACATTCATTAACATAACTACTGCATACAAACAGCAAATATTATGTTAGATGGCTGCTGTAGGAGACAGTGAATTGGGGAAATTTCTGTAAGAAATAAGCTTTGCTATCAAGAAGCATATAATCTAGTAGTGGGTGGGATCCTCTACAAAGATTCCTAGTAAATACTTGTAAATGTCACCTCTATGAGAAAAACGACATGTTCATGGAAAGAAGGGCTTTGAAAGCATTATTCATAACCCTTGCAGTAGAAGTTATTCAGAATTTTAGAGACTAAGTGTTAAAAGGACAAGAATATCAGAATACTCAAAACCAATTCATTTTGCAAATGTTTACAGAGAATCCACTACATGCTATGCATTGTGCTATGTTCTGCAATCCTTAAACTCTTTACAAATTGTCATAGAAGATATGATTAAAATGTTTAAGAATTAAAGACAAAATCCAGCTCCAAAAATTTGTTCAAGCAAAATAATTAGCCTGTCTTTTTGCTTCTCTCTTAAGGATGCTCCTGAGAACAAGCAACTAGGCTGCAGTACACTGTTCAATCTCATGAAAATCTCCCGTTTCACTTATGAAACATTATTTTCATACATTTTAAAAGACACTAGGTGGCATCAGAAACATGTTACTCTTACAAGAAAGAAGAAACCAAGAGTGGAAAGGACAGCAATTCTCAAGTTGATAGGTAGTGAATGCACTTTTTAACCTAAACTCCTATAATTCTTACTAAATTGAACACCTCACTATTTTATACTATTTGCCCTTTCACATATAAATTGTTCACAGGAACCTACATTCCTTTTCATTTTCTGTACTTTCTTGCATTTTTTTTTTTTTTTTTTGTCTTTTGCCATTTTGGGGCCGCACCCGCGGCATGTGGAGGTTCCCAGGCTAGGGGTCAAATTGGAGCTGTAGCTGCCGGCCTGCACCACAGCCAGAGCAACGTGTGATCCAAGCCGCGTCTGCAACCTACACCACAGCTCACAGCAACGCCGGATCGTTAACCCACTGGGCAAGGCCAAGGATCGAACCCGCAACCTCATGGTTTCTAGTAGGATTCGTTAACCACTGAGCCACGACGGGAACTCCTTTTGCATGATGATTTAATCCACAGCTTCCAAAAACTGATCTCCTTTATCCTAGATATCTATCTAGCTCTTAAAAGGGTATCTAACAAGTAGATACCCACACATAAAATAATGAAATTGGACCCTCCCCTATTTCATAACATATACAAAAATTAACTCAAAATGGATCAAGTAAATATAAGAGCTAAAACCAAAAACTCACAGGAGAAAGCATAGGGATAAATCTTCATGACCTAGGGCATGGCACTGGATTCTTATATATAAGACCAAAAGTGCAAGGAACAAAAGAAAAAAATAAAATAGACTTCATCAAATTTTAAAAATTTTATGCATCAAAGACATTATTAAGCAAGTGAAAAGACAAATACAAAGTGTGGAGTTCCCATAGTGGCTCAGCGGAAATGAATCTGACTAGTGTCCATGAGGATGTAGGTTCGACCCCTGGCCTTACTCAGTGTGTTAAGGATCCGGCGTTGCTGTGACCTGTGGTGTAGGTCGCAGACCGCGGCTCATATCTGGCATTGCTGTGGCTGTGGCACAGGCCAGTGGCTACAGCTCCAATTCAACGATGTGCCTGGGAACCTCCATATGCTGCAGGTGCGGGCATTAAAAAAAAAAAAAGTGCTTTGGTTATTCTAGGCCCTTTTTGCATTTCAACATAAATTTGAAATCATCTTGTCACTTTCTGAAAAAGACTGCTTGGGTTTTGACTGGGATTAAATTGAATCAATAGATCAATGGGAGAATTTACATCTTAATGATACTGTGTGGTCCAATTCATGAACATACTATACCATTCCATTCAGGTTTTCTTTAATTTCTCTCAGTAATGTTTTGTAGTTTAAAATGTATTGGTCTTGAAAATAATTTTTAAAATTTATCTTTAATTATTTCAAGTTTGGGAGCTATTATAAATAATAATGACTTTTCAATTTCAATTTAATTGTTAGTATAGATAAATATGGTTGATTTTTGCATATTTTTTTAATAACAATGAATTTTATTTCAATTATAGGTGTACATAGATCATCACAAGTCAATGTGATAGATTTTGTGTCCCAAACCCACAGTGCATCCCCCGACCCTCCCAGATTGTCCCACTTGAAAAACCAAGGTTTTCCAAAATCTGTGTGAGTCATTGTCTGCTCTTCAAAGAAGTTCATTGTGTCTCTTTAGCTTCCACATGTAAGTGGTAGCATTGGGTTTTTTTGCATATTTTTGTATATAGGTTTTTATATAAAAAACCGGTAAGAAAATGAAAACATGAGCCACAGACAGGGAGAATATATTTAGAAAGCATATATCTGGAGAGTTCCCGTTGTGGCTCAGTGGAAACAAACCCAGCTAGTATCCATCAGGATGCAGGTTCAATTTCTGGCCTCACTCAGTGGGTTAAGGGTCCAGCATTGCTGTGAGCTGTGGTGTAGACCGGCAGTTGCAGCTCCAAAACCACCCTAGCTGGGGAATGTCCATATGCTACAAATGCAGCCCTAAAAAAAAGCAAAAAAAAAAGGAAGCATATATTGAATATACAAAGAACTCTTAAGACTCAAAAATAAGACCAAAAAAATTTTTAAGAACAGAAGATTTGAACAGGTAATTCATCATAGAATACACACATACACACACACACACACACACACTAGCGCGCGTGGCAAAAAGCACATTAAAAAAAGCAATTCAACCTCATTAGTCATCAGGGGCATGCCAATTAAAACCACAGTAAGATATCCCTCTACACCCAACAGAATGGATAAAATTAAAATGACAGTACCCAGTACTCACAAGGATGTGGTACAACTGCTGGTAGAAACGCAAAAATGCATTTCTCACTTAGATACACATACACTTACCATACATCCCAGCAGTCTCATTCCTAGGTATTTATCCGCAGAAATGAAAGCATTATTCCACACAAATACTTATATGTTTCCTTTCATAGCAACTTTTTCCATAACAGGCAAAAACTACAACAATCCCAAAGATCATCAACTGGTGAATAAAGTCTGATATATACAGGCCAGTGGAATACTTCCAACAATAAAAAGAACTACTGATACTCAAAGCAATGTGGATGAATGTCAAAACCATTATGCTAAGTGAAAGAACTCAAACACAAAAGATAACATACTGTATGATTCCATTTAAACAAAATTCTGGAAAAGACAAAAATCACAGTGACAGAAAGCAGGTCTGTGGTTACCTCGGTGAGGGGGAGCGGGATGCGGGGGACAGACTGCAAAGGAACACAAGGGAACTAAATTAGGGTGACAGAAATTTCTATACTATGATTTCCTATTATCTATATGATTGCAGTGGTGGTGACACAACTGTATAGTTTGAAAACTGCACACCTAAAATGGCTGAGCTTTTTTCTATGTAAGTTAACCTCAATAAAACTAATTAAGAGGTAGATAAATTTATATCCAACTTTCACAGTAGAAAATGCAAAGCTACAGCTGCAGAAAGGTAAGACTGAAAGGAGAAGTTGCGAGTATGGAAACTATAACACAAGTAGGCAAAACAAATACGTATAGGTGTTTCTCTGTACAGTCATATGTGAAAATTAAAGAATAATCATAATAATTAACAATGATAGGAAAAGGCTCTGGGTTGTCTCTTGAATTTTTTTTTGGTCTTTTTAGGGCCTCACCCACAGCATATGGAAGTTCCCAGGTGAGGAGTCGAATCAGAGCAGTAGCTGCTGGGCCTACACCATAGCCACAGGCACGCCATATCCGAGCCATGTTTGCAACCTACACCACGGCTCACGGCAATGCTGGATCCTTAACCCACTGAGCAAGGCCAGGGATCAAACCTGCATCCGCATGGATGCTAGTCAGATTCTTTTCAGCTAAGCCACGACGGGAACGCCTTGAATTTTTAATTTCTTCAAAAGCACACCCAATATACGATACCTCAGAAGTTTTGAAATATTAAGTTAAAAAAAAATGATAATCACGAGTTCCCTTAAGACACAGCCACTTTAGGATTCAGCATTGTCACTGCAGCAGCTCAGGTTGATCCCTGGCCCAGGAATTTCTGCATGCCACAGGTACAGCCCAAAAAATAAAAAATAATAACAATCAGGTCCACAATGAAACACCACTTAACATCAATTAGGATAGCTCTAATTTTTGTTTTGTTTTGTTTTGTTTTTAGGGCCACACCCAAGGCATATGGAGGTTCCCAGGCCAGGGGTCAAATCATAGCTACAGCTGCCAGCCACAGCCACAGCAACACGGGATCCGAGCCACGTCTGTGACCTACACCACAGCTCATGGCAACACTGGATGCCCGACCCACTGAACAAGGCCAGGATCAAACATGCATCCTCATGGATACTAGCTGGATTTGTTTCCGCTGTACCACAACAGGAACTCCAGGATAGCTATAATTTTTAAAAAGACAAAAACAAAACCCAAAACCCCAGAAAATAACAAGTACTGGCAAACATATAGAAAAAAAAAAAATGGAACCCTCACACATTGCAGGTAGGTATGCCAAATGACACAGCCAATGTGGCAAACAGCTTAATGGTTCCTCAAAAAATTAAAGATGGAGTTCCCATTGTGCTCAGTAGGTTAATCCAACTAGTATCCATGAGGATGCAAGTTCCATCCCTGGCCTCACTCAGTGGGTTAAGGATCCAGCGTTGCTGCGAGCTGTGGCGTAGGTCGCAGACACAGCTTGGATTCAACCCCTAGCCTGGGAACTTTCATATGCCTCAGGTGCAGCCCTAAAAAGAAAAAAGAAAAAAGGAAAAAAGAGAGAGAGAGAGAATTACCATATGACTCAGCAATTCTACTCCTAGGTAGGTATATACCCAGAAGAAGTGAAACCAGGAACTCAAACATTTGCATATGAAAGCCCAAAGCAGTATTATTGACAATAGCCAAAAGGTGGAAACAGCCCAAATGTCCTTCAGCTGAAGAACAGATAAACAAAATATGGTATATCTTAATAGATGGGATTTTATTCAGGCATAGAAGGGAATTAAGTACTGATACATGCTACAATATGGATAAACCTCAAAAATATCATGCTAAATGAAAGAAGGCAGACACAAAAGATCACATACTGTATGATTCCATTCATAAGAAATATCCAAAATAGGTAATCCATTTCAGAGACAGAATACAGACTGGTAGTTACCAGAGCTGGGATAAAGGTAAAATGGAAAGGGACTGCTTAATGGATAAAGGTTTTCCGTTTAGGGTGACAAAAATATCTTAGAACTTGACTTTAATTCAAACTTCAATCCAGTTTGTTTTTTCATTTGTTTGGCCATGCCTGCATCACGCAAAAAAGTTCCCAGGACAGGGATCAAACCTGAGCCACAAGAGTGATATGAGCCACATCAGTGACAATGCTAGGTCCTTAACCTGCTGAGCCACTAGGGAACTCCTTCAATCCAATTTTGAGCTTTGGCTTTTCAAAGATTGCTTTTTTCTCTGTTAAATATTATTTTGCTGGTTCTTCTTCAACCATTATTTCTGTTTGTGAAGCTCTGAGTGAATTTAACATTCAACATGGGAAACATGCCATTAGCATAGCGTGATAAGCATTTCTTCAGTGCCTTTATCCAAAAAATCGATAAAAATGACAATTAAGACAAGGACAAGTATAGAGGTGACATCATTTCAGACTGTTACTGACACATCAACCCTTCTGTGGACATTACACATCAAACACATCAAACAAGTATTAATCTGACCAGCTGTAACATTAGCAAAGGTATTCCCAAAAGTTCTTTACTCCTTTAATGTTATACATTGCTTACTATGTACCAGATACAATGCTACATGTCAAGTAGCAATATGATGATAGAGTCATCCCTCGCAAAAGATCATTCTTATAAGGCATCAATGGAGTTCTCGTCGTGGCTCAATGGTTAACAAATCCGACTAGGAACCATGAGCTTGGGGGTTGTATCCCCGGCCTTGCTCAGTGGGTTAAGGATCTAGCGTTGCCGTGAGCTGTGGTGTAGGCTGCAGACACGGCTTGGATCCCGCGTTGCTGTGGCTGTGGCGAAGGCAGGCAGCTACAGCTCCTGTTAGACCCCTAGCCTGGGAACCTCCACATGCCACGAGTGCGGACCTGGATAAGGCAAAAAAAATAAAGGCATCATTTCTTTGAAGACCATATCTGCCAATAAAGTAAAGGAAGACTCCCAAAAATATATTTGAAGAACAAGTCCAACCCTACCAATTAAAAGATTCTGGTTAAAAGATCCTGGGGGAGTTCCCTTCATGGCTCAGTGGTTAACGAATCCGACTAAGAATCATGAGGTTGCAGGTTCAAGCCCTGGCCTCGCTCAGTGGGTTACGGATCCGGCGTTGCCGTGAGCTGTGGTGTAGGTTGCAGACGCGGCTCGGATCCCGTGTTGCTGTGGCTGTGGCGAAGGCCGGTGGCTACAGCTCCTGTTAGACCCCTAGCCTGGGAACCTCCATACGCCGCAGGTGCGGCCCTAGATAAGGCAAAAAAAAAAAAAAAAGATTCTTGGGGAGTTCCCTTCGTGGCTCAGTAGTTAAAGAGCCTGACTAGGATCCATGAGGATGCGGGTTTGATCACTGGCCTTGCTCAGTGGGTTAAGGATCAGATGTTGCTGTGGCTGTGGTGTAGGCCGGTAGCTGTAGCTCCAATTTGACTCCTAGCCTGGGAACTTCCATATGCCGTGGGTGTGGCCCTAAAAAGCAAACAAATAAAAACAATAAAATAAAATGTCTATATTTGGTACAATTCAATGGTTAGGTCAACCTCGATATGAATTACTTGAAACCAATAGACTGATTTCAGAGAAAAAGCATCCAAGTCTTATATTTCCATCTGTGGTCTCTGGCTCTTAACTGCTCAGTTCAATACTTACTGATTACTGCAGTTTATAGTAACAGTTGTAGGAAGTTTGGAAAAGATTTTAAACATTGATGCTGGGTTAATATTAACCAAGTGAAAAATTTGGAAGATAAACTTAAAAGAAAATAGTAAGAATAGACATAATCAGATTTGTGTCTTTGGAAGAACAGACTTTAGAGAGTGGTTGGAAAGGAAGAAGAATGAATTCAAGGTTAACAATAACAAAGCTTTACAGAAAATACAGATGCCTGGAACCACATCAAACCTACTGGATCAAAATCTCTGTGTTGGTACATGGATCTTTTTTTTTTTTAAAGTCCCAGAGGTTAAAAGAGGAGAGAGGCAAAGCTTTAACAGACATGGGGAAATTTAAACGTGGTTTTTACATTAAACTGATGTTAAGCTTCTTGGATCTGATATACAGGTGAACCTTGAACAACACAGGGGTTAGAGGCACTGACATTTCCAGAACCCTCCCTCCCCACCATGCTGTGGAAAATCCAGGTACAGCTTTAAAGCTGGCCCTCCCTATCCACAGTTCCACATCCCAGGATTCAACTAACCATGGATCCTGTAGTACTAGAATTTACTAGGGAGAAAACCCACATGTAAGTGGGCCCTCAACGGTCTACTACATATTTAGGAAACTATCCTTGATCTTAAGAGAAACGCTTAAGGTTGAAGTAGCACAATAGGTATGAAATCCTCAGGAAGAAAACGTACACACAGATAAAACAAATGTAGCAAAATGCAAAGTTACAACCAAACTGGTCAGTTTAAGTAAGCTCCTATGAGTATTAGTGGTACTATTCTTTCTATTTTTTAGGTTTAATATTTTCAAAATAAAAAGTTGGGGAAACGCCAAAATAACCTTGATTTTCTCTGTGTCCTAAGAGTCACAAACTTCAGGTCATATGAGGAAATCTTTTAACCCAAAAATTAACTTCCCACCTGCCGTAAGACTTCTTTCCCTTTCCCCACACCCCAGGACAAAGTTTTCTGCTTCCTATATGCCAACCCAGAAAGACTTAAGGTCCTAAAAGAGTAGCTTATATTTCAGTGGGAACAAGCTTTTGTTACCGTACTCTTAAAGTTACTGGTGTGCCTTACCCTACGGATAAAGGGAAGAGTGTGAGATCAGCAATCAACAGGTACCCTAAGTAAAGAGGCAGGGCCACTGAGGGTAAAAGGGTCAAGATGTAATAACAGGCAGAAAATAACCTGCCCTGACTGCACAGCTTAATCTTTGCTAGGTCCCGTCTATCATACAAAGCCGAGACATAGAGAAGGCTCACTCTTATCCAATATATACTTTGTGCAAAACATGTTCCCTAGCCTCATGTACCAAATATTTACACAAAGATTATACACAGAAACAATACAACTTCACAAGATTAAGAATCATTTCTATAAGAAAGCTCTTCTCAGGAAATTTATTCATTGAAGTTACAATCATATTGAATCTTTTTCTTGACTCCCATTATGTAATCATAATGGGACAGCCTAAAAGAGCAATCAGAATACAGTCTACTAAATTCCATTTTTTTCTATACTTCAATTTGAGAAATTAAACTATCCAAACCCTAAAAAGGAAAATAACAGATGCGGCAATGACAAACAACAACCAAGGATTTGTTCATAGAGCAAGGGACCACCTTTACTAACACTTACCAAGCCGGCAGTAAGAGAAGGCGCAGACTGTCCAAGGGACTGATTCCTCATTCGAACCAGGTTTGATGCTTCTCCAGAAGGCTGCCAAGTCACCTGTCCCACACTGCTATGGATGCTGCTGGACAAGGGGAGCAGTTGCTTGCCTTAAAACACAAGGTTTGGAAAATTAACCAATTATTAATTAGTGAATGAAAAAATACAACATCAGGAGTTCCTGTCATGGTGCAGCGGTTAACGAATCCAACTAGGAACCATGAGGTTGCAGGTTCGATCCCTGGCCTTGCTCAGTGGGTTAACGATCGGCGTTGCCATAAGCAGTGGTGTAGGTTGCAGACATGGCTCGGATCTGGCGTTGCTGTGGCTGTGGCGTGTAGATCAGCAGGTGTAGCTCTGATTCGACCCCTAGTCTGGAAACCTCCATATGCCGTGGGTGCAGCCCTAAAAACCAAAAAAAAAAAAAAGGGCAAAACAAACAAAAAAAACAACAGCAAGTGGATTAAAACTACATTGATCCAAAAACAAACTGAAGTCTCTCCACAACCATTTTAGAATGTAGCCCTCTGAAATTTCCCACTATGTTGATGCTACTGAGAACAGCAAGTGGAATACTGAACTGAACTTGACTGTTTTTTTTGGACACATCCATGGCATGCAGAAGCTCCCTGGTCAGGGATCGAACCTGTGCCATGGCAGCGACCTAAGCTACTGCAGTAACAATGTCGGATCCTTAACCCGCTGCACCACAAGGAACTCCAGAACTATTTTAAATTCTCTGTAACACACACCACCATGCTAGGCACCCAACCTAGCAGGCTAGGAGTTCTCCAGTCCCCTCCATCCTACTTAGTTTCTCACCAACTCAATGTAAAGAGTTCCTGTGTGGCTCAGCAGATTAGCAAATCGGCGTCATCACTGTAACAGCTCAAGTTGTTGCTGTGGTGCTAGTTCAGACCCTGGTCTGGGAACCCACGCCATGGGTGCGGCTAAAAAAAAAAAAAAAAAAGGTAGAGCTCACAGTTTCTCCTAGACAGAATTGGCCCTTAGGTTTCCAGAAGGCAAACATTGAATCTATACTCTCTAGCCAGACTCCATGTATTCAATTCAGGTTGACTGACTGCCTTAACCCCACTGAGGTACTATAAGAAAGTCACTTATAAAGACTGAGCATCTAGATTTGCAATGACTTTCTAGCTGAGTCCCATTTCAGCTCCTTCCTTCACACCATTCCTCACACTGCTGCTAGCGATCTGATTGAAACAAATGTGGTCATGTCATTCCCTTCCTTAAAAACTTCTGATGATGCCCTGCTGTTTAAAGAATTAAGCCACACTTTTAAAACACTAAAAATATCCTCCATAAATCCTTCCTGGCCTCAGCTCCTTCCACTCTTTCCAAACTGATTCACTTATTCAATAAAACCCTTCTTCTTCCTGGCAAAATCCTATTTGTCATGGAAATACTTTTTTTTTCTTTTTGCCTTTTTGCCTTTTCTAGGGCCACACTCGCGGCACATGGAGGTTCCCAGGCTAGGGGTCTAACAGGAGCTGTAGCCGCCGACCTACACCACAGCCACAGCAACACGGGAACCGAGCCGCGTCTGCAACCTACACCACAGCTCACAGCAACGCCGGATCCTTAACCCACTTGGTGATGCCAGGGATCGAACCTGCAACCTCATGGTTCCTAGTCGGATTCGTTAACCACTGAGCCACAACCGGAACTCCCCGAAATACCCATTTTTATAAAGAGGTCTGTCTGAGTGAAAGGAGGTTTGGGTTTTGTATGTGATACAACATATCCTTTTCCTGCAAACAAAATGTGATGCAATTTATTTCGAGGGCAATTTAGCAAAACCTATTACAATTTTAGTTTGAGTATGCTTATCATTCCTCTTGTAGAAATGTATTGTAAAGGAAAAAAAAGTAGGCCAGAATGTTCAACTTAGCAATGCTCACCAAAATAAAACTGGAAATAAGGTAAATGGTCATCATAAGTTAAAGAAATTATATTTCCATGTAATTACATACTGAACCTTTAAAAATAATGAGGCAACTTGACATGTAGTCAAGAGAAAAATGTTCAACATTTCCTGTTGAGTAAAAATAGCAGAAAGGAAGCATACAGCATATAATCCCAATTTTGATTTTTAAAATACAGTTTAGATATATTTATATAATATTTTAAATGTATATATAAATGGCTGGAGGGAGACAAAAGAAAGTAAAGACTGGGAAGGAATTTTCACCTTGACATGATGCGTGTTTTTGCTCTCAATTTTTTTTTTTTTTTTTTTTGCTTTTTAGGGCTATACTCACAGCATATTTAAGTTCCCAGGGTAGGGGGTCCAGTCAGAGCTACAGTTGCCAGCCTAGGCCACAGCCAGCACATCAGATCCAAGCCATGTCTGCAAGCTACACCACAGCTTACAGCAATGCCGGATCCTTAACCCACTGATCGAGGCCAGGGATCGAACCCACAACCTCATGGTTCCTAGTAAGATTTGTTTCCTCTGAGCCATGACAGGAACTCCTCAAATTTTTTATAACCGGCATATTTTACATCTTTAATAAGAAACATGTATTTTTTTTGGCCACTTCCACAGCATACAGAAGTTCCTGGGCCAGGAATCAAACCCACACCAGAACAGTGACCCAAGCCACAGCTGACAACGCCAACGCCAGGTCCTTAACCTCTAAACCACCAGGGAACTCCCAGGAACATGCAACTTAAGGGAAAAAAAAAAAAAAACTACTTATCTTTCAAAGCTGCTCTCAAACACATGCTTTAATAAAAGTCTTTCCATAAAACCCTCCAAAAAAATAGTAATGGTTCTCTACTTAAAACTTCCATAAGCCCAGAGTAGAGCCTGGCTGACTTCTTCCTTCTGCAAATGCTGCCAAGCTCTCAAGGCAATCTGCCTACAGACGAGGATCTATATAACCTAAAGGAAAGCTAGCTTGTTAATTTTACCTATGCACCTAGATAAAGGCTAGTATCATATCTCTATCTCTCTTCAAAATAAGGGCCTGCTGGGGAAAGAAGATTCCACAACAGCAGAAGAAACCCGTTTGTACACACATTAGTCAGGGCTTGAAAACATACCAAGAACTGACAAGAATTTGAGGAAAAACCAACAACATAAAACAGAAAGAATAATATGAACAAGTGGAGCAACTAGCCCTTTAGTAAACAAATAACTCAGGAAAAAGAGGAACTTCTTAAAAATTCTAATTATTCTCACAGTGATTCAAGAGGCTACTTTTAAGAAATAGTCCCAGTTAAAGATGGCTGACTAAGCACATACTGGTATCTTATGTCTCCCAGGAAACTCCACTAAATGAGAATATAGAAGCAAAATAAACAAACAAAGGATAAAACAAGAGAGAGAAAGAAACAGAGACAGACGTACAGGCACACCAGGAGAGAATGAACAAAATCTGGGGAAAATCTAAAGCTGACAGATGAATCATAACCAATGGAACCAGGAAAAGAAAGGCACAGGGTATAATAAACATAGAGGAAGTTACAGTTAAATGGAGTATCAGGCTGCCCTACAAAATCTCAGATAAGTTCTGCACCCAATATTTAGATACCTATGAGGACACAAAGGAAGACAGAAGACTGAAATCAGAGTAACTAAAAATCTATAGACAGAAGGGTCAAACCCAAGCACATTCTTACATTGTACCACCCAAGTAGCCAGGCAATTACCTCACAGGATAGATTTAGCATCTCAAGAAATGGATTCTGGTCGTTAGGTGCTCAAAAGAAAAAAAGGTTTATTCAGAAACAAAAGAAAACTTAGGAAAAATTTAATCCAAAAATCAAAAATCTGGAGATCCTGCTGTGGCATCTTGGGAGCACTGGGACTCAGATTCAATCCCTGGCCTGGCACAGTGGGTAAAGGATCCAGCATTGCTGCAGCTGTGGCTCAGGTTATAACTGCAGCTCATATCCGATCGCTGGCCCAGGAACTCCATATGCCTCAGGGCAGATAAAAAAGAAAAAAATCTATTTACTCACAGAGAAAGAGCAGATAAACACATCCTTAAAAGAAGAGCAGAATGTTATGGAAAAAACAAACAAAAAACAGCTCTGGAGTTCCCACAGTAGCTCAGCGGTAAGGAATCTGACTAGGATGCATGAGAACACAGGTTCGATCCCTGGCCTCGTTCAGTGGGTTAAGGATCCAGTGTTGCAGTGAGCAGTAGTGTAGGTCACAGACACGGCTCAGATCTGACATTGCTGTGGCTGTGGTGTAGGCCGGTAGCTGTAGCAATGATTGGGCCCCTAGCCTGGGACCTTCCATACGCTGCAGGCATGGCCCTAAAGAGCAAAACAGAAAAAAACTAAAAACAAAAAATAGCTCTATGTGAGTAAATATATGACTGACAAAATAAAAATTTCAATAGAAGATAAACCCAAGGAAATAGACCTAGAAAAGGAACAAAAAGAAAAAGCAACTGAAAATTATTTACTAAGTGCCAAGAAACGTAATAGTATTACATTTGCTTCTCTAGCTCAAGTCAAATGGATTCTCTTTTTTCCAGACTTTATGGATTGTTTAAAACTATATCATATTTTAATTGCTTCCCATTTTTTTTACCTTTTTTTAGGGCCACACCCACGGCATATGAAGGTTTCCAGGCTAGGGGTCGAATCAGATCTGTAGCCATCGGCCTATGCCACAGCCACAGCAACACAGGATCCAAGCCATGTCTACGACCTACACCACAGCTCATGGCAATGTGAGATCCTTAACCCACTGAGTGAGGCCAGGGATTGAACTTGTGTCTTCCTGGACACTAGTCAGATTCATTTCTGTTGAGCCACGAAGAGAATGCCCCTAATTGCTTCCTATTTAGACATGGTTTCCTTGTATTAATTTTTCCCCCTTGAATTTTTTAAGACTTTTCTGTGGAGGAGGTGGGGAGGCACTATGGGCTCTGGTATGGGTTTTGGAAATAGGAAAAAAAAGAAAATTAAAAGAAGTAAAGTTTTTAAAGTCTACAGAAGTGAGCAGAGAACAAAAATCATATTAAAAGGGAATAACCAGTGATAATGGTCAACCAGGAACTATCTAGCAGGTTCAGGAGGTCAGTACTCAGAGAAGCCATGAGGAGGTAGTAAATAAGGACAGCCTTATCCACAAGTATTCCACACCAGCCACCACAGAGAAGAAGCTGTCAAAATGCCAAGGCAGTTGATACACCCTTAAATATTGACGACACAGTCCCACAGCCCTTAAAAAACAAAATTAGATACCTACCTGACAAAGAACTGGCCAGGCTTCCTCTCCGTAACTTACAGTCATCCTGACTAAGTTGTCGTTGAAGTTTAGCTTTGCCAGTGGATGAAAATATGTCAGGATTACTGAGCTTCCTGAAGAGCAGGGGACTAAGTCCAGTTACCACATCCTGCAAAGAGAAAAAAGCAAAACATGTCTTTAATGTCTCTTATGAAAGTGTAAGAACTTTATATTAAGCATCTCTGTAACACTCATTACAGGTAAAAAGTGCCAACATTTTATACTTCCTGTTTAACAGCTAAAGCTAGAAACATATTTCTTAGAGTTCTTTGGGTATGTTGTGAATGCTGTGGGATACTGATCATAAAATACCGAAGGAAAAATTGGGGATGAGATTTACAAAGTGACACAATAGGGTATTTTGACAGGATGAGTAATTCATAATGAGTATATGTCTACAGTTTTTGTTTTCTTTTTTTCTTTTTAGGGCCGTACTTGTGTCATATGGAAGTTTCTAGGCTAGGGGTCAAATTAGAGCTACAGCTACCAGCCTACGCCACAGCCACAGCAAAGCAGGATTTGAGCTGCATCTGTCACCTACACCACAGCTCACGGCAACGCCAGATCCTTAACCCACTGATCAAAGCCAGGGATGGAACCCACGTCCTCCTGGTTACTAGTCAGGTTCGTTTCCTCAGCACCACAATGGGAACTCCCAACCGATGTTTATTTATTTGCTTTTCTCCTTTTATTGACATTCTTCCAACATTAAGCAAAGAAAAGCATATTTTAGCTCTTTAAAAACTACAAATAATAGATCTACCTTTACCTATTATACAAAGTTAGAAACACTTCTAACATTCAGTTAATGCCTAAAAAAACTAAGAGCTTTCTCTATATGTCTATAACAGGAGCTAAATACATGTTTTCCAATGAAAAAGTGTAATAGTACAATGGAGAAAATACAGATAATATGAAGCACTGACAGTGTCTTCCTTTTGCCTTTATTTTAGTCTAGCCCATCCCAACTCATCCCAAAGTCATTTCCTCCTCAGTAAGCATCATCAAGATGCAAACCATTTTTTTTTTTAAGGGCTGAACCCGAGGCATATGGAGGCTCCCGGGCTAGGGGTCAAATCAGAGCAGCAGCAGCTGGCCACGCCACAGCCACAGCAACGCCAGATCGAAGCCACATCTACAACTACATCACAGATCACAGCAAGGCTGGATACTTAACCCACTGAGAGAGGCCAGGGGTCCAACCCACGGTCATCATGGATACTAGTTGCGTTCATTACTGCTGAGCCACAACAGGAACTCCCAAGATGCAAACATTTCGATGCAAACACTTATCTGATTAAAGCATTAAATGAGAAAATATTTTGAAAAAAAAAAAAGGTAAATGAGGTCTAACTTTCATATTTCAATGAAGGAAGCTACAACAAAGATAAGCAGCACATCAAACAGACCTGGACAGTACAAAGACAAAATGAGAAGCATAAGGACAAATAGCTGAAATGAAATCTGTTATCTGCCATTTGAAAAAAAAGGTCGCAAGTAACTGGTATCACAGGAATACTAAAAGCCACAGAAGGGAGAATAAATGGAAAAATGCCAGAGTTCCCATCTTAGCTCAGTGGTAACAAACCCAACTAGTATCCATGAGGACATGGGTTCGATCCCTGGCCCCGCTCAGTGGGTTAAGGGCCCAGCATTGCAGTGCACTGTGGTGTAGGTCACAGACGTGGCTCAGATCCTACGTTGCTGTGGCTATGGCATAGGCCGGTAGCTGTAGCTCTGATTCAGCCCTTAGCCTGGGAACTTCCATATGCCATGGGTATGGCCCTAAAAAGACCCCCCCCAAAAAAAAAAACACCAGAAAGAAAAATGCTTACCTCCCTGAGAAAATATTTTTTTAAAAAGACCCTCTAGGGTCACATACTATGATTGGTTCACACATAGGAAAGTACAAATACTGGTTGATGATGGCTATCCAGAATGTAATTTACAAATGCCCAAGGATAAGAAGAATAAATTTGATAAAAAAAAACTGAAAAGGTAAAAGTATTTTTAAAGTTGGCAGTAAATGAATAAAAGGATAAAGGGGCACTGAACCATTAAAACAACTGATATGTCCAGGCAATTGTAATAGGAGTGAGCAGAGAGAAAGGGGAATTGGAGGCAATAGTTAATGCAAAAAGAGGAGGCAGCCAGGGAACAGCTTATATTTAAGAATGAAATAGTACCTATGCATCAAGGAGAAATAATGTCGAAACCAGGGTTTGAGTACTTATGCTGGTAACTCACCAAATACGGGTGGCCATTCACACAAGCAACACCCCAGCAAGAAGCTTTGGGTGAAGGGGAGTGAGGAGGCCTTGTAAGATATCAAGCTGAAGGAATATCCTATACGAAGGCAATCTGGAGAGGGAAATAGCCCAAAACCAACTTACAAATGAGCTACGTGACAGAGCCAGCATTTAGATGCCTGTCACACTATACGGATGAACAATTAATCTTAACCATAAAAGGAGCAACAACGAATAGATGAATAGGTCAGCACCAAACAAAACAAAGTCATATCCTTTTCAGTCTCCCTATTCCCTATCATAACATATCAAAGAAAAGCCAGAAAAGGGAGGGAAAGAAAATGAAAGCAGATCATGCCCCCTTCTCTCTTTTTTTGTTTTGGTTTTTTGGTTTTTCGGGGGGGTTTTTGTTTTTTGCTTTTTTTTTTTTTTTTGGCCCCAACCACGGCATGCAGAAGTGTCTGGGCCAGGGATAGAAGCAACCTGAGCCCCTGCAATGACAACACCAGATCCTTAACCCACTGAACCACAAAAGAACTCCGGGTCATGCCCCTTCTTATTCCATGTCTCTCCTGTCAAACCTTTGCAAAAGGAAGGAAATATAAATTAAATTGGAAATGAAATTTAACTTTTAAGCTAGGAAGTTTTTTTAACTTTTACTGAGGTATATTATTCATTTCAGAAAAGTACATATACCTAAGCCTATAATTCAATGAATTTCCCTAAGTTAAACATATCCACGTAAAAAAAAAAAAAAAGGCATAACCATGACAGAACTCCCAGAAAGCCCCCTATGCTCCCTTCTAGTCACTACACTCACCCTCCAGGGTAACAACTGTTTTGTGTCTTTCTTCTCTTGCTCAGCTAGACTGGACTTTTCATTTATTTGCTTTTTTTTTTTTTTTTTGTCTTTTAGGGCCAGAGCATATGGGGCACACCTGGGGCATATGGAGGTTCCCAGGCTAGGGGTCAAATTGGAGCTGCAGATGCCAGCCTACACCACAACCACAGCAATGCCAGATCCAAGCCACATCTGAGAACTACACCTCAGATTGCAGCAATACAGATTCTTTAACCCACTGAGCGAGGCCAGGGATCAAACCTGGCCTCATGGATACTAGTCAGCTTCTTAACCCACTGAGCTACAATATGAACTCCTTTACTTTTAATTTTATTTATTTATTTATTTATTTATTTATTTATTTATTTATTTATTTTGGCTGTACCCATGGCATGTGGAAGTTCCTAGGCAAGGGATCAAACCCAAGCCAGAGGGATCAAACCCAAGCCAGAGCAGTGACAATGTTGAATCCTTAACCACTCAGCCACCAGGGAACTCCTAGACTGGACTTTTTTTTTTTTTGTCTTATCTAGGGCCGCACCCGCAGCATATGGAGGTTCCCAGGCTAGGGGTCTAACAGGAGCTGTAGCTGCTGGCCTTCGCCACAGCCACAGCAACATGGGATCCGAGCCGTGTCTGCAACCTACACCACAGCTCACGGCAACGCCGGATCCTTAACCCACTGTGCAAGGCCAGGGATCGAACCCACAACCTCATGGTTCCTAGTCGGATTCGTTAACCACTGAGCCACAACGGGAACTCTCTAAACTGGGCTTTTCAAAACAGCAGAACACTATGGAATTAACCAAAGAATTCATTAAAAGACAAAACAATGAAGTAATTAAGACAGAATCACATATAGTCCAAAAGAGAAAGAAAAAAGGGCATGGGAATAGGAACTTCCTTTCCAACTTCCAAACTTTTTCTTTTTGCTTTTTTTTGTTTTGCTTTTTTAGGGCCACACTGGCGGCATATGGAAGTTCCCAGGCCAGGGGTTGCATCAGAGCTACAGCCTACACCACAGCCACAGCAACTCAGGATCCAAGCCACATCTGTGACCTACACCACAGCTCACAGCAACGCCAAATCCTTAACCCACTGAGCAAGGCAAAGGATCAAACCTACAACCTCGTGGATACTAGTCAGGTTCATTACCCCTGAGCCACGATGGGAACTCCAAAACTAACTTAACTTCTTACAGTTCTCTAGTTCCCACTTCTAGTCAATTACAAGGTCCAGTCAAACTGCGTGTTCTCAGGTTCAATGGGATACCTACCACTGTACCCTTAAAATAAGCTCTTCTTCCCTTCTGTTTAAACTAGATCAAATTTCTATCTGGTTTCTATCATTTCTGCAACCAAATGATTCTTCAGTAAAATAGGGAGTTAAGGAGGAGAAGCACCCTAGGATGACTTCCAGGTCTCTGGCTTGGGTAGTATACTCGTTAGGCCAGCGAATGTAGAAGAAACGGGCTTACAAATAAAACGCTGTTATGGCAATATCAGCATAACTACAAATTACAGCACTTTCCAATAACGGGGGAACTGTACACGTTTAATATAAAAGAAAGAAAACAAAGGAGATATGAACAACTCTCTTCAACTACATGAAGTTTTACCCCCTCTGTAACTGGAGAGTAAACTTACTTCAGAAGCCAGAACTGGAATGACTGGATAAAACGAACAGAAAGAGAAGTAGGTTTAATTATAGGAAGACCTCACACTAAATAGGCCATCTTAAAAGGAATGGACTGTGCCCATAGAAATAAGGTGAAAGTCGGCCTCAAAATGTGGTCCCCAGACCAGCAGCAGAAGAACCACCTGTGAACTTGTTAGAAATGCACATTCTCAGGCCTCACCCTAGACCTCCTAAATCAAAAATTCTGGGGGAGAGGACCAGCAACCTGTGTTTTAACAAGCGCTCCAAGTGATTCTGAAGCACACTAAAGTCTGACAACCACCAGACTAAATAAAGTACTTTCAACATAATGCCCGGACACAGAGGTAGGTTGCTCAATTATGAGGACCCTGTCACAAATTATTTGAACTTGATTTAAAGTACTCATGTTTGCAATAAGTTTACTTTCTTAATTAAATGAAAGTAGGTTCTTAGTAAATACTACAACAGTCAGTTCACTTATGTTACAACATTCTTTTTCCTTTTTTTGTTTTTGTTTTTGCTTTTTAGGGCCACACCTGCAACATATGGAAATTCTCAGGCCACGGATCCAATCAGACCTGCAGCCGGCCTACGTCACAGCCCCAGCAACATAGGATCCAAGCTGCATCTGTGACCTACACTACAGCTCACTGCAACACCCGAGCCTTAACCCACTAAGCGAAGCCAGAGATCCTGGGATCGTACCTGCATCCTCATGGATACTAGTTGGGTTTGTTACTGTTGAGCCACAACAGGATCTCCACAACATTCTTTCCTAAGTGAGACTTTTTTAAATGCAGAATTACAGTTTACATGCCAGGAATTACATGTAACCTGTATTTATCTATTGTAGAAATACTATGATAATAATATATCTAATATACAACATGTAAATTTCAACTGTTTTTAAAAAAAAAAAAGTTGAAAATTGCCTGACCACAAAATCTCTACATACTCCTTCCAATTCTAAGAGCTTATAGCTCTCTTTTAATTCAGAGTTGTGACTTTTTTGCCTATTGCTCTGGGAGTCCTCACAGAGTACGCCTTCTCTTGGTCAGAACCATCTATCTCCTTCTTCCACAATAACAAAGAAAATCTCAGGCGTACTCTATCCATAAGGTTAGTGCTGTGCTTCTACTGTATCCTGTTAAGGACAGGATTAGAAGTAAAGGACTCACAGCTGAAAACAGAAGTCTACACTCTAAAAACTTGCCTATCAGGCTAAAAACCAGGTTTACAGCAAAAAAGAGAATGCTGAATCTTGGAGTTCTTGCTGTGGCGCAATGAATTAATAAGAATCAGACTGCAGTAGCTCAGGTCACTGAGAAGGTGTGGGTTTGATTCTCAGCCCAGTCCGGTGGGTTATAGGATCAACAGCTGGGATTCAATCCCTGGCACAGGAACTTCCACATGCCACAGGTGCAGCATTAAAAAAAAAAAAGAGAAAGAGAGCTTAAGGAGTTCCCTGGTGGCACAGTAGGTTGATGACCCAGCACTGTCACTGTTTTGGCTTGGGTCACTACTGTGGCATGGGTTCAATCCCTAGCCCAGGAACTTTTGCATGCCATGGGCATGGCCAAAAAAAAATAAGTCAGCTTAAAAATGGTAAAGAAGTTTTGTGGCATTTTACTTGCCCTTGCCCTACTCACTCTTTGACATGGAGGCAGCCGTGAAGACATCAGCGGGTGTCCAGTGTGGGACCCTGGTCCCTGTTCCAGGAGCAGAATAAACCTTATTTGCAAATTACTGTTTATGTCTGTTCTAACTTGTCTGGGAGCTACCTAAATGACTGATACAAGGCACTCCTCTTTCTATTTCACCTAACTCAGAATCTATTCAAGATGGAAAAGCAATAAGCACTGCTTAAAATACTGTAAGATGATCCACATACCCACAGCCACTGAGGCAAAAGATTACTAATGAGACATACAACAGATTGCCTGAGGTCTGGGAGGAAAAGGAGAGGTTTCTCTGGGAAATTAGGGCAGTCAAAAACACCCGTGTACATAAGGTTCTTTGGAAAGACTACAACAAAAATGTATGCTCAGGAAAGACCTGAAAAGATTTTAAGCTTTAAACTTTCAGTCACTGATCCCTAGACTCAGTACAAGTCTGGTTAAGAGTGGAAGGAAGACACAAAGTCAACCTGCAAAGAAGTGTTTGTTTGTTTGTTTGTTTGTTTGTTTAGTTCCTGGTAATCTAGGAAATCTTCATCAAAACACAAGCTAAGGAACAGAGGCTTCAGTACCACACACAGTAAGAAACAGTTTCCACCAAAAAGGCTGGGAAAACTCACTAGATAAATGGACAACTATGGCCTTCAATAATCAAAAAACAGCAAACCATGGGGGAAAGGGAAAGGTTATATTCCAGAATTACCAATATTCAAACATCCACTTTTCAAAAACGAATAAAATTTTAAAAATGACAAGACATACAAAGAAATAAGAAAGTACAGCCCACTCAAAGAATCAAAATACATTAATGGAGGAAGGCCAGGAGTTCCCGTCATGGCTCAGTGATTAACAAATCCGACTAGGAACCATGAGGTTGCGGGTTCAATCCCTGGCTTTGCTCAGTGGGTTAAGGATCTGGCGTTGCCGTGAGCTGTGGTATAGGTTGCAGATGCAGCTCGGATCCTGCGTTACTGTGGCTGTGGGGTAGGCCGGCAGCTACAGCTCCTATTAGACCCCTAGCCTGGGAACCTCCATATGCTACAAGTGTGGCCCTAGAAAAGGCAAAAAGACCAAAAAAAAAAAAAGGAAGGCCAACACTGGACTTAGCACTAAACTTTATCCATTGTCTTAAATAGGCTTGTATCAGTAAAGGAAAACATGGACAAAGAATTAAAGAAAATCAAGAAAACAATGCATGAACAAAATTAGACTATCAACAAAAATACAGAAATTACAAAGAGGAAACAAACAGAAATTCTGGAGATCAAAGGACCAATAAGTAAGTTAAAAAACTCAGTAGGGGGTTCAATAGCAGATTTGAGCAGGCAAGGACAGAATCAACAATCTTGAAAACAAGACAATTAAAACCATACAGTCTAGGAGTTCCCACTGTGGTACAGTATGTTAAGAATCCAACTGCAGTAGTTTGGGTCTCCATAGAGGCCTGGGTGCAGTCCCTGACCCAGTACAGTGGGTTAAAGGATCCAGCGTTGCTGTGGCTGTGGTATAGGTCACAGCTGAAGTTCAGATTTAACCCCTGGCCGGACTGCTACAGGTGCGACCATTAAAAAAAAAGGAAAAAACTATACAGCCTGATGAGCAGAAAAAAAGAATAAAGAAAAGTGAAAAGTCTAAGGGACCAGGGTGACATCTTCAAAAGAAAAACTATATGCATCATCCCAGAAGGAAAAGAGAAAGAGAAAGGAAGAGTATCTGAATAACACCTGAGGAGTTCCTGCTGTAGCACAACAGGATCGGTGGTGTCTCTGAAGTGCTGGGATAAAGCACAGTGGGTTAAAGGATCCAGCACTGCCACAACTGAGGCATGGGTTGCAGCTGTGGCTCAGATCTGATCTGATCCGATCTGATCAAATCCCTGGACCACGGAATTCCATATGCTGCAAAGCAGCCAATAAATTAAAAAAAAAATCAAAAACATAAACATCAAAAAAAAATTCAAACTTCTTGAAAAAAAAAATGGCTGAAAACATCCCAAATTTGATGAAATACATGAAACTACATGTCCAAGAAGCTCAATGAACTTTAAGTAGGTTAAACTCAAAGAGATACACAACTAGACATATAATCAAACTGTCACAGCCAACAACAAAGAGAAATATTCAGAACAGTAAAAGATACTACTCATCATATACAGGGAATCCCCAATCAGACTAACACCAATTTTGCATTAGCAATATGAAGTCCAGAATATATATACACATATATATTCACACACACAAACACATATTCATTCCTTTTCCAATTCTTTTCCATTATAGGTTATTACAAGATAGTGAATAGTTTTCTATGCCATACAGTATGACCTTGAATCACTT
Source organism: Catagonus wagneri (assembly GCA_004024745.2). Lineage (NCBI taxonomy): Eukaryota > Metazoa > Chordata > Mammalia > Artiodactyla > Tayassuidae > Catagonus > Catagonus wagneri. The sequence goes on from PVHT020000066.1 coordinate 27,985,347, forward strand.
TGCTATATACCAGAAACTAACACAACATTGTAAATCAACTACACTTCAATTTTTTTAAAAACTAGAGGGAGTTCCCATTATGGCGCAGCAGAAATAAATCCAACTAGTAACCATAAGGATGCAGGTTTGATCCCTGAGTTCGACCCCCGGCCTCACTCAGTGGGTTAAGGATCTGGCGTTGCCATGAACTGTGGTGTAGGTCACAGACGAGGCTCGGATTTGGTATTGCGTGGCTGTGAATGTAGGCCAGCATCTGCAGCTCCAAATGGACCCCTAGCCTGGGAGCTTCCATATGCCAATTTGAAATAAATATAAGTAAATAAATAAATAGATAAAGTAAAAAATTAGAGAGATATGAACATGGTGATGAGCAATAAATATATAGTCATTTATATAATTATAAATAAGAGTTCATTAAAAGGGAAAGAATATAGTACATAAGACTATATAATCTGACAATGTAGATATAGGTCAACCACAAAATGAGGAGGAAGATGGAGACAGCATATACAAAAAAATTTAACAGTTTTCATTAATCACTGGGTAGTAATCTAGTTAACATATTATAAAGCAAACTAGTAATTCTTGGATATTCTAATTTTATCATCCCCTGAATCTTTGGGAACATGACTCCTGTTACGAAAGAGAGGAGACACTAATATATGGGAGATTAAGTTTCTAAACATTCTGTAGTCCTTTGTAAATATCACTGTCAATTGCCAAGGTAGTTTTTATTACACATATTTCTTAACTCCATCCACTGAAAAGTCATAGGAACAATAACCAACCTAGTAGCAATTCGTATCCTTAGGATCTAGACTGCAGTTGTTCTGAAACACCATTTCCCAGTAAATGAAACCAGGAATTCTCAAAGAAACAGCCAATTCCAGGTCTAAGGTGGAAAATGAGCTTGACATGAGAGATAGAAAGACAACTGTCAAAACTATTAGGATCAAATCAAAAAGACTAAGGAATGGGAATTCCCATTGCGGCTCAGCAGAAACAAACCCGACTAGCATCCATGAGGATGCCGGTTCGATCCCTGGCCTCACCCAGAGGGTTAAGGATCCAGCGCTGCCATGAGCTGTGGTGTAGGTCACAGATGGGGCTTGGATCCCGAGCTGTTGTGGCTGTAGTGTAGGCTGGCAGCTGCAGCTCGGATTCAACCCCTAGCCTGGGAACTTCCGTATGTCACGGGTATGGCCCTAAAAAAATGACCCAAAAAACCCCCTCTGCGTTCCCCTTGATGACAGTGGAAACGAATCCGACTAGTATCCATGAGTATGTAGGTTCAATCCCTGGCCTTATTTGGTGGGTTGGGGATCCAGCATTGCCGTGGACTGTGTTGTGCATCACAGACGCAGCTTGGATCCCACATTGCTGTGGCTGTGGCGTAGGCCAGTGGTTGTAGTTCCAATTCGACCCCTAGACCAAGAACTTCCATGTGCTGCAGGTATGGCCCTAAAAAAAATAAATTAAATAAATAAAATAACTGATCACCATCTGAAGATGACAGGGAATCAATTTATTACCTTAAAAACTAGATAAATAAAAGGCCTTTCTTACATTAAACTATACCACTGGGAACCAAACAGTAGATAAGGACAAGATTCGCCTTAAAATGTTATGTCACCTAATAAATGAAAACAAAATGAAAGAATTACATCACCACTTTGAAACTCCCAATTAGTGAATCTCAGCACTGAGCATCAACAACTGTTACTATCAAAGAGCAAAAGCAGACATCATGTGCCTCTTGTTGAAAGAACGCGTTACCAGTATTAATTTTGCCAAAGGAACTGAACCTGAGGCTGATTAAGCCTCTGCATCCAGCTATAATTTTCAAGAAATACAAAAGACAGAAAACATTTTGAAATGCACCATGACTATGCAATCTAGACTGTGGGAAACTCTACAGGCTAAATGCCCCAAGGTTTTTCAACATGTAAGTTTTATTTTATTTTAATTTTCTTTATTTAAAGTATAGTTGATTTGCAGAGTTCCCCTCATGGCACAGTGGTTAACGAATTCAACTAGGAACCATGAGGTTGCAGGTTCGATCCCTGGCCTTGCTCAGTGGGTTAACGATCCGGAGTTGCCATGAGATGTGGTGTAGGTCGCAGACGCGGCTCAGATCCCGCGCTGCTGTGGCTCTGGTGTAGGCCGGCAGCCGTAGCTCCGATTAGACCCTTAGCCTGGGAATCTCCACATGCCGCGGGTAGGGCCCTAAAGAACAAAAAAAAAAAAGGACAGTTGATTTGCAATGCTGTGTCAATTTCTGCTATACAGCAAATTGACTCAGTTATACAGATATATATTCTTTTTTATATTCTTTTCCATCATGGTCTATCCCAGGAGACTGGATAGAGTTCCTTGTGCTGTACAGTAGGACCCTGCTGTTTACCCTCAACTCATAAATGTTAAAGAAAAGCAAGTGATAGAAGGAAAACCTAAAGATTAAAAGAGACAAACATATCTAGTTCCTTTTTTTTTCCTTTTTATACCACACCTGCTAAGGGGTCTTTCCCAGCCTAGGGGTCAAATCGGAGCTGCAGCTGCTGCCTACGCCATAGCCAGAGCAATACAGAATCTGAGCCACAACTTGCAGCAACATTGGATCCTTAACCCATGGAGTGAGGCCAGAGATGCAACCCGCATCCTCACCCAAATCCTATGTTGGGTTCTTAACCCGCTGAGCCATAACAGGAACTCCACATATAGAGCTTTTAAAAACGGGCACGATACCAATCGACAGACACTTAATAAAGACTGTAAGATGTGTTAGTCATTAAAAAGTAAATTAATAAATAAGGACAAAAAATAAAATAAAAATGGGCAACATTTTTTTTTGGCTTTAGTCGATTTTATTTACAGCTTGTTTTTTTTTTACATTTCAGAGCATTACACAATTACATTTTCTCATTTTCTGACCTGCAAACAGATACCTTAAATGGAAGTATTTTTTAAAAATTATCAAACTAGGTACATCCAAAAATGCAATAATTACACATATGACAATTAACTCACAAACTGTAATTTACCAGGACGTATCCTAAGAATTTAGGAACAGTCTGTCAGTCAGGAGAAATCTGACCAAATTTAGCAATCAACTATTTACATATCCAAAGACAAACTTATCTAAACTCCCAAACCAAAAATTTGACAGTTTTTAAGTCTCCATTAAACAAAAACAGTGATGATTCAGACCTAGCCAGCCTTGACAGTCTGAACTCCCCTCTACTGGGCTATTTCCCCAGTCTGCAACTCAACAGCAAGCATCTCAGTTTGTCAAAGTACTAAGTATCAAACTCTTGTGCCATTAAGCACATAGAACAGCTAAGTGTTGATTAATTAAAAAACAAGTAGTCATTAAACATCCACACTATTTGCCCCAGCTCACCAGCCCTTACTATGATCCCTAATATGCAAGCTGTGTCACACAGTGACAGGCTATGTTTTGTATGTGTATGTATCCATGTATATATACACACACATATATGTACATATGTGTGTACCTATACACACATACACACAGTACTAGGTACAAATGGCAATTAACAGTCCCTGCAAAAATTCATTTTCAGTTGAGGCTATGGCTCCTATGCCTTGGGATTTTAGATCTCAAAACTGAAAAACACTGATAAAATCTCACTTAAGACAAAATTTGATTGCTTGTTCAGTTTAAGCTTCTCATTCTAAAAATGGCTATAAGGTTAAGTATAAAAAAGCAGCCAACTGAGTGCAATTTCTCTCTCCAGTTTGGCCAAGCTATTTCGTAGGCTAGAAAATCTGTAGCGCCTTCCAAAGGTTCTTGCCTACCTTACTGTCCACGTTCACGTTTCAAACTGTGTCAACAGAGCCCGCATTTCAGGGGTCAGAAAATGGGCAATATTTTTAATGAGAACCTGCTGTATAGCATGAGAAAACCTACTCGATAGTTTGTAATAACCTATATGGGAAAAAAGAATGGATATATTTATATGCATGACTAATTCACTTGTACATCTGAAACTAATACAACATTGTAAGTCAACTGTACTCCAATAAAATTAAATTTTAAAAAATGAGCAAGACTAAACTGTAATGTCTTAGATACAAACTTATACGGAAATATAAGAAAATGATTACTTATACCATGAGAGTGATTACTTCTGGAGGGAGGGAGGGGACTATAATTGAGTTGGGCACAGTGAAAAGAATCTCTAGAACAGCTGGCAAAATTCTTTTTCTTCACCTGGGTAACGGTTATAAGGGTATTCATCTTATAGTTCATTAAACTATCCATTTGTTTTTACTGCTTTTCTACTTATTATATTTTACAATAAACAAGTTAAATAGGAAAAAAAGGAGAAAAGAAAGAAGAAAAACCACAAAACAAGTGGTCTACTACAAAAGTAAGGGAATATTTTGCCACACATAAAAATACCACAGTGACAGAGAATAAACACAATAAAACCATAGAAGCAAACATTTAGGGAGATCTAATTCAAACTTGGCATTTAAAACCTTGATTTAACTACAAAAACAACACTGTAAAATAGACATCCTTACTTCGAATTCAAACCTACTAAACTACTAAGGGAATTCAAACCTAGACCAAAGTATACTTCTCCTCAATATTCTATTTAAATGACATTAATAAAGAATTCACATTAATAAGAAAAGTAAAAATAGTCTATAATAAAAACATGAAAACACATAAATAAGGAAATCACAGAAAACAAATTTTCAAAAAAAAAACAGTAAATCTACAAATATTCTTAACCTCACTAATAATCAGAGAAATGTATTTAAAGCATTGAGATGCCATCTAAACATAGCAAATTAACAAAAAGTATTATCCTGATAACACCAAGGGTTGGCAAGGACAGAGGGAAACATCACAGGTCAAAGTACATACTGATACAATCACTGTAGAAAGTAATCTGGCAATAAAATCCAGCATGAGAAACTCTTGTATATGTACACAAGGATATTTACTTCTAATATGGAAAATGGAAATAACCTAATTGTTTATATATTATACCAATTATTTATTCGAAAGAATGCTGCAGAGTTGTGTTGTGGCTCACCGGTAACGAACCTGACAGAGATCCATGAGGATGCAGGTTCGATTCCTGGCCTCACTCAGTGGGTTAAGGATCTGGCATTGCCATGAGCTGTGGTGCAGGTTGCAGATGGGGCTCGGATTCCACACTGCTATGGCTGTGGTGTAGGCCAGTAGCTGTAGCTCCGATTCGACCCCTAGCCTGGGAATTTCCACATGCCGCAGGTGCAGCCCTGAAAAAAGACCCTCCCCTAAAAAATGCTACATAGCTGTTAAAACTGACTAAATTAATCTAAACATATTAACACAGATTAAGGTTGGCAAACTTCAACTGTAGGCCATATCCTATCCGCAGGCCATTTATGTCTGGCCTTGAAGCTAAAAAGTGGGATCCTTAACCCACTGAGCAAGGCCAGGGATCCAAACCATGTCTTAATGGGTACTAGTTGGGTTCATTACTGCTGAGCCACAAAAGGAACTCCCTAAAAATAGTTTTACATTTGTAAACAGCTAGAAAACAAAGCAATAGAACAATATTTTCTAAAATATTACTATCAATATTAAAGAATATGAAAATTATGTGAAATTCCAATGTCAGTGTTTATATGTAAAGTTTATTAGAATCTAGCCAAGTTGATTCATTAACGTATTGCTTTAGGAATGCTACAACAGCAGAGTTGAGTATGTAGTTGTGAGAGACAGTATGACAAAGCCCAAAGTATTTATTATCTGGGCCTTTACAGAAAAAGTTTGCTGACTCATGACATAATCCTCATAATTCTCAAAAACAATGTTGACTAAAATAAGGTCAGAGAGCAAAAGGGCACATACAATAATACATAATTTATATAAAATTTAAAAACAAATATTCTTACATCTTGTTTATGGATTAATATCTTTAGTAATGAATTTTTTTCCACTAATGCAATATTTTAATACACACCATCTTCAGGTTTCGTCTGTTTTGCACAAAATCATAAAGCCAATGAAAGTACAGAAATATAAAACTAATCTTAATTCCAAATCTATACACCCCAGTTTATCTCTCTAAAATAATCTGATAGTTAAAATGAAAATGAAAGCACCTTCAATTTTCCTTTTTTTTTTTTGGCTGTGCTGATAGCATACAACAACTCCAAGCCCAGAGTTCTTGTCGTGGCTCAGTAGTTAACAAATCCAACTAGGAAACATGAGGTTGCAGGTTCAATCCCTGGCATCGCTCAGTGGGTTAAGGATCCGGCGCTGTGGTGAGCTGTGGTGTATGTAGGTCGCAGACGCGGCTCGGAACCCGCGTTGCTGTGGCTGTGGCGAAGGCCGGCAGCTGCAGCTCCTGTTAGACCCCTAGCCTGGGAACCTTCATATGCCGCGGGTACAGACCTGAAAAGACAAAAAGAAAATTCCAAGGCCAACTCCGAATCCATGCCACAGCAGCGACCCAAGCTGCAGCAGTGACAATGCCAGATCCTTAACCTGCTGAGCCAGCACGGAACTAACTCCAAAGCATTTTTAATGTTTTAAGAGCACAGGCTCTAGAACCAAGGCTCTTCTGGGCTCTTATTACTTACCACTTGGAGGATTTTGAAAAAGGACAACAGGATACCCGCATGCAAAGGAATGAAATTAGACTCTCACCTCACATTATATACTAAAATTAGCTCAAAATGGATAAAAAAACCTAAATATAAAGGCTAAAACCGGAGTTCCCTTCGTGACTCAGTGGTTAACGAATCTGACTAAGAACCATGAGGTTGTGGGTTCGATCCCTGGCCTTGCTCAGTGGGTTAAGGATCCGTTGCTGCCATGAGCTGTGGTGTAGGTTGCAGACGTGGCTCGGATCCCGCATTGCTGTGGCTTTGGCAAAGGCCGGCAGCTACAGCTCCTGTTAGACCTCTAGCCTGGGAACCTCCATATGTCGCGGGTGCAGCTCTACATAAAGGCAAAAAGACCAAAAAAAAAAAAAAAAAGGCTAAAACCATTAAACTGGTAGAAGAAAACATAAGTAAATGTTCGTGACCTTGGATTCAGCAATGGTTTCCTAGTTATGACACCAAAATCTCAAGCAACAAACTAAAAATATAAATTGTACTTCATCAAAATTTTAAAATGTATCAAAGAAAGTGAAAGACAATCCACCAAATGGGAGAAAATACCTGCAAATCATTTATCTGATAAGAGTCCAGCGTCCAGAATAAATACAGAAATCTTAAAATTCAACAATAACCCAATTTAAAAATGGGCAAAGAATTCTCTACTAACAATGACCTGAGCTCTGCTCCTTGATGGGAAAATCAGCAGAACCTGTAGGATCTTATTTGCAATTGAAAGGAAAAAAAAGGCAAAGGATTTGAATAGACATTTCTAGGAAGAAGATATGCAAATGGTCAACAACTATATAAAAAGATGCTCAACATCATTAACCTACAGGGAAATGCAAATAAAAAATACAAAGAGATATCATTTATATGCAGTAGGATGACTACATTTTTTTAAATAGCAAGGTTATGGACAGCTGGAACCCTGTAAATTGCCAGTGGCAATGTCAAAATGGTATACCCATTGTGGAAAACGGTTTAGCAATTCCTCAAAAAGCTCAACATAGAATTATCATATGACCCAGAAATTCCACTCCTGTATACAGAAACAAAAAATTGAAAAACAGGTGTACAGACAAAGCTTGTACACAAATGTTCACAGCAGCACTACCACAATCTCCAAAAGGTAGAAAGAACGCAAATGCTCATCAGTTGAATAAACAAAATGTGGTATATCCACATAATGGAATACTATTCAACCATAAAAAAGAATGACATATGATGATATAGGCTACATTGTGAACAAATCCAAAAACATTATATGTGAAAGAAGCCAGACATAAAAGGACACATATCATATGATTCCATTTATATGAAAAGTCCACAGACAGAGAAAACGTATTAATCGTTGCCAGGGCAGAGGAAGGAGGAAATGGTAAGTGACCACTGGAGTAATGAAAATGTTCTAGAATTAGATGGTGGTGAAGGCTGTACATCTGAATGTACTGAATGTCACTAACTGTAAATTTTATGTTAAATGTATTTTACCATAATTTAAGAAGTCAAAGCATATGTGGAGGTAGGCTTTCTGGGGCCGTACTTCCTTCAGAAACCTATTAAAATGAGAACAGGGGAGTTCTCTTGTGGTGCAGTGGGTTAAGGACAGGGAGTCGTCACTGCTGTGGCAAGGGTTCAGTCCTTGGCCCAGAAACATTCACATGTTGCAGGTGCAGTCAAAAATAAAATAAAGTAAGAAGAGCTAAGGGTGTTCCTATTGTGGCGCAGCGAAAACGAATCCCACTAGGAACCATGAGGTTGCAGGTTCAATCTCTGGCCTCACTCAGTGGGTTAAGGATCCGGCATTGCTGTGAGCTGTGGTGTAGGTCACAGACATGCCTCAGATCCTGTGTTGCTATGGCGTGGTGTAGGCTGGCAGCTGTAGCTCTGATTTGACCCCTAGCCTGGGAACCTCCATATGCTGTGGGTACAGCCCTAAAAAGAAAAAGAAAAGAAAGAGGAGCTGAAACCGGTCACCTTCCTCTCTGGCTTCTCTGGGTTTCCTTCTGGCTTTTTTCCTCTTCCACAGGCTGGACTGACAAAGTGAGAAATTCCTACAGACAGCTCTCACTAGCCACCAAGATCTGAAAGAGTGTGGGGTCTGCCACAGACAGAGGAAAACAAGCTTTTCCAGATCTCCCAGGTATTCCTGGTAAAGGCCTTTACATGCATTCAAAACGGTCATTACCCAAAACACTGTGGGCCTCTAAAAAATGAAGGTTCTAGGTGACCTATACCCAAAATAAGAGGATTTCAAATACAGTCCTAGTGAGGACTATATTAAGGTTGGAAGGCTGTGGTAAAGACTAGCTAGATTGTGAGCAAAACTTCCTCCTGGGCACAATCTAAAAGACATGCCCAGGAGGAAGTTAGGCTAGGCCTTGTGACTGAATTCTGGCAATGGAATATAGGTAAGTGAGTAAACCATTTCCAGGTCTGGCCCATCAGCCACTCCCACAAGATCCCCCTCTTACCACCTCAGGGGACCTTGGAAGCCATGTGTAGAAAACGGTAGAGCTTCCATCAATCTGGGTCCTTTTGAATGTATTTGTTATAGCAACTAGTGTTCTTAAATAAAAAAAGGCTACTGGGAGTTCCTTTTGTGGCACAGTGGTTAACAAATCCAACTAGGAACCATGAGGTTGCGGGTTCAATCTCTGGCCTTGCTCAGTGGGTTATCAATCCAGCATTGCCGTGAGCTGTGGTATAGGTCACAGACACAGCTCGGATCCGGCATTGCTGTGGCTGTGGCGTAGGCTGGCAGCTGTAGCTCCGATTAGAACCCTTGTCTGGGAACCTCCATGTGCCACAAGTACGACCCTTAAAAAAAAAAGGCTACTAACATGAGAGCTAGTAATAAAATGTCCCTTTCTCTTACTGGTCAAAGGCAGGACTCAGATTCCCTGGGGTCATCTGGAAAAAATCATCTTGATATCACCTCTCCGAAATAACTTAAAGACTTTTTAAAAATTAATACCAACTATTCAAAAGCTCTTATATCATTAAAGCATTCCTGCAGGCCTCAAACAGTCATGAAAATTAGAAAATCTGACATTATTATATCGCCTCTGCTTTGATGAAATACAGGCAGAGAAACTATACGGCTTGTTAATCTCCCAACAAATTAAAGGTTAAAGAATTTGTGCATCTGCTACTCAGGTTCACCCTTAGGAAGTATTTTATTACATTAAAGTTAGTACAACTAAAATAATATCACAGAATTTTAAAATGTGGTTTCCTTGGCCTAAATTTGCTTTTAATTACATTCTAAAACCTAGGGAGACTATAATATCTTCTAAACCAGTTACTTAAAAAAGAAAACCATAAAGGTTTCCCTAAAGGGAAAAAATGCACAAATTAAAGCCATCTTTCCAAGCTGAACAAAGTAAAAGAACAGTTCGATAATACCAACAGATCAAAGATCAAGCCATATCTTTTTCTATTACATCTCCTTCTAAAACCAGATAAGAACACAGAAAAATACAAACTCTGTACTCACACTCTATGCATGCGCCTTAAAAATATAATGATAGGAGTTCCCATCATGGCGCAGTGGGAACAAATCCGACTAGGAACCATGAGGTTGCGGGTTCGACCCCTGGCCTCACTCAGTGGGTTAAGGATCTGGCGTTACCGTGAGCTGTGGTGTAGGCTGCAGATGCGGCTTGATCTGACGCTGCTGTGGCTGTGACCTGGGCCGGCAGCTCTAGTTCCAGTTAGACCCCCTAGCCTGGGAACCTCCATATGCTGCAGGTACAGCCCTAAAAAAAACAAACAAACAAACAAATAAATAAATAAATAAAATAATGATAATTAACCATTATTGAGCACTGATTATTATCAAGGCTTTGTAATAAATATTTTACATGAATTAAATTCTAACAATAACCTATAAAATTGGTAACGATATTATCTCCATTACATATATATGGGATAATTAAAGCTTAGAAAACTTAAGTAACTTGCATCAGGTCACAGAGTTGGAATCTGAAGTCAGAATGACTTATTCACTACAGTAATACTTCTTATTCACTCAAGAAGTGTTTATTTAGTGCCTCCTACACACAATTCTAGAAGCTGGAGATACAGAAGTGCATAAAAAAGACCCAAATTCCTACTCTCATGAACCATATATTCAAATGTGTGAAAATGACAATAAACGACAAATATGTGATAATAATGGGTGAATAAAGGACATGAATAAAAAGAGGGAAAGGGAATGACTAAGAGTATTACTTTAAAGACACTGGTCAAGGAGTTCCCTGGTGACCTAGTGGTTGACTCAGTGTTGTCAATGCCATGGCTCAGGTTCCATCCCAGACCTGGGAACTTCCACGTGCCACAAGCACAGCCCAAAATAAAGGAAGGCCTCTCTGAGGAGGTAATATCTGAACAGAGAACTAAATGGAACGAGGAGGCCAGCCATATAGATTTATCTGGAAAAATAACACCTCAGTATATAAGTCCTCAAATAATAATTTTTAAAATGTCCTCACACAGGAGCATGCTTAATATATGTGGAGACCACAAAGGCAGCCAGTGTACTAGAGCTCAATACAAGAGGAAGAACAGCAAGAAAATGCGGTTACGGAAGGCAAAGAGGCAGATCGTGCAGAATCTTACAGGACAAAATAAGAACTTTCGATTTTGATTGACTGTGATGGAAAGCCGATTTAGGGTTTTGAGTAGGGGGTGATAAACTTTGATGTTAGCTTTTATAGGATGATACTGATCTTGCTGTATGCAAATTATCATGGGCGCGGAGAATAATAGAACCAGGAAGACAGGTTAGGAGGCAATTATAGCAATCCATGAAAGATGACAAACTAAGAGCTCCCACTGCGTCTCAGCAGGTTGAGAACCCAATGTAGTCTCCAAGAGGCTGCAGTTCAATCCCTGGCCTTGCTCAGTGGGTTAAGGATCCAGCGTTGCTGCAAGCTCATGCACAGGTCGAAAATGTGGCTCGGATCCAGTGTTGCTGTGGCTATGGCACAGGCCTCAGCCGCAGCTCCAAATCGATCCCTAGCCTGGGAACTTCCATATGCCACCGATGTGGTGGTAAAAAGAAAAAAAAAAGGAAAAAAGAAAGATGACAAGCTAGCCTTAGGGCGGAGATGGAGCTAATGGCAAAGTCTCATGAAAGGTGAAATGTATCACCAATCAGATCTGATGGGCTGAATGTGGAATATGAAGTTAAGAAAAGAATCAAGAAGTTCTCGGAGTTCCCTCTGTGGCTCAGTGGTTAAGGAATCCGACTAAGAACCATGAGGTTGCGGGTTTGATCCCTGGCCTTGCTCAGTGGGTTAAGGATCCGGCGTTGCCGTGAGCTGTGGTGAAGGTTGCAGACGCGGCTCAGATCCCACGTTGCTGTGGCTGTGGCGAAGGCTGGCAGCTACAGCTCCTGTTAGACCCCTGGCCCGGGAATTTCCATATGCTATGGGTGCGGTTCTACATAAAGGCAAAAAGACAAAAAAAAAAGAAGAAGAAGAAGAAGAAGTTCTCTTGTGGCACACCTGGTTGGGTTAGGATATGGCATTATCACTGCAGCAGCTTGGGTCAATGCTGTGGTGTGGGTTCAATTCCTGGCCTGGGAATTGGCGCGGCCCCAATACTACTACTACTACCACTACCACTACTACTACTACTGATGCTGATACTCCTAATAATAATAAGAAATAAAAGCAACTGGTTGAGTGACATGAAGACTGGGTTTGGCCACTGGGCTTTGGCCAATGATGACCTTAACCTTAAGTGTTTCCGTGGAACAATAAAGACTAAGCCTGACTGGAATGGGTTCAAAAGGAATGAAAGGAGAGGAAGGGAAAGAAGATATAGACAGCTCTTTCAAGTAGTTTTGTTATAAAGAAGAGCACTTTCCCACTCATAGACAATTGTTTCATATCCTTTGCTCTTTTGCCTGAATAACTGCAAGAGCCTCTTATTTGGTCTCTCTGCTTCCATATACCCATTCAGTCAATGCTCAACAGAGTAGCCATATATATGGATGGGATTAAAACGAATGTATGATCATGTAATTCCTCTGCTCCAAACTTTCCAGTAGCTAGCCTTTAACCCAATAACTTCATTTTCAAACCCCCTTGGAGCCCCAAGTATGTATATTACTGATGAAAAACAACCAACATCTGCTGATAAAGAGTAATAATCACCAAGGTACCTTAAGGATTTTCCCAAGAAAGTACAAAGCTAGGTGGCAAATTTAGCAGAGAACCACAGATGAGAAAAATCTGTAAGCAGATGCTCCTACCCTCATCAGCAAATACTGTTCAACTTGCTTCCATCATCCCAGGCTCTCTGCTCCTAGTACCTTTTTTTTTTCTTTTTTCTTTTTAGGGCCGCACCCTTTTTAGGGCTGCACATGGAGGTTCCAAGCCTAGAGGTTGAATCAGAGCTGTAGCCACCAGGCTGCACCACAGCCACAGCGACTCCAGATCCAAGTCTGGTCTGCAACCTATACCACAGCTTACGGCAATGACAGATCCTTAAGCCACTGAGTGAGGCCAGGGATCAAACTCATGTCCTTGTGGATACTAGTCGGGTTTGTTACTGCTGAGCCACGACAAGAACTACTGCTACCAGTACCTTTGATGAAAACAAATCTTCCAAAGGTAACAGTTCTGCAGGAGCTAGCCCTTACTCATATTACTTCTGGATAAGAGGGGAGGGAGGGCTAGTGAACATTCTGGGTTGAAAAAGCAGTTAAAAAACAAGTAAGACCATCCTCCTCCCCTATTTACAATCCTTTTACATAGTACTAAAGACTTTCCATAATCTAGATTCTTTTAGTCTCTTAACTCATCATCTATGCCTTCAAGTTCAAGTCCCAACAATACCAAATTGATTACAGTTTCCTACACAATATATGCAGCCTCCCCTCTGTGTGTCTTCTGCCCTGTGGTTTTGCCATAGTACTAGCATTATAGTGCAGAAAAAAGAGAAGATACTGATTTCCATGAAAATGATTTGTAAAGTTCCATAATGGTGCTGAGGAATTTGAGAAACTAAAATTGAACACCATCTTCTTCCGTCCTCAAAAATGTCTCATTTCCTTTACTGATCTATTTCTGTCCTACTACCACTATTACTCAAGTCACCCAAATTCAAAATATTTGTATCATTTTCTATTAATTCATCCATTCATTAATTACTTAGACCTACTATAACAAAGCTATTGACTGCATTATGGTAGATAAAATGATGACACAGTTCCTACTTTCAATAATTTACAACTTAAAACGAGAAATAAAATAATACAAAAATTAACACAAAATGATAGAAGTGCTATTCACTACAGCCCAATCATGGAAAAACAACTTCACAGAACAGTTTCTGTGGCATAAGTTAGGCCTAGAAGCTTGAGTAGAATTTTAATGGGCAAAGACAGAGAATAAAAAGCTTTTCAGATAGATATTAAAATAAATATACAAAAGTGCCTAAGCAGTAAACAAATATTTACTGAATGCCCATTACAAACCAGTTAAAACAATAAAGGCTGGTACACTGATGAATAAGACAGCCTCTGTGGAGTTTTTTTCTCTGAAGAGAAACTGACAACCAATTAGGTAGGCTATTGCTGGGGAAATATCTGTTTTAAGTGCCAGCATACATCTATGCTTCTAAAAAAATTCAGATTAGTAACTATGTTTCAAAAACCATACTAGGCCCTAGGTATACAATAGTAAATGAAACAGTCTCGGCCTCAAAGAACTTACTAATAACGAGAGAGATAAGCAAATTCAATAATGTATTCTACAAAGGAGACAAAGCAAAGTTTTGGGAACCAAGAGCAGAGGCAGCCAACTCCAATTCTAATAAAAAGTGTTAAGTATCAGGGGTTCCCATCATGGCTCAGCAATAATGAACCCAACTAGTTTCCGTGAGGACTTGGGTTCTGTCCCTGGCCTTGCTCAGTGGGTTAAAGGTCCAGCATTGCCTTGAGCTGTGGTGTAGGTCACAGACGTGGTTCGAAACCCATGTTGCTGTGGCTGTGATGTAGGCTGTCAGCTACAGCTCTGACTTGACCCCTAGCCTAGAGAACTTTCATATGCCAAGAGTGTGGCCCTAAAAAGACCAAAAAAAAAAAGTGCTAAAGTGCTAAGTGTCAAGTAGACCTTGAATGCCAAGGTTTTCAAACTTTATTCTATGGGTATTAAGAAATTAATGAAAGCTTCTAAAGATAAAGAAATGAAAATGATCACTTAACAATTTTCTATCGCTGGAACTCAGGTAGGCATGGAGTCAGAATCTTTCTTAGAATGCAGAATAAATCAGAGGCTAAAAGACTAAAAGTACAGTGAACACAGTTAAGATATTAACAACAACCAAGACAAAAGTTTATAAATGCTGAATTAAGGTGATGACAGTGAGAATAAAGATTTGAAAGATGTCACAAAGACAGAATCAGTAGAATATGGATAAGGGAGGGGTCAAGGGAGTGGGGAAAGACCATGGATATAATTTCAAGTTTGATGACAAGGAAAAGGAAAGACACAGAGAGAAGCACATTTCACAGGAGAAAAAAATGAATTCTTTTTTTTTTTTTTTTTGTCTTTTTGCCCTTTCTAGGGCTGCACCCATGGCATATGGAGCTTCCCAGGCTAGGGGTCTAATCAGAGCTGTAGCCGCCAGCCTACGCCAGAGCCACAGCAACGCCAGATCCGAGTCGCGTCTGCAACCTACACCACAGCTCGTGGCAACGCCAGATCCTTAACCCACTGAGCAAGGCCAGGGATCGAACCCGCAATCTCATGATTCCTAGTCAGATTCGTTAACCACTGAGCCACGACGGGAACTCCTAAATGAATTCTATTTTAATGATACAGTAAGCCACTGGCCTAGAGATCCAAGTCCTGCATCCTACTCAGAAATTAATCCTAATTACCAGCATAGTAAATGTAAAACAAGCATTACTCCATGCCATGAGAAATGGGGAACAAAGTCATTTGTAAGAGGTAGATGATTGATCAGGTAGGTGCTTACTCTCTGAATGAATGGAATCCACCCAGCCTCATAACACACCCAAATTAAATTTTTGCCTTTTCAACATTAAACAATTTCAAGCTATGGTCTTTCAAGGACACTATCAAATTATGAAAATCACAATGAGTGGTCACATGAGTGTCTTCATTCTGTAAAAATCCATGGGCTGAAAGAACCTTTGAATTTTCTGACTTGTACACTATAAGTCACATCTCAATTAAAAAGTAAATAAGAGTTCCCCCAGCTGTGGTTCAGCAGGTTAAGAATCCAACCAGTATTCAATAGGATGCAGGTTTGATCCCTGGCTTCGCTCCATGGGTTAAGGATCTAGCATTGCTGTGAGCTGTGGTGTAGGTCACAGGTGCAGCTCGGATCTGGTGTTTGCTGTGGCGAAGGCTGGCAGCTGCAGCTCCAATTCGACCGCTAGCCTGGGAACTTCCATATGCCTCAGGTGCAGCCCTAAAAAGGAAAAAAAAATTTTTAATGTATTATTAAAATCATCAGTTTGGGGATAGCTTATGTGTAGAAGCCAAACCAAAATATGAGGAAAGTATATAAGGTGAAGAAGCTGAGCCAATGAATACAAACTCATTTTTCAAGAAGGTTGCTGCTAAAGCAAAATGAGATTACCAAGTAGCTTAGGTAGTTACACAATTCAGGGAAATTATGTTGTTTTGTTTTTATTTGAGATATAAGACCAAGAGAAAATAACATACATAACAAGGGCCTACAGCAGATGAAAGGGGATGAAATCAAGGACACAAACAGAAGGGCTTGCCTTGGAGAAAAGGATGAATACTTCCTTCTCTGAGGCTGAAGCAAAAGATAAGTGAACACAGAAATCCTGAGATAGAGAAGAGAGGGAAATCAAGTAACCTTGACCTCTTCAGTGAAGCTTGCAATAAGGTCAGCTGGACCAGGTAAATTGACTCAGTAAAGGATCTAGGCTTTCAGTACATTTTACAATGTTTCAAATAGGAACTGCAGAAAATATAAAAGGTGTGGATGAGGGGGTAAATTAGGCAGGAGGACAATGCTCTAAGGCCTGAAAGCATGGGCAGAGTCAGCCAAAAGCTCAGTCTACTCAGGACTGGGTGGAGAATATAAAAGAACAAAAGAGGGAAAAAATCCAAGTGCTAACACGTGCATGGCTGAAACTACATAACAAAGAATGATGTCTAAGAACAATACTTTTTTAACATATAGGAAAGAGGCAAGGGACCTAAAAGAACTCTTGAAAGACCCAAAGATAAGATCACTAGGGTCCTACGTGGTGTATGCAAAAGTTGTCACTAGAGTTCATTTTTTTCTGTAAATCCCACAAGATCAAGGATCACATATTGTTTCACTGAACTTCCTACAGTTATTAGTGACAACTTATCCTGACAAATAAAACTGACCTTTATCCTCTCCTTTTAAATACACGTACACTTGATAAATAAATTATATGAACACATCCTGTTCACTCTGAAACCCCATGAACTTTTTCACACTTCTTTCTACATATGTTTTCCCACTAAAGTGTTTTCAGTGCTAAACTCCTAAAATGCAGAATACAATATCCATGAATTCTGTGCTTACAGTATTGGAATTGAAATTGCACTCATCCAACCCCAAAGCATATGTTAAAAGCATATGTTTTAAAAAGTGCTTTCTCCTGAAAAGGATAGTTACTGGAGAGAAACTTAACAATGATTCTGATCATACTCCTACAAGACTATAATGACAAAAATTTAGAGAATTCTTAAGAATGATATCCGTTTTCACAACTGTCAAGATAATCTCTAAGAAAAAGGATAATATATACGTTATCATATTGACCGTCCCTACCTTTCACCACTATTTACCCCCTTGGATAACTACTCCATACCCCTTTAGCGAGCCAATTCTTTGCACTTCATTTACTCCCAGCCCACACTCCATCGACCCTTCTTCCTATCCTGACCTCAAACGCTCAGACGACCATTCTTCATCCCCCACTCCCTCATTTCCCATTCAACCCCAGACCATCACTTCGATTTCTCCACTCCCCATTTTTCTGCCTCTCCAGACCTCCCATTACTCCTGCCGAACTATTCAGTCCCCACCCCTTCAACGCCCTAGCTCAAGTATTCCCGCCTGAGATGGCCCTCCCCCTCCTCGCTCCCATTCAGGCTCCCCTTCCCCATCCTTTCCTTTCCAGATCACGGTCAGCCCTACCTGCTCCTTGACTTCTGGCCCTGGGGGCCCGGTCCGCTCCTCCAGGCGCTGCCTCCCGGGCAGCGCTCGCCGGCGTGGGGGTAGGGGCTGGGGCAGCTCCGCCGCCCGCTGAGCCCCATCCTCCCGACCGGCGGCCGGCGGCGGCGGCGGCGGCGGCTGCGGTCGGTCGCGGCAGCGGCTCCGCTTCATATCTGCAGCTGGGCACCGCGGGCGTCAGCGCCGTAACTGTCCCGGCCCCGCACGGCCCAGGGCCGCAGCGCTGCCGCGCCAACCACCGCCCGCGGCCACCATGGCCGGGCAGGCGCCCAAAGCCACCGACCCCAGCCCGCAGCTCCTCCGCGCTTTCTGGAGCCTCAAGAGCCGCAGCCCCCTCGGCGCTCCTTATGAAGGCGGCAGCATCGGCGCAGCCTCGTCTTATGCCACCCGGCACACGCTCGGGCGGCCACCCGCAGCCGCCGCCTGCTCCAGCACCAGCCGCCGGCCGCCAGCCCGCCGGCCTGCCTGCCTGCCTGCCTTTGGCCGGGCCCCGCCCCTCCCTTCCCCTCGCGCGCGCGCACCGGGAGCCCGCCTGCCACCTCCGGCCGCGCGCGGCCTCCCGCGCACGCGCCAGCGAACGGTCGCGAGAGACCCGCCCGTGGCCCCACAGCGCGGCCGCGGCGGTGAGAGGAGGAAAAGCGGAAGCGGGCGGGGCCCTGACGCGCCGGAGGCAGCTGCAAATGCTCATTGATTCTCTCATTCATCCATTCATAAAATTGTATGCCCTGCCATGCTAAGTGGTGGGGATCCAAAAATGAATTAGGACTGATAAGTGGTGCCTGCCCCAGGAACTAGGTGGAGGGCAGTAAGAACCGGGAGCACTAAGGAGACGAAATATAGAACCAGTGAATAGATCACTAATGCGTGCCTTTTTACTGAGCACCCGCCAACCGTCGTCAATTCTTCACATCACTCAAAAGGCAGGTCTGCTCATTCTCCTCTTGCAGATAATAAGACCACGGTGGGAGTTCCCTTGTGGCGTAGCGGGTTAAGGATACGGCGTTGTCACTGCTGCGGCTAGGGCCCCTGCTCTGGCGCGGGTTGGAGCCCTGGCCCAGAAGCTTTCTCATGTCCCGCAAGCAGCCAAAAAAGAAGACCAAGGTAAGGTAACATGTACCAGGCCACCAAGCAAACTAGACAGGACTCAAATTCTGGTTTTCCTGTCCCTTTCCGTCGTTTCCTTATGCTTCCAGAAAGTAAGAGGGGGGGTGGAAAGGCCTTATAAGAGAGGAAGAAGTGATGCATTCCTTCAGGGGGAAGGGGAAGACAAAAGGGCTTCCGGAACACCCCCATGATTTCTCACTGACAATGAAGTCATATTATAGCACAGAGCAGCCTGGCCACAGAAAGTCCAGTTGTGGCCTGGGCAGCTCAGCCTGTCACTTTCAGTGACTCATCTGCTCAGCAACGTGGCTTGTAACTCAGCCCTGTCTGACCTCCTCCTTCTGGCTTCCCATGGTCTGCCACAGCACCATATTTTTCCTCTTTTGACTTGACCAAGTTCTTTTCACAGTAGCATTTCCTGAAGGCTTCATCTGTTTTTTTCTAGGCCTCTTCCCCAAACCCTTTCTGAGAGGTAATGATAGCAAACATTATAATGTGCCTACTAGATACCAGACACTGTGCATTCAATTCACATATATGCAAACAAGAAGTAAGTTGCGTTATTTCCAATTTACTGAGGTTCAAGTTGCATAACGTGCTGAATATGACACAGCTAATAAGTGCAGAGCTAGTATTCAAACCAAGGTGTATCAGGATACCAAAGCCTACAAACACAACGAATGTCCTCTGCATTCTGCTCCTGTATTCCCTGTTTCAGTTCCTCACCATCGTCCATCCAGCTGCCTCAAACAGAAACCTGGAAGTAGTCCTAGATTCCTTCCTTCCCCTCCCACCCCCACATCCAGTTAATGAACAAGTCTTTATGTATGGCTGAATCACTTTGCCGTACACCTGAAACTAACATGGCATTGTGAATCAACTATATTTCTTTTTTCTTTTTAGGGCTGCACCTGCAGCATATGGGGTCGAATCAGAGCCACAGCTGCTGGCCTATGCCACAGCCACGCCATCTCCGAGCCACATCTGCGACCTCCCTGCAGCTTGTGGCAACGCCAGATACTTAACCCACGGATCACATCCTCACAGACACTCTGTCGGGTTCTTAACCCACTGAGCCACAACAGAAACTCCTCAACTAAAAATTTTTAAATGAACAAGTCCTGTCACTTCTATAACCTTACTGTCTCTCCAGTCTGTCTCTTTCTGTCCCACTGGCACCACCTCAGCTAAAGTCTTACCTTTTCTCACCTACTTAACTAGGAAAGCTTTCTAACTCATTCACCTACATCCAGTCCCTTTCTCTTCAAACCTATCCTCCAAAAAGCCTTCACAAGAATCTTCATATAACATGTTACTCTTTTTTTTTTTTGGCTTTTTTCTTTTTAGGACTGCATCTGTGGCATATGGAGGTTTCCAGGTTAGGGGTTTAATCAGAGCTGTAACTGCCAGCCTATGCCAGAACCACAGCAAGGCCAGATCCGAGCCACATCTGCAATCTATACCACAGCTCACAGCAATGCCGGATCCTTAACCCACTGAGCAAGTCCAGGGATCGAACCCGCAATCTCACGGTTCCTAGTCGGATTTGTTTCCGCTGCACCACAATGGGAACTCCCACATGTTACTCTCATTTCTTTTTTTTTTTTTTTGTCTTTTTGCCTTTATGTAGAGCCACACCTGCGGCATATGGAGGTTCCCAGGCTAGGGGTCTAATAGGAGCTGTAGCCGCCAGCCTACGCCACAGCCACAGCAACGCGGGATCCGAGCCGCGTCTGCAACCTACACCACAGCTCACAGCAACGCCGGATCCTTAACACACTGAGCAAGGCCAGGGATCGAACCCGCAACCTCATGGTTCTTAGTCGGATTCATTAACCACTGAGCCACGAAGGGAACTCCCTGCTCTCTTATTTCAAAGTTAAATGGATTTCCATGACCCTCAAGATGAAACCTACTAAACTTACTATGGTTGGCAAGGCCATCTGAAATTTGGTCTTTGCTTACCTCGCCTTCCCCTATTAATTTCTGCTATACCTATTATTTATAGTTATGCCAGCTATTTACAGGTCCCTGCATGTACAGAGTCTACCACATTCTTGGTTACAAAGAACAGAGACGAACTCTGATTAGCCTAAGCCTGAAAGGGACTTGATTAGAAGGCTATTAGAGGGTTCACAGAGCAGAACAGAGACTGGAGAATCAGGCTTCTGAAATTGGCATGAAACAAGGAAGCTCTCCAGAGTACACATTAGGGACAATTTCAGGGCAGTGCTATCACCACCACTTCCACACCACCAGCAGACAATGTGCCATCTGGGGCCACATACCTCTGCAAAGGGGATTCCAACCTTCTCTTCATAACTGCATCATCATTCCAGATTCAGTTTCTGGCAAGAGAATTCACTGATTGGGCCTTGGCAACTTAGGGACCAGCACTCCATTCCAACCACTTACCTTCCACTATAGGGACTGGAAAAGTCAATGTGGCACATAGACACTAAGGTGGTGCTCATGTTCCACATTCTTCCCAGGGTTTATGCCTTTGTGTGATTCCCCTCCCCATGAGGCAGGTGGGACCTTTGACTTACTTCTAATCAATACAATATAGTAAACATGATGTGTTATCACTTCAATGATTGTTACATTATATAAAACCCTGTCTTGATGTGCTATCACTTCAATGATTGTTACATTATATAAAACCCTGTCTTGCTTTCAGACTCACTCTCATTCTCACTCTCCTAATGGCCTTGAAAAAGCAAGGCCTCTGAACTGCCTGTAGAGGCCAGGTCATGCGGCAGGAAATTGCAGGCAATCTCTGAAAGCTATGGGCAGTCTCTGGCCCAAGAGCCAGCAGAAAAAAGAAAAAGAAAACAATACCAAAATTTTCCACCCTATAACCACAAAGAAATTAATTCTACTGACAACCTGAATGAGCTCGGAAACAGAACCTTCTTCAGTTAAATCTTCAGATGAGAACATAACCCAGCCATATCTGGAAACTGTGAGATAAATGTGTGTTATTTTCAGCTGATAAGTTTGTGGTGATTTATTACCCAGTGATAGAAAACTAATACAGGGAGTTCCCGTCATGGCACAGCGGAAACAAATCCAACTAGGAACCGTGAGGTTGTGGGTTCAATCCCTGGCCTCGCTCAGTGGGTTAAGGATCCAGCATTGCTGTGAGCTGTGGTGTAGTTTGTAGACGTGGCTCGGATCTGGCGTTGCTGTGGCTGTGGCGTAGGCCGGCAGCTGTAGCTCTGATTAGACCCCTAGCCTGGGAAGCTCCATATGCTGCAGGTGCAGCCTTAAAAATGACAAAAAAGGCAAAAAGAAAAAGAAAAAAGAAAGAAAGAAAACTAACACAGCCAGATACTCACTTTCTCGGTCTCTTATTGGCCGGAGATGGCCATGTGACACGAGCTGGCCTGAATCCACTTTTATCCCCATCTTCCCCAGCTTAATAAATGACAAATCAGTTTTTTCAGTTGCTCAGGCCAAAACCTCAGAATGATCCTTGAGTCTTTTCTTTCTCATATACTTCACATTAATTCCACTAGCAAATCCTATGCAAATTAAGAAGCTATTACAATTATCTGGGAGAGAGGTGATGACAAAGTACTAATAAAGTAATAGTGGTGTTGGAAGAAAGAGAGTGAATTTTAGAGATACTCAGAAAGTAGAAACATTAAGAATTTTTTACTACATCTGGGTAGAGAGAAAGAGAGAATATTTGAAAATGATTTCCTAGTTTCTGGCTTAGAAAACTGATGTAGGAAACAGTGAAAAATAAACTTGAAGGAGATTATGATTGATTGTTTAAACGGGGTTGCTCTTAAGTGCCAGCGAGATATCCAAGTGAAGATGTACAGTGAGCTATTGGTTAAATTGGCTTAGAGCTCAGAACTGAGGGCTACCAGTATTTAGATGTATAACAAATATAAACTGTTCAATAATCTTGAGATAGTCACTCAGGCCCCTCATGTCATATTATTGGGAAGTCTAGTATCTTCTTAATTATCTAAGAAATCCAAGGTTCCTATATATTTTACAAGGTAAGTATAGTACTTACCTATTGTAATATAACAAACCATCCCAAAATTTGTGGCTTAAAACAGCAACCATTAAGGGATTTCCGTGGCTCATCAGGTTAAAGATCCATTGTTGTCACTGCTGTAACTCTGGTCACTGCTGTGGCATGGGTTTGATCCCTGGCCCAGGAACTTCTGCATGCTGGCGTGGGGAGGCACCATGACCGTCACCCAAAAAATCCACCATTTATTTAGTTAATGATTCTATAAGTCAACTGAGTGGTTGTTATGGTCTAGGTCAGTTTAGCTAATCACTGCTTGGTTTGCAAATGCATCTGCAATTAGCTGAGGATTGACTCATGGCTAAATAATCTAGAATGACCTTTCTCAGTCTTCTGGCAGTTTTCAAGCTTTTGGTCATGGCAATGGGGGCTACTAAGTCACATATCTCTCATCATCCAGCATGCTAGCTTGAATTTCTTCACATGGCAGCAGGGATAGAGGTCCCAAGAACAGAAAAAAAAAAAAAAAAAAATAGCAAGCCTCAGTATGAAAGCAGTTTTCAAGTCTTTCTTGGTGCCACATTGGCAACTGTGCCACTGCCAAAGCAAGTCATAAATCACAATGTAAGTCATTGCGAAAGCAAGTCAGTGTGGGAAGGGACTAAAGTTACATGGCAAGCGGTAATAGATTAAAAGAGAGGACGAATTTGTAGTTATCTTTGAAATCTACTCCAGAAAAATCGGTACAGTTTCTACAGTCAAGTCCAGCTAGAATTAGATTAGTACATCAGCATTATTGCATCCTGGGACTATGTTATGGAGTGAATGTCTGTGTCTTCCCAAAATTCATATGTTGAAGCCACAGCAACGTGGGTCAGAGCCGCATCTGCGACCTACGCCACAGCTCACAGCAATGCCAGATCCTTAACCCACTGAGCGAGTCTAGGGATCAAATCCTAGTCTTTATGGATACTAGTCGGGTTCATTACTGCTGAGCCACGACGGAAACTCCGGGCTCTACTCTTCTATGAATGACTCCCCAGGTGACTCATAGGGGCCCACATTACTCTTCTAAGAGTTAACTTCAAGGATTCCTTATTGCAATTACGGCAAAAACAGACACTTATCCCCCAGTATCCATTCTTCTCTTTTCAGATTATTGAACACACGCCACCCAGAATAAAGACAAAACTGCTAGCCTTCTTTGTGGCTAAGTGACTAACCATGTGACTAAGCTATGACCAACGAGCTGGGAGTATAAGCAATGAGTGCAACTTTTGATTTATGCTCTAAAAGGGAAAAGGCATGTCTTTCTTCTTTTCTCCTTTCTGCCAGCCTGTTGCTTCGAAAGTGGTCATGGTATTAATCTTTTTTGGTCCACAGGGATGAGAAAACATCTAAGGGGCGACAATGGAACAATGTAGAAAGTTTCAAGATAAACTCATGGAACAGAGCCACCATCCTTGCCTTCTGAGTATTATGTGAGAGAGAAGTATACCTCTACATTAAGGCACTGTAATTTGTTTGAGTGTCTGTTGCATGCAACCAAACCTCTGTCATTATCACTTTTTTTTGTCTTTTTGGGGCCACACCCGCAGCACATGGAGGTTCCCAGGCTAAGGGTCTAATCGGAGCTGTAGCTGCCAACCTATGCCAGAGCCACAGCAATGTGGGATCCAAACCGCATCTGCAACCTACACCACAGCTCATGGCAATGCCAGATCCTTAACCCACTGAGCGAGGCCAAGGATCGAACCCGAAACCTCATGGTTCCCAGTCAGAACCGCTGTGCCATGAAGGGAACTCCCGTCATTATCACTTAATACGATGATTTAGTACCTGTTTTTGCTAGAGCTGATGAATCCAAATGTAACCTTGGGCAGGGCACCAGCTACCAATGGAAATTGAAGACGTATTAAATATATTAGGATATGATTGGCAATAAAGGAAACAGGAATCTTAGGGAAACCCAAGACTAAATGTACAGCTGGCCTCAGGAAATTTGGAGCTGGAAGCATCTCTAGGACCCTCAGCAGCAGGAGTGTAGGACGTTTTACTCTCTGCTTTCACTACCATGACTAAGTTTCTCTCTTGATTTCTACTTTAATTCATGTGTCTCTTTGCTTTTCCTCCCAGAATCAACCAGCTTATTTACCCTCTGTTCTGTGTTATTGCTTTATATCAGTCTGATCTACCAATATTTTCTACTTAGCTAAAATTTTGTCTTAATCATTGCCTCTTCTGTACTAATCAGCCTCTTTGGGCAATTTATTTGTTTGTTTGTTTGTTTGTTTATCTTTTTGCCTTTTCTAGGGCTGCACTCGCGGCGTATGGAGGTTCCCAGGCTCGGGGTCTAACAGGAGCTGTAGCTGCCGGCCTACACCAGAACCACAGCAACGCCAGATCCGAGCTGTGTCTGCAACCTACACCACAGCTCACGGCAACGCCAGATCCTTAACCCACTGAGCAAGGCCAGGGATCGAACCCGCAACCTCATCATTCCTAGTTGGATTCATTAACCACTGAGCCACGAAGGGAACTCCTAAATTACTTTATTTGAAGGAATAGTACTAAGGATGTTTTAGTACAACTTATAGAAAAAGTAAAGGTAACCCCAAACGTGCAGGCACTGCCTTAATGACCAGGGAAGTCACCTCATGGCTACAGGAAGCCAGCCTAAACTTAGCTCTCATTATTGATGTTTCCCAGGGTGTTCTGTCAAAGAGATACTCTGCCATGCCTGATTCAGGGGCCCGCATTTTGCGCAAGTTGGTTACCTGGTCACCCAGTTCTTCAACAAATTTCACCTGCTCGTTCAGGTAGTAAGTCACAGAGGATTTCCCACTGTAGCTCAATGGATTAAGAATCCAATTATAGCGACTTGGGTCACTGTGGAGATACAGGTTCAATCCCCTGCCCAGTGCAGTGGGTTAAAGGATCCATCGTTCCAGTAGTGACTGATTCACACTTTTTTCCCAAGTATAGCTCACATCGCACTGCATTCAGCCCATTCTCCCAGGTTTCTTGATATCCTGAAGGAAGATTCAGCCACCTCACTGGTTCTGCAGTTGCATCAGTTTCTCAGCAGGTTCCTTCTCCTCGGGAGATTGGCAACAAAAGTGTTTGACAAAGTTCTTCCAAGCAACATCATAGCAGTCAAAATAGTAAGACATGGACAGATAGAAGTAGGAGGCCTAGAACTCCAAGTTCACCTGGTGGTTGGTGGCATCATCTGAGTCCTGGTAGAAGTTAGGGTTAGGGTTAATTCTGGCACACCTGTGAGGGGGAATTGGTGGTCATGGCAGGCACCAGAGGAGAGGGAGTGGCAGCTGTGCAGTGCTAGGGTGGAGGCAGGAGGTTTGGTGCA
Organism: Catagonus wagneri; assembly: GCA_004024745.2. Taxonomy (NCBI): domain Eukaryota; kingdom Metazoa; phylum Chordata; class Mammalia; order Artiodactyla; family Tayassuidae; genus Catagonus; species Catagonus wagneri. The sequence continues at coordinate 28,011,680 of PVHT020000066.1, forward strand.
GTGGTTTGAGGGCTCTGCAAAGAGGGGGCAAGGGCTGGGTTCCATTCAAGCCCTGTTGAAGCAGGAAACCTCAGCAACTCTCCTCAAAGTTACTTTAATAGTTGATTTATTAAATAGTAAATATTTATTTTAAATATTTATTAAATTTATTTATTTAATTTATTAAATTCAATAAAGTTATTTATTAAAGTTACTTTAATAGTTGCTAGATAACCTACACATTAGTTAGGGGTACTTTCCTGGTCTAATAAACAGTGTCTAGAAATTGGGAAGATGGTATCATGTGGTACAGAAAATGATTGCCTAAAACTACCCTTTGACAGATATATGAGAGGGATAATTTTCCACAAAGGAGAATGGTAGACTTGTCTGGAACTATGAGTAACATGTCTTGGACAGATATATTGGAGGAGAATAAAAGTGGAAACCAGAAACCCCATAGGAGTCTATTACAAAGAAATAGGTAAAAGCAGTCAGATAATTGTCAGTTTTATAGTAGTAGTAGGCCTAGAGAGAAAAGGACATCGACGAAATATTAAAGCTATACAATTATAAGACTTGGAGTTCCCATCTTGGGTCAGCTGAAACAAATCTGACTAGCATCCATGAGGACGCAGTTTCGATCCCCAGCCTAGCTCAGTGGGTTAAGGATCTGACATTGCCATGAGCTGTGGTGTAGGCTGCAAAAGTGTCTCAGATCTTGCATTGCTCTGGCTGTAGCAAAGGCCGGCAGCTACAGCTCCAATTCGACCCCTAGCCTGGAACCTCCATATGCCACTGGTGTGGCCCTAAAATAATAATAATAAAAATTTAGAAGACTTGACGAATAGCCAGATGGAGGAAGTGATTGAATGGGATGTGTCAGGGATGAACTTCGGGATTACAGTTCGTTTTTGTTTTTGGCCACACCCGAAGCGTATGGAAGTTCCCGGACTGGGTCTCAAACCCACACCGCCACAGAGGCAACAGCAAATCCTTAACCTGCTGTGCCATAGCAAGAACTCCTTCAGGATTGTGATTTAAATAACCAGGAGGATGGTAGTGTCTTTCACTATCCTAGAGCATACTGAAGAAAGAATAAGTTGCATGATTTCATTTGCTCGTTTATTCACACACTGGATAAGATCTGTTTAATCTTGCATGGAAGAAATATTGAACAAATGTAGGCATAGACATTACAAAGAAAGACAACTTGGGGACATGTTGATTTTGTGGTGCTTATGAGATAAAGTTCTAAAGTTCAGGGAAAGTGGGAGTTCCTATTGTGGCCCAGTGGGTTAATCCCACTAAGGGAGCTCCTGCTGTGGCACAATGGGTTGGGCAGAGGCTTGGGAGCGCTAGGACACAGATTCCATCCCCAGCCCGGGCACACAGGATCCTGCGTTGCTGCAGGTTTGTTTCAAGGCTGTTCGTCTCAGATCTGATCCCTGGCCCGAGAGCTCCATGTGCCGTGTGGTGGCAAAAAAGAAAAAGGAAAAAAGAACCCAAATAGGGAATTCCCGCTGTGGTGCAATGGGATCCGTGGCGTCTTGGGAGGGCTGGGACACAGGTTCAATCCAGCATTGCCGCACTTGCGGCATTAGTGGCAACTGCCGCTCAGATGTGATCACTGCCCCAGGAATTCTATATGCCTCGGGACAGGAAAAAAAGAAAGAAAAAAAAGGACTCAATTTTGAGTTGAGGACGCAAGGTTTAATACCTGACCTCACTCAGTGGGTTAAGACCTCAAGCTGTGGTGCAGGTCGCAGATGCAGCTCAGATCTGGCATTGCTGTGGCTGTGCCATAGGCCTGCAGCTACAGCTTCCAATTGACCCCTAGCCTGGGAACTTCCATATGCCGCAGATATGGCTCTAAAAAGAAAAAATAAATTAAAAACATAAAGTTCAGGGAATGTTGTCAGCGTACATATATTTCCATGACAGAATGAAAATTATTAACAAGAGAATGCCTGCAACCTTCTCTCCCACCACTGAATCTTCCCCTGGCCAAGAGAGTTCTACAGATGCCAGACTGCTTCTTTGGGCTTTGGAAAAGCAGGTTAAGGAGAATAACAGGAAGAACAACTGATGAGATAAAAGAACTAGAACTTAATTCAAGAAGCTCAGTTGACCTACATGGGAAGAGAGGAGGAAATGGAAGAAGGTAGAAGACAGATAGGAAGCAGAGAGAAGAAAAGTAAGCCGTGTGAGTACGTGGGAGTAGCTGTTTGGTGGTGTGTAAGGAAAGTAGGTACTAGAGGAAGAGCTGTAGTGAGTATTGCTACAAATCCTCTTCTTGGTTCCCAAACAATGCCTGTAAAGTACTGTGTCATTTTGAAGTTACTTTTGGTTGCTGAACTATAAACTTCTCTAAATATGATTCCATGCAAAGGTAGAGCCATGTTGCTCTCCTCATTCGTGAAAGGTTACTAAAAATTTGGGAGCATACAGATGGAAATCAAAGTTATAGGTACATATTTATATACATGAACACTCAGGGTATGTCACTGAAGTTAAAAGATTAAAAGAGTCTAGGATAGAGCCCAATATTTAATGCATAGAGAGCAGATGAAAAGTCGATTACAGAAAAGTGAGAAAGCCTAAAGCTTTTAAAGGCATCTTAAATTCCATCATTGCAAATATTGGGAAGCTTCAGAATAAAATAACTATGAGCATTAAAAATTAAAAGCGCAAGAGTTCCCTTTTGGCACAGCAAGTTAAGGACCTGGCATTGTCACTGCTGTGACTTGGGTCACTGCAGTGGTGCAGGTTTTGTCCCTGGCCTGGGAATTTCTGTATGCCATGTGCACAGACAAAAAAAAAAAAAAAATTTCAAAGTACAATATAAATGATGTAATCTACGACATGAAATTTTATATATATATAATTAAATTAGATTAATATGTTAAAAATATAACAATATTTGTGTATATTTATAATATAAAATATATCAATCTGGTATATATAATATAATTATATTAAAATTATATACACATATATAAAATAGATGATGTTGGGAAATAAGTAAAGACATTGGATTTCCTCATCTTTTACTATTGGGAGAGCAAAAGACATTGTTTAAAGCCAATAAATCATAGAGACATAAACTTATTTGAAGATTCTTTCAAGGTATATAGGTAATCTTTAGAAGAATATTTTAAGATTATGTTTGTCATTAACTCAAATTACATGTTAAAGGGGAAGGTAAGGAAGTGAGAAGTAGAATAGTAACTGCTGAGAGCAGAAAGTTAATAGATTAAGTCTCAAGAAGTATAAGAAAGTGTTACAGTTATATAATCACTAGAAGAACTAAAAACTAAGTACAAACATCCAAGTTAGCAGAAGGTATATGTACAAAGTAAAACAAAGCAAATGTAAATCATTTAATAAAGCTTTAAAAAAAAGGTCGTCATCTTTAAAAAAAAAAATCTCCACTCTTCAGAGTAGAAATAAATGTAGAGATCATTGAGAACTACTCAGAGTTCCTATTGTGGCTCAGCAGTAACAAACCCAACTAGTATCCATGAGGACTTGTGTTGGATCCCTGGCCTTGCTCAGTGGGTTAAGGATCTGGCATTGCCAGGAGTTATGGTGTAGATCGCAGACGTGGCTTGGATCCCCTGTTGCTGTGGCTGTGCCGTAGGCCAGCAGCTGTAGCTCCGATTCGACCCCTAGCCTGGGAACTTCCATATGCCTAGGGTTGAACCCTCAAAAATACAAAAAAAAAAGAAAGAAAAAAAAAGGAGAGCACTCCAAGTGTGTTCCTTGGACCTGGGCCAGTTGGCAAACTGTTACTGATCTATAAAGCAATAAGAAACTGAGAGCAAGCTCTTAAAAAACATTTATATCAGTTTGGCAGAATAAGTTTATATAAATCTAATAATAAATATCTTTGCCTCGTTTCCTTTTTCTAGTTGATTTTACTGTTTTACAAAAATATCAGCCTTTGCAATAATTTTTTTTTTTTAGGGCTGCACCCACGGCATGTGGAGGTTCCCAGTCTAGGGGTCTAATCTGAGCTGTAGCTGCTGGCCTGCGCCACAGCCACAGCAACAGGATCCAAGCCACATCTGCAACCTACACCACAGCTCATGACAACGCCAGATCCTTAACCCACTGAGCAAGGTCAGGGATCAAACCCGCAGCCTAATGGTTCCTAGTTGGATTTGTTAATCACTGCACCACGATAGGAATTCCGGTAAGGACTTTTAAAGCATAACTACAATTGCATTGTCACACCTAACAAAATTGATAATAATATCTTAATATCATCTAATATCCAGTCTGTTCAATTTTCCTCTTTTATTAGAAAAATATCCTTTTGCTGTTGTTTGGAAAATTCTTTCCAAGAAAACACCCATTCGTTGAATTGAACGATAAACAGTTACCCTCTCCTCTGTTATATGCTATTTATTTTGCTGAAGAATAAATAGAATAGAATTTCTTATAGAAATTCCCCACATCCTGCATTTAGCTGATTGGATCTTTGTGGTATCATTTTTATATTCCCCTATCCTTAGTGTTTCCCTATAAATTGGGAGTTATATCTGGAAGCTTGATGAGATTCAGATTCATTTCTGTTGTGGTTGCATCCATGTCATGAGGAAGTTCCTGGGCCAGGGATCAAGCCACAGCAGGGAAATGCCAGATCTTTAACCACTAAGTCACCAGGGAATTCCTTCAGGTTCAGTTTTCTTGGTAAGGATACTTCATATGTGGTACTGTGTATTCTTTTTTCTTTTTTTTTTGGTCTTTTTAGGGCCACACCCATAGTATATAGAGGTTCTCTGGCCTGCACCACAGCCACAGCAACACAGGATCTGAGCCGCATCTGCGACCTACACCACAGCTCATGGCAATGCCATATCCTTAACCCACTCAGCAAGGCCAGGGATTGAACCCTCATCCTCATGGATACTAGTCAGGTTTGTTAACCACTGAGCCACTAAGGGAACTCCTATTTTCTTATTACATCATATCTGAAGGCACAAAATAACTTGTGGTTCCCACTTTCAGTGATGATAATAAGACTGATGAGGAGTCCCTACTGTGGTTCATCAGGGTAAGGTCCTGATATTTTCCCTGTGAGGTTGTGGGTTTACTGCCTCACCTCATTGAGCGGGCTAAGCATCTGGTGTTGTGGCAAGCTATGGCATAGCTCACAAATGCAGCTCAGTTGTGTGTTGCCATGGCTGTGACATAGGCCTTGTCTGCAGCTCCAATTTGACCCCTGACCTGGGAACTTTCATATGCTGCAGGTGCGGCCATAAAAAGAAAAAAACAAGAACAAGAGACGGACTGATGAACAGGTTCAGATACTGTGCACTTCATCTATCCTTGATAGACTTTCTCATCAACCATTCACCTAATGGTTTTAGCAAACAATGACAATCATTACTTAAATCTCTTATTTCAGTAGGGAATCTAATATTTCATTTTACAGAAAAGTTCAAATATGTGCCTGATTGTTCATCAATATTCAAAATAATAACTATCCTGCCATCTCCAAAGTGGATCAGCGAGTTTTGGAGGTAAAGTTTTGGGTTTGTTAAGGTTTATGGTTTCAATCCATGTTAGTCATTACTCATAGGTATTCCACATACCCCATTTTTGGCCAGTGGGGGCTACTGTAGTCTAGTTCCTGTGTCTTTTCATCCTTTTGACAAACTCCAGTAGTCATTGGTAGTTTCCTTGCTTTCTAGAAAAGAGAATGTCCCAGGATTATCTTGTTTATTTCCTGTATTAAACCTGGAATCAGGAGTTCCAGTCGTGGCTCAGTGGTTAACGAATCCGACTAGGAACCATGAGATTGAGGGTTCGATCCCTGGCCTTGCTCAGTGGGTTAAGGATCCAGCGTTGCCGTGAGCTGTGGTGTAGGTGGCAGATGCGGCTCAGATCCCGCGTTGCTGTGGCTGCGGCGTAGGCCAGCAGCTACAGCTCCGATTGGACCCTTAGCCTGGGAACCTCCATATGCCATGGCTGTGGCCCTGGATAAGGCAAAAAGACAATAAATAAATAAGTAAACAAATAAATAAATAAATAAAACTGGGAATCAGCCCATTCCTTTCTTCCTGATATATTTTTTCACCTAACATCTGATAAAGGGCATTTCTATATAGATTAGATAATTGCTTGATCCAGAAACCTGGGAATCACCCTGGATGCCAATGACTCCCTCATACTCTATGTGAAGTTAAACGCCAAATCCCCTTGGATCTATCTATTGACTAAAATCTCAATTTGTCCACTTTTCATCTTTACAGCTACCTCTCTAGTTAAGGTCACTATCATCTTTCATTTGTACAACTAAAATAAACTTCTAATTATATTACCATTTCTATTTGCCCTTTCTAAATCTATTCTTCATTCAGTACTGGCTATTGAAAAATGTAAGTCAAAAGATTTTGTTTACTATGTTAAATTAAGCATGTTTTGACAATTTCTTCCTCCAAAAATCTCATTGATTTTGTACAATAAAAAATAAGTAAGTAATAAACAAATCCAATTCATGACAAATTCCCGCAAGACCAAAAGCAGACAATTGTCCTGATAATGTTCTAGTTATTGGGTTAGGTAATAAATTTGCTGGTATTTATAGTATTATGCTTCTAGCTTACATACATGTTATGCATATTATTTTTCATGTATGTGTAAAAACGTATTTATTACTCACTAAATATCCATGTTGTCACCTACATTTCCCAGCATTCTTCACAGTTAGGTGGGATTACATGACCAGGACAGACCAATGGGCCATGAAAGGAAGTGTGATGTATAATTTTCAAACCAAAGTGTAAAAGAGGGAGTTTAAGTTTGCTGTGTTCTCCCTCCCCTGTAAGTGCCTGCTTATTGGAAACAGCTGGAATTATCATCAAGTCATCAGATGGAGGACCTACAGAGTCAGACTGGACTCGTCAGAGTGAGCAAGGAAAAACCTTCATTTTTCTAAGCTGCTAAGATTTTAGGGTTACTTTCCAGTCTAACCTATCCTTACAAATATAGTATCTAATACTACCTTTTTTAAAATCTTTTTAGGGCTGCACCTGCAGCATAATGCTATATAATTTTTTAAAAACAAATGACATTTTTTACAGTTAGGATCATATTATGGGATAAACTAGAGTTGAGAAAAACCACAGTCCAGAATATGGAGAGAAAAGGCTAAAATGGAAGTGGAAATAGACTTTCTAAGAGAAAGTCTAAATTAGAGTAAGCAGGGGCAGAAAGCATCTGAGAAGGGAAGCAGAAATCAAGATATTAACATATTACATATTACATACAACATATTACATATAACATATTACATATTACACATTACATATAACATATTACATTTAGAATGGATAAGCAATGAGGTCCTACTGGACAGCACAGTGAACTGTATATCCAGTCTCTTGGGATAGACCATGATGAAATACAATGTGAGAAAAATAATGTGTATATATGTATGACTGGGTCACTTTGCTGTATAGCAGAAATTGGTGCAACATTGTAAATCAACTATATTATAATTTTAAAAACTTAAAAAATGATATTAACTGAAACACAGCCTGTGAACAGTTGCACTGCTTAGCATCCTTCTGTCTCTCCACAAGCATCTGTTAGCATCCCTGTTACATCAAAATACATCCTGAGAATAAATGGAAGAATCAGGAGAGTTCATGCTCTAGAATCCTTATTTTGATGTTTGAGTGGGGGAAGTCTTATTAGCTAAGCCCTCCTCATTCTAATTATATGTTTTCCTTAGAAAACAAGCTCAAACACCAACCTTTCTATCAACTACACATACACATATGTAATCATGTATAAAATAAAAAAATGTATTTTTATGTACTCTTCTTGAAAAAATATAATTTAGTACAAGTGTGTAATTATAGCAAAAAATAAATAAATAAAGGAATTCCCCTAAAAGAGGAGGTTATGGGAAGAAACAAATGACTAAAAGTATGATGAAAATAAATATCAAGATTTAGTTATAGAGTAGGCCTAAAATGCAATTGTTCAAAATAGAATAAGAAGTCAAAAGCTAAAATTGAATAAAATTATAACATGTTTATGAAGATGAAAAATCTTATTAATATTGTAAAGAAAACTTCCCTGAAGTAACAGTGAAGCTAGTTTCTTAATTCAACAAGAAAAAAGAAAGGCAGAGTTCCCATCGTGGCACAGAGGTTAACGAATCCAACTAGGAACCATGAGATTGCAGATTCGATCCCTGGCCTTGCTCAGTGGGTTAATAATCCAGTGTTGCCGTGAGCTGTGGTGTAGGTCGCAGACGTGACTCGGATCTGACATTGCTGTGGCTGTGATGTAGGCCGGCAGCAACAGCTCCAATTCAGCCCCTAGCCTGGGAACCTCCATGTGCCTCAAGTGCAGCCCTAAAAAGCAAAAGAAAAAAAAATCAAATCCGTTTCTTAGTATTCCTCTATTTTGTTCTATTTTGTAGATGATTGGCTCATGAAATTGTATTTCTAAAATTCCCTAGCCTGGTTACTTTTAGCTCTTAATCCACTGAATCACAATGGTAACTCCTCATATGGTTTTAAATACCAGAATCTGATCTTAGTTTCATAAAGATTCCATACAAGTCTATATGAGAATCCCAATTCAAAGTTCCCAATGAATGAAGGAACAGAAGACAGGGAACAGGTAACAAGAAGGCTGGCTGCTGAGGCAATATGTTAGTTAGACCTGGGCACTCGCTTGTGTTTCAGATGGCCAGGAAGTAAGGCACAGTCTTCAGGTAAGCACTGTGGCCAATTATTCATTGAACCATAGAAATGTTCCATTCTTTTTTTCCTTTTTTTTCTTTTTTGTGTGTTTTTAGGGCCACACTCCCAGCATACCGAAGTTCCCAGGCTAGGGGTCAAATCGAAGGTATACCTCCCAGCCTATGCCACAGCCACAGCAATTCAAGAGCCTTTAACCCACTGAGGGAGACCAGGGATCAGACCCACATCCTAATGGATACTAGTTGGATTTGTTTCTGCTGCGACACGATGGGAACTCCAGAAATGTTCTATTCTAAAAATCCCACTTCTAAAAAAAGATCCTAGGCAAATAATACAAAATATAGAAAAAATATTACCCATTAAATGTTTTTCTCAATCGACAGGGGCTTAATCTCCAAAATATACAAACGATTCATAGAACTCAACAGCAAAAGAACAAACAGCCCAATTGAAATATGGGCAGAAGACCTGAATAGACATTTCTCCAAAGAAGACATATGGATGGTCACAGGCATATGAAAAAATGCTCAGCATCACTAATTATTAGAGAAATACCAATCAAAACTACAATGAGGTACCACTTCACACCAGTCAGAATGGCCATCATTAGTAAGTCTACAAAGAACGAATGCTGGAGAGGGTGTGGAGAAAAAGGAACCCTCCACACCCTCTGTGGGAATGTAAATTGGTACAACCACTATGGAAAACAGTACGGAGGTCCCTCAGAAAACTAAATATAGGACTACCGTATGATCCAGCAATCCCACTCCTGGGCATGCATCTGGACAAAATTTTCTTTGAAAATGATACACACTTGCCTATGCTCACTGCAGCACTATTCACAATAGCCAAGACATGGAAACAACCTAAATGTCCATCGATGGATAATTGAAATAAGAAGATGTAGTACATATATACACAATGGAATACCTCTCAGCCCATAAAAAAAGAACAAAGTAATGCCATTTGCAGCAACATGGATGTGAGTAGAGATTCTCATGCTAAGTGAAGTAAGAAAGAGAAAGACAGTTACCGTATGATATCATTTATATTTGGAGTCTAAAATATGGCACAGATGAGCCTACCTGTAGAAAAGAAGCAGATTCACAGACATAGAAAAAAGACTTGTGGTTGCCAAGGGGAGGAGGAGGGAGTGAGACAGACTGGGAATTTGGGGTTAGCAGATGCAAACTGTCACATTTAGAATGGATAATCAATGAGATCCTGCTGTATAGCACAGGGAGCTATATCCAATCACTTGTGATCAAACATTTAGAATGGATAATCAATGAGATCCTGTTGTATAGCACAGGGAACTATATCCAGTCAGTTGTGATCAAACATGATAGAAGACAATATGAGAAAAAGAATGTGTGTGTGTGTGTGTGTGTGTGTATAATTGTGTCTCTTTGCTGTACAGCAGAAATTGATAAAACACTATAAATCAACTATAATAAATTTTTTTTAAAAATGATGTTTTTCATAACATTGCTTAAAATAGAAAAATTATTAATTTAATTGTGTGGTACAGTGGGTTAAGAATCTGGTGTTGCTGCAACTGTGTTGTAGGTCATAGCTCTGATTTGGATTCGATCCCTGGCCTGGGAATTTCCATATGTTGCAAGTGTGGTGGAAAAATAAAAAAAAATTGTGAGGACTGATTTAATAAAATATGATATATTTTTACAATGCAATATTATACAACCATTAAAGTAATGGTGGGGATTTCCCGTTGTGGCTCAGAAGTAACAAACCTGACACGTATCCATGAGGATGTGGGTTTAATCCCTGGACCTGCTCAGGAGGTTAAGTGTCCGGCATTGCTGTGAGCTATGGTTTAGGTTATAGACATGGCTCAGATCCTGCGTTGCTGTGGCTGTGCCATAGGCTGGCAGCTGCAGATGCAATTTGACCTCTGGCCTGGGAACTTCCATATTCTGCAGGTGTGGCTCTAAAAAGCAAAAATTAAGTAAATTAATTAAATTAAATATAGCAATTACTACAACATTGTAAGTCAAATATATTCCGGTATATTTTTTTAAATAGGAGTTCCTGCTGTGATACTGGAACAGGCGCTGTGGAGACACATATCTAATCCCTGGCCAGGAAGGATTAAAGGAGCCAGCATTGCTGTAGCTGCAGCGTAGGTCGAAGCTGGTTCAGATTCAATCTGTGGCTCGGGAACTTCCAGATGCTGTTGGTAAGGACATAAAAATACATACATACATACATACATACATACATACATACATACAATAAGTAAAAATAGGAGTTCCCACTGTGGTGCAATAGGGTCAGCAGTGTCTTTGGAGTGCTGGGACACAGGTTCAATCCCCAGCCTGGCACAGTGGGTTAAGGATCTGGCGTTGCCACAGCTGTGGCATAGGTTGCAGCTGAGGCTAGGATCTGATCCCTGGCCCAGGAACCGATGTGCTATGGGACCACCCTAATTAATTAATTAAATCATTATCTTTCAACAGAAGTCAAACTGGAAAATCCTGTTATCACCAGAAAACTAGAAATAACTGAAAATAGGCATCAGATAAAAACCAAATGCAAAACTCTGGGGAAAAAAATGATAGCAATTACAGATAAAAACCAAATGCAAAACTCTGGGGAAAAAATGATAGCAAATTACAAAGTATATATATAGCAGCATGGGAAAGGCTTCTAATATAACCTTAATTATATAAGCAATGCTCCAAGTATAAATTCAAATGAAACCAAAGTGCGTGAAGTAAAACATGAAAGTTTTCTCCAGGACAACCATTGCTAAAAGTTTTATGTATTTGCGAACTTTTTTCTGTGCACAGAAAATTATATATCCTGATACTTTTACCTATTATTATCCATAGCTTTTTACATGTCATTAAGTAGTACTCTAAAACATTTTTAATGGCAGTTTGATAATCTACTATACAAAAAATGACATTTACTCAACCATCCCCTTAACTGTAAAGCTACAATACGCTTTTGAATGCAGATAATTGAAAACCACCTAAGTTAGCTTAAGGGAAAAACTATAAGCTGTCATAAAAATACTGTGTTTCCCAGAATGAAGAGGCAGGAATGCAGAAAGCAATTAGAATGTGCAATGTAATGGTCCAGGAATGTTTTTCCTCTGTCTCTTATCTCTACTTCTCGTCACAACTCTGCCCATTCTCCTCTCTCTGCAGACCTGCATTCTCTGTTCTTCTGTTCATCTGGAGGATAACAGTCTTGACACAGTTCTGAATTTTTACACTCCTTCTATCTAAGCTATCAGCCTAAACTGAAAAGACGATATAATTAACCTAGTTAGTCAGGTGTTTCCCCTGGTTCAATGAACAATGGATCAAGGTCTCACTTGTGAAGCTGATGACATGAAGAGGTCCTTCTCTTATCAGAGAAGTGTGAATTCCTCTGAGCTGAGAACATACCCCAAAAGATGTCTACTGATGGCCTCCATATGTCAATTTCTCTTCTTAGAATGGACAGGTAAGTGAAATCATCAGGTCAAGTGATATGAACATTTTGGGAGTTCCCAGGTGGTACAGCAGGTTAAGGATCTGAGGTTGTCACTGCAGCACCTCTGGTCACTGCTGTGGCAAGAATTAAATCACTGGCCTGGGAACTTCCGCATGCCACATGTGTGTCCAAAATATAAAATATATGAGCATTTTGAAGCCTATTGCTTTCCAGAAAGAGCATCAACCTACCTTTACTTGCAGTGACTGGGAGTTCCTGCATGCCCACATCTGTCTAAGAAAATGGAGGCTAATTTGAAAAAGAAAACATGGTATCTCATCAGTGTTTTATTTTGTGAGGGTTTTTTTTTTTAACTTTTCTGACCCATGCTTATTTACTTATTTATTTGTTTATTTGCTTGCTTTTTAGGGCCACACCCATGGCATATGGAATTTCCCTGGCTAGGGGTCAAATCGGAGCTGCAGCTGTTAACCTATGCCACAGCCACAGCAATATGGGAATCAAGCCATATCTGGGACCTATACCACAGCTCACAGCAACACCAGATCCTTAACCCACTGAGCAAGGCCATGGATAGAACCCACATCCTCATGGTTACTAGTCAGTTTCATTACCATTGAGCCACAGCGAGAACTTCGGTTTGTTTGTTTTTTTAATCAGTGAGGCTGAGCATTCTCTTAGACGTTTATAGAATAGTGGTTCTCTGGACAGGGCAGAGCTGCACGTGGTTTCTCTCATTCTCCTTGGTGAAGATAGTGAAGATTCTCCCCTACAGGGCTGATGAATGGATGGGGCCTCTGCAGCTGCAGCACAAATGTCTCCATTTATTCCAGGCTGCCCATACCTGCTCTGCAGCCACTGCCTGGTTCCACTTTCTCCCTGCCACCTATTCTCCCAGTCCTCCCCTCCTCCCTAGGAGTCATAGCTCTGTTTGGATAGAAGTCCTGGGCTATTCAAGTCTCCTAGCTCTGTCTTCTGGCAAGTCAGTATTTGTAGAGAAAGCTCAGAAGTCCCCATTAGCAGTAAGCAACACTGCAGCAATCTGTACTGTGGCACAGAAGCTGGACACTGACATGTGGAACCAGCTACCTAGAAAACTTAGCTGTGCTGACGCTGTAAATTATGCATGCAACTCTTGAAGACTGAGGTTACATTCTGCTGCCCTGCATCTCTCCCTAAGTTTTCACCCATCTTACCCAGAACCTCCAGTGTACAATTCCATCATTGCATTTGGCGTATTGTGTTGTCATTATCTTTGCTAGTGTCTTTTTCCACCCTAAAGTATCAACTCCTTGAGGACAGAATCTATGTCGTCTTCATCTCCGTGTCTTCAGTTCTATAGAACTCCTTTGCTAGACTCGCTCTGCCAACATTTCCTCAGAGCTCTCTAGCTGGAGAGAATAAAAAATAGAGACCATGAGTAGAGTAGAGGCCCAAGAAGGACCATTTGTTATTCAAAAAGTTAAAGACTTAGGAGATCCCTGGTGGCTCAGTGGGTTAAGGACTCTGTTGTCACTGCTGCGGCTCAGGTTGCTGCTGTGGCACAGGTTCGATCCCTGGCAAGGCTGAAATAAAAAGTTGAAGACCTAAAATATCTTTGACTGAGGACTGAATTTATGAGGCTTATGGTGAAAGGAAACTACCTCTTTTCAAGTACCCACTAAGTGTGAGGTACTTGCATTGTTCTGTACTCTTTCACTCATTTTCTCTCCTATAGCTGTGGGGCTCCCTGCACTGTAGGAGAGCTAGTAGCCAGTAGCCTCAGGCTTACGTTATCTCAGATAAGAAGCTACAATTAAAAAGGAGAGGACTTCTCTCCCTATATGTAGATTAAACCAAGAAAGGACTCTGACTACTTTGGTCACTTGTCCCCAGTGGACCAACCACTCACTGACCCAGAGAGCTGGAATACTATGATAGAGCATGGCTTAGCTATGTGTCTTATGGCAAGAGGAGCAAGGGGGAATGGAGAAGCTTGCTGGACAGCCAAGAGCATTTGTTACCAGGACCAAAACACATTGTTGCCAATCATCTGACCGGGGAACCTGTCCTCTAATACTCTAACCATAATACTGTATGGAGAGCCTTCTTATGCCCTGAGGAGATGGATTCAAAGGCCTTAAGGGGATTTTCAGCTTTGTGGTTGGGAGATGATGCACTTTTAGCCAAGCCTGGGGCCTGGTTTAAAATAATGCAGAGTCAGCGCATCTGGGTAGACCTGCTCCCACTACTAGATCTTCAGGGTTGATGTTGGGACAGACAGGAAATTTTGGGTCCAGGAAGAATTCTTATGTCTCCAAGCAACTGGAGTTTTTTGTTTGTTTGTTGGTTTGTTTTGCCTTTTTGGCTTATCTAGGCCTCACCTGCTGCATATGGAGGTTACCAGGCTAGGAGTCTAACAGGAGCTGTAGCTGCTGGCCTTTGCCACAGCCACAGCAACACGGGATCCAAGCCACGTCTGCAACCTACACCACAGCTCACAGCAACGCCGGATCCTTAACCCACTGAGCAAGGCCAGGGATCGAACCCGCAACCTCATGGTTCCTAGTCGGATTCATTAACCACTGAGCCATGACGGGAACTCCTTGAGTTGCTTTGAGACCAAAACATTGTCACACCCCATATTTTTGACCTCCCTCATTCCCAGTCCTCCTTTTTTTTTTTTTTCTCTTAATGGATTTTATTTCAATTATAGGTGTGCATAAATCATCACAAGTCAGTTTTACAGATTTTGTATCCCAAACCCCCAGTGCATCCCCCCACAACCCCAGATTGTCTTATTTGAAAAACCAAGGTTTTCCAAAGTCTGTGAGTCATTGTCTGTTCTGTAAGAAGGTTCATTGTGTCTTTTAGTTTCCACATGTAAGCGGTAGCATTGGGTGTTGCTGTCTAATTGTCTGACTGGTTTCACTTTGCATGATAATTTCTAAGTCCATCCATGTTGCTATAAATGTTGGTAATTCG
>PVHT020000066.1:28037178-28061385 GCA_004024745.2 Catagonus wagneri
TGTCATTTTATGGCCGCGGGTTTATGGCCGCACCCGCGGCATGTGGAGGTTCCCAGGCTAGGGGTCTAATCGGAGCTGTGGCCACTGGCCTGCGCCGCAGCCACAGCAACGCAGGATCCGAGCCGCGTCTGCAACCTACACCACAGCTCACGGCAACGCTGGATCGTTAACCCACTGAGCAAGGGCAGGGATCGAACCCACAACCTCATGGTTCCTAGTCGGATTCGTTAACCACTGCGCCACGACGGGAACTCCCCTAATTATCTTTTTTAACTATAATATTCATTAAAGTCAGGTATATAACTAAATTACACCTAGAACCAAATCTTCAAATTACTCTTTCACAACACAATTAATAAAGATTTTTAAGAAAAATGAAGCCTACCACCTCTCATTGCTCTCCATAGAAAGAAAAAAATTTTTATACCATTTGAAATGAAATGAAAACTATTTTAGAAAATCCTGTCATATTTATATCATCTTTTAATTTTACAGTTTGTATTATATATAATATACACAAAAATAAATATATTTGTAAGGCACTTAAAATATCTTACCTATGGGGTATATAATCAGTTTGGAATATACTGTCCTCTATACCTTTTATGAACTATTATCAAAGCTACCTTTTTTTTGGAGTTCCCATTGTGGCGCAGCAGAAATGAATCCCACTAGGAACCATGAGATTGTGGGTTCGATCCCTAGCCTTGCTCAGTGCGTTAAGGATCCGGCGTTGCTATGAGCTGTGGTGTAGACCAGCAGCTGTAGCTCCAATTAAGCCCCTAGCCTGGGAACCTCCATATGCTGCAGGTGTGGCCCTAAAAATACAAAAAAAAAAAAATCAAAGTGACCTTGTTTTAACCCAAAGCCTCCAGGTGTTTTTTGTTTTGCTTTTTAGGGCCTACACCACAGCCACACAGCCACACAGGATCTGAGCTGCATTTGTGAAATACACCACAGCTCTGCTGGATCCTTAAACCACTGAGCAAGGCCAGGGATTGAACCTGCATCCTTGATGGATGCTAGTCGGGTTCATTAACCACTGAGCCATGACGGGAACTCCAGCGTTCGGGTGTTTTGCTCTATTTATGTCTCCTTTTTTTTTTTTGGTCATTTTAGGGCCGCACCTGCGGCATATGGAGGTTCCCAGACTAGGGGTCTAACAGGAGCTGTAGCTGCCAGCCCACTCCAGAGCCACAACAACACGGGATCCAAGCCACGTCTGTGACCTTCATCACAGCTCATGGCAACGCCGGATGCTTAACTCACTGAGTGAGGCCAGGGATCAAACCCGCTACCTCATGATTCCTAGTCAGATTCGTTTCCGCTGAGCCACGACGGGAACTCCGTTTTACTCTATTTAATACAGTAGTTCTTAGCCCTAGCTGCACATTAGAATCACCAGGGACTTTTTCAAACATAAGAAGCCTGTGCCCCACCCCAAACCAATTTAATCAGTATCTCTGGTGGTTAGATGTGGGGTATTGTTGTAAAAGCTTCTCAGGTGATTCTAATGAGCAGACAGGGTTGAGAACCTGGCTTTGAAATAAGCAGTTGTCTTTGAAAAGTACCTTGTGAAAAAAAGACCCAGTTGGAAAAACATCCTGTTTGAGGTGTGATTCTCTGGCTAAACCCAACTCCTGGAAGCCCTAAAACTGACCCCTTCCGGAAATGTAATGCAGATCACAAGATGTTCAGCCAGCATTCATCTCTCTTCTCTTAACCAAAATAAAGCATTTGATAAAAGTCAAAACTAATGCTTGTTTTAGAGAGTGGTCTTCAACCAAGGTTCAGGAAGTTTTAAGTTTTGAGGGAAGTAAGGACACTGGTGGACTGTGAACTTTGAGTTCAGTTCTCTTCCCGTGTGTGAATAGGCTGTTGATCTATACTTTGATTCTCTATTGATTTGTGGCCAAATTAGTTTGCATAATGACTTTGCAGAGTAATTGAGCACTTCTGAGTTGGGTCCCAAAAAGAAGCAGTACGTACTTCCTATAACTTGCTGACATGCCTTTTCCTCCATAACCCTCTTCCTGAAGGAACTAATGAGATGTTTTCTATCTCCTCTGCATTTCAAGCTTATGCTTTGGATAATATGAGAAATCCTATTTTGTCTCTGTCTTTAGTAATTCTACAACGAATTTTCTGTTCAAATATAAAAGCAAGCTTTTTTTAAAAAGCCAAATCACATCTTTCTTCCCTGCTCCTCATTTCCAGCTCAAACTTTTATTTTTCAGGAGAAGTGAAAAAAAGAAAAAACTCAAATAGTGAGCTTCTCATTAATAAATTCAGTCTGTGTGAAATAGAGTGCTTAATTGGAAAGTCTCCATTCTCTAGTTTTTAATGTAACCATTTAAGGAAAACAGTGGTATTAAACCACATACTAACAACTCAGAATTGTTTTAAAAATGATGTACGTTCTAACAGTAGCAATTAGCTCCCTCTGATGCCCAGATTGTGGTCTCTAAATACCATTTCTCATTAAAAAAGGATCTAGAGGTGTTCTGTTGTGGCTCAGCACGTTAAGCTTCTGGCACTATCACTGCTGTGGCTCTGGTTATAGCTGTGACTTAGGTTCCATCCCTGGCCCAGAAACTTCCACATGCTGTGGATGTGGCCAAAAAAGAAAAAAGTCTCTTCAGATTTGCCTACTCTGGACATTTCATATAAATGGAACAATATAGTATGTGGTCTTTTGTGACTGGCTTCTTTCACTTAGCATGTTTCCAAGTTTCATTCACGTTATAGCATATATCAGTACTTCATTCTTTTTTTTATTGCCAAATCATATTCCATTTAATAAATATAGCACTTTTGTTTATCCATTCATCAGTTGATGGTCATTTAGGTTGTTTTCATTTGGTAGCTACTTGAATAATGCTGCTATGACCATTCCTCTACAAAAAATTTATTTATAAAACAAAAGAAATTATTTATAAAATAAAAACCAAAGGGGAAAACTTGGCAGGAGGGATAAATTGGGATTAACACACATTACATTGCGGAATATCTACTCAATACTCTGTAATAACCTATATGGGGGAAAGAATGGATATATGTTTATGTATAACTGATTCACTTTGCTGTAAACCTGAAGCTAATACAATACTGTAAATCAACTATATATACCTCAATACTTTATATGGAAGTTCCTAGGCCAGGAATCAAATCCAATCTGCAGCAATGACCTACACCTCAGCTGAGACAAAACTGGTGCTACAGTAAGAACTCCATGGTGCTACAGTAAGAACTCCTAAAAAATTTTTTTTTTAATTTAAAAAAATAGATTTCGCTTGTGGCATGGAGGGTTAAGGATCCAGCTTTGTCTCTGTATCTGCTTGGGTAACTTCCGTGGTACAGTTTCAATCCCTGGCCTGGGAACTACCATATGCCATGGGTGCAGCCCCACCTCAAATAAACTAATCAGTCAACTAATTAATTACATTTTTTAAAAAATAAGAAAATGATCAAGAATATTCGGGACAAAAAAATAAAAGAAAAACAAAAAACACCACATACACAATAGTATAATTATTTCACTCAGAAGAAAAGCTCTGGAGTTCCCATCATGGCTCAGTGATTAACAAATTCATTTAGGAACCATGAGGTTGCGGGTTCGATCCCTGGCCTTGCTCAGTGGGTTAAGGATCTGGAGTTGCCATGAGCTGTGGTATAGTTCGCAGACGAAGCTCGGATCTGGTGTGGCTGTGGCTGTGGCTTAGGCCCGCGGCTACAGCTTCGGTTAGACCCTTAGCCCGGGAAACTCCATATGCCATGGGTGTGGCCCTAGAAAAGACAAAAAAAAAAGGAAAGAAAGCAAAGTCAAAGCTCTTCTGCTAGCATACAGAGCACTACATGATAGTGCTCCAGGCTACCTGTCTGCCTTCATATCCTGTAAGCTTCTTCCCCCTAATATTTCTTCAGTAACAATGTATGTATTCCTTGTTGGCTCTTAAACATCCTAAACATATTCTCACCATAGGACCTCTGTGTTTACTTTTCTATCTGCCTAGAATTCTCCTTTACATAGAGCTATCTCGCCATTCGGGTCAAATGTTAGCTTAAAAAGGTTTTCTGGGAAGTTCCCCTCTTGGCTTAGCAGTTAACAAACCCAGCCAGATCCATGAGGATTCGGGTTCCATCCCTGGCCTCAGTCAGCGGGTTAAGGATCCTGTGTTGCCGTAAGCTGTGGTGTAAATCGCAGGCATGGCTCGGATTCTGCGTTGCTATAGCTCTGGTGTAGGCCAGCGGCTACAACTCCGATTTGAACCCTAGCCTAGGAACTTCCATATGCCCTGGGTGCAGCCCTAGTAAGACCAAAAGAGAGAGAGAGAGAGAGAATCGGCAACACATAATAAAAAAATGTAATAAAAAAATATATCAAGGAGTTCCCATTGTGGATCAACTGTATCCATGAGGATGCAAGTTCCATCCCTGGCCTTGCTCAGTGGGTTAAGGATTAGATGTTGCTGTGGCTGTGGTGCAGGCTGGCAGCTGTAACTCCAGTTCAACCCCTAGCCTGGGAACTTCCATAAGCTGAGGGTGTGACCCTAAAAAAAAAATTAAGAATTAATTTCAAAAAACTAAAAATTCAGTGGGAACCAGGAGAAAAGACATGGATAGCCATTTATTTATTTTGCCTTTTTAGGGCCCCACCCACAACATGTGGAGGTTCCCAGGCTAGGGGTCGAATCAGAGCTGTAGCCGTGGGCCTATACCACAGCCACAGCAATGCCAGAGCCCAGCCATGTCTATGACCTACACCACAGCTCATGGCAATGCTTGATTTTTAACCCACTGAGTGAAGCCAGGGACAGAACCTGCGTCCTCATGGACACTAGTCAGATTTCTTTCCGCTGAGGATAGCCATTTTACACACAAAAAAATTTAATTGGCCTATATATTAGTTTGCTTTGACTGCCATAACAGAGTACTGCAGGTTGGGTGACAAACAGCAGAAATTTATTTCTCACAGTTCTGAAAGCTGGAAAATCCAAGATTAAAGTGCCAGCAAGTTAGGTTCCATTCTGAGGTTTCTGTCTTGGCTTGTAGGCAGCTGTCTTCTCTCTGTTTGCATACATGACTTCTTTATACAAATGGAATATAGATGGCCAGCTTCTTGCTAGATAGTCACATGG
Organism: Catagonus wagneri; assembly: GCA_004024745.2. NCBI lineage: Eukaryota > Metazoa > Chordata > Mammalia > Artiodactyla > Tayassuidae > Catagonus > Catagonus wagneri. The sequence goes on from PVHT020000066.1 coordinate 28,042,317, forward strand.
CCTTCTCTCAGGCATGTGTACGTGGGGTGAGGGAGAGTAAGCACCCTCTGGTATCTCTTCCCCCCCTTTTTTTTTCTGCACTCATGGCATGTGGAAGTTCTTGGGCCAGGGATTAAACCTGCATCACAGTAGCAACCCCAGCGACTGCATTTACATCACTGGATCCATAACCTGCTGCACCACATAAGAACTCGTGGTGTCTCTTCTTACAAGGGCAACAATCCCACACGAGGACTCATCCTGATCGCATGTAATCCTAATTAACTGTCCCATGTCCCATTGTTCTTAGGTGGCTGTGGGGTGAAAATGTTGAATCCTAACCAGTAGACCACAAGGACCAGGAGACTTGATATGGGTCCCCAGTCTTTGTCTTTATGGAGAAAAAATTGGGCAAAAAGACAGAGTAGCGAGGCAAGTAAAGTGTTTATTTATTTATTTATTTGCTTTCAGGGCTGCACCTGTGGCATATGGAGGTTCCCAGGCTAAGGGTGGAATCAGAGCTGCAGCTGCCGGCCACAGCAAGCCAGATCTGAGCTGGATCTGCAACCACAGCTCACGGCAATGTTGGATCCCAAACCCACTGATTGAGGTCAAGGATCAAACCCGCATCCTCACGGATACTAGGAAGATTCATTTCCGCTTTGCCACAATAGGTGATCCTTCTAGTTTTTATTAACAGTAATCTTTTGTTCCAACCACCTAACCTTTGTTGCACAACTCCTGTATATCCTACTTCTCTCCTTGCCTCCTCAGAGCAGTTTTCTAGGTTTGAAGTCCTAACAATGTCCGCTGAATAAAACATATCTCTCAACTTTAAGGCTGTGCATTTTTTTTAGTCAACAATATATACTCTCTAGCATTTTTCAAATTGCTGGGTGCAATATAATAGTAAGTTGTGAAATTAATTTTAGTGGTGCTGAGGTATAATTTTCTGAATGGTAAAATCATGATTTTCACAGAAATATAAAATAAACACATGTCAAGATGTTATTTATTTATTTTTTTGTCTTTTGTCGTTTTAGGGCCATAACCGAGGAATGTGGAGATTCCCAGGCTAGGGGTCTAATCAGAGCTGCAGATGCCATCCTACACCACAGTCACAGCAAGGCGGGATCCTAGCCTGGTCTGTGACCTACACCACAGCTCATGGCAACGCCAGATCCTTAACCCGCTGAGCAAGGCCAGGGATTGAACCCACAACCTCATGGTTCCTAGTTGGATTCGTTTCCACTGAGCCATGATGGAAACTCCCCAAAATGTTATTTATCTCATTAATTAATGAGGGAGGCAATAAAATGTTACAAAAAAGTTGTATGAGTTTGTTAGGAAACAAGAATATTAAAATTCATTAAGAAGCAAAAGCAGTTTAATATCCCATAGGTCAATAAAATATAAATATGAGGATATCTTTAAGATGAATAAGGACTATATTAAATATTATCAATTTTTATGTAAAATATCTTAGTCAATAGAAAGACCAAGGTCGCTATGAATTCAAATCCTTCCAGTGTCTTTTAGGTAATGCCCAGTCTTACACTGAAAAGCAATCTCTTTTGTTCATTTCCAAGTCTTTGACAATTTTTCTTGACAATGGTTCCCTTTTAGAATTTTTAGAATGAAATAAAAAAGAAGGAATAGAAATTTAGTGCTGATGATAACTATAAATATAGTTTTGGGGCCCAGAGTAGGCTGCCCCAAAATGTGCTTCAGTGGTATACTGATTATTTTGAATTAAAGTTACTCAAGAGGAGTTCTCGTCAGTGGCTCAGCAGAAATGAATCAGGGTGCGGCCCTAAAAAAAGGACAAAAAAAGTTACTTAAGAGATGACCAAGACAAGAGGGACACCCTGACCCTCCTTTCTATCTCCCTGAAAGCAGGAAATAAATTTCTTATGTGAAAGGTGCACTCCCTGCATCTGGAGGTAGAAGGACACTCCTATCTCCATAGACAGGGAATTTAGGTCAACAACCCTGTGTAAACAAAGCTTGTCACTTCCCTTAATTTACTACCCCAAGCCCAAACTGTTTAGATTCTTCAGTGATCGAACTCCCAAAACTTAGTTTTTTTTGTCGTTTCAATTCCTCATAAATTTATTGTTTCTCTGTCTAAAAAAGTATAAAAGCTGCCTGCTTTGACCACTTCTTAGGCCCCAGTGCTCTGAGACTTCTCTGTGAACAGTTAAATTTTCTTTTTTCCCCCTGTTAATCTGTCTTGGGTCAATTTTATTACTAGCCCAGCCACAAGAACTCAAGATGAGGGGGAAAATTTCCCCCTCCCCAATACAATTTTGTTAAATTCTTGTTTCAGATGTGCATTATCTACGTGATAACACATGTGGTATCATTGGGGTTGATGTAGAATGTTTTTATTCACTGGGGGCTGGGGTCGGAAAGTTTGAAAACCATTTTTAGAGGTGCCATATTACAAGGTTCTCCGGTTTAAATAACTGTATGTTTCGAGTGGTCCATTTGGTCAAAGTAAGCATCTATTCACAGTGCGGGGCTCAGTCAGGCAGAAACTCAGAGAATGATCCGAGTGAATGGTAAGGAATAGAGAAGCAGCCGACCGGCTGTGTGCGTGAGCGTGTGTGTGTTTTGTCCCTTTCGTTAGCACAGAGGCTCCCTAGCTGCCTGAGACGCCATGAAATTCCAGAGAGGGTGGCAAGAGTGGAAAGCTCTAGCCTGCCAGTCTGAAGACACGAGAGTTTAGGTTGGCCGCGGGGCCTTCCTCTCCGGGTAACAAGCACGAGCAGCGCGCTACAGTCGCGAGGCGCCGGGAGCTGCGGGTCCCCTTGAGCGGAAGAGCAGTGCGCACGCGCAGACCCGCCCGACCGGCGGAGCGCAAGAGGCCCCCTAGCCAGGCCCGGCCTGGCCTCCAGTATTTAGCGGATTGCACCGTCTGCCGGGCCTCGTCGCCCCGCCGGCCTTCCCCCGCCCCTCCTCGCGCGCTGATCGCGCCTGCGCGCGTACTGCCTGAGCGGGTGCCGGCGGGAAGGGGAAGCGGCGGGTAAGAAGGGACTGCGTCCCGGGGGTGTCTGTGACGGGGTTGGGAATATCCTCTTCGGCTCTCTCCGGATCTCAGGACCCTTGAGGAGGGAAGTGCGAGGAGCCTCTGGAACCGGCTTCCCCCGCTGCAGTTCAGGTGTGCCGGATAATCCAAGTGTTTTCGACCTACCATAGCGTCGTCTAGTCCGGTCCGCTCCTGCTTCTCTTCTCCCCGCCCCCACTGGGGACTCCCAAGGCCGAGCTCCGGTTGTCTGCGGTCACCTAATGAGTCCGAGATGCCTGCCCCGCGGTTTAGGTCGCGCCAGAATGTTTATCTCAGCAGCTTAGGCGTAGCTCTCCAGGTCGAGCCCCCAAGTGAAGCACAAAGGGCCTCATTTTTTGACGCTTGCTCGTCCTGACATTCTTTCTGATACCCTTTGCTGAGTAAAGCAGCTTCCATATGCTCTTGGTAGTGAATTCGAGGCCACTGAACATAGGTCCTCTTTTCTTCTGGGCGTTTCCTAATCTATCTTTCAAGTTTGTGTTTCTTGGGGCACATCCCTTACAGCCCTGTGCAATGTCGCTAAATTATACGCTTTCCCTTTGGAAATAGACTCACACCACCTGCCGCCTTTTGGAATGAAGTACTCCACTGGCAGTGAGATAGTATCAGCAGTTGCCAAGAAGCATAGTAAGAGTTTTTTACTGTCGCTGCTAAAGTGGATTCAGTAACTTTTGTTTTTTGTTTGTTTGTTTTTGTAGCAAGAGGCAGCATGTTAGCTCAGTGGATGTGCTTGATGCCCTGAAGTTGGGGGCAGAGGAGGTACCTTGTAATTAAACAAACCACTAGGGTCCAAAATCTGCTGACTGGAAGAAGAAATCTGAAACAGAAAAAAGCGCCACAGCCATGCCATGTTTAATAATATCTACAGGTCAAATTTCTGTGTAGAGACAAATACGCTTCTTTTATATGCCAGTTAAATGTAATATGTTGACATTCACGTAGTGCTGATGTGAAGTTTTAGTTGCTACCTGGGAACTTTTCAATCACATTTCTCAGTAGGTTAATTCCTAGATAATAATGATAATCAGCTTAGTTATTTTTACTTTGAGAAATGTGACTGACTGCTATAAACTGAACCACTCTTTTCTTTTTTATTTATTATTATTATTATTTTGTCTTTTGTGTTTTTAGGGCCACACCCGAGGCAAATGGAGGTTCCCAGGCTAGGGGTCTATCAGAGCTGCAGCTGCCGGCCTACGCCACAGCCACAGCCACGCCAGATCCGAGCCAGTCTGTAACCTACACCACAGCTCACAGTAATGCTGGATCTTTAACCCACTGAGTGAGGCCAGGGTTCGAACCCGAAATCTCATGGTTTGTAGTCGGATTTGTTTCCGCTGCTCCACCACGGCAACTTAACTACTTTTTTCTGATATCAGCCTGCACCATTTTTGTCAAGTCATTATCAATTTTCCTTTATGCCTAAATGCCTTAGATTTCTCCTGTGCTTCATCTCCATATCTTTTATGTCACTGGATCTCATGGTTTTCTTTCTTTCTTCCTTTTTTTTTTGTCTTTTTAGGGCTGCACCCGCGAGATGTGAAAGTTCCCAGGCAAGGAGTTGAATCAGAGCTTCAACTGCCAGCCTACACCACAGCCATGGCAATGCTGGATCCTTAACCCACTGAGCAAGGCCAGAGATCTACCCCACATCCTCACGGATCCTAGTCAAGTTCATTACCACTCAGCCCCTGACAGGAACTCCTGGAAGGCTGTTTTTTAAGACTTTGCTACCTCTTAGCTCATCCCCCTGAAGGCTCAAATAACAGTTCTAAACTGTTCTTATGTTTATTCTCTTTAAACCTATAAAAGTTTACATCCAAATTTTTGTGCTTGGGTTTCAAAGCCCTGTCTCTATAGCCTGACCCCATAATTCCTGTGCACATTATATGGTGGGGAAAATCCAAGATTTAGAGTAAGAAGACCTGGGTTCAAGTACTAGAACTGTCATTATACTAACACTGTGTCCTTGGGAAACTAAGGTTCAATTTCCTTCTCTCGTTTCAAATAATAATATCTTTTCTTCCAGCCTCTTAATTATTGCGAGAATTACAATTGGCATAATGTGTGGTAAAGCTATCAGAATTAAAAAACAACATAAGCTGCTATTGTTATTTCTTTCATGCTCATTTATTTCACAAACATTTGAAAACAATATATGTTAGATACTGGTGATACAGCTGTGAAAGTTAGTCCCTGTCCTAAGGAATTGTCTTTCAGGGAACTTTCAGAGAGAGAGAGAGAGAGAGTGTGTGTGTGTGTGTGTGTGTAGGGAGTAGAGTGGTAAAGTGTCTGACAGGTAGAGTGGGATATAGGCTGTAAAATAGGTAAGTTTAGGTTAGGGTGAGCTCCAAACCCAGAGGAGAGACAAACAGGGAAGGTTTCCTGGAGGATATGGATATGTGAACAGAATCTTGAATTATAACAAAGATCCAGAAGGAAAATGTGGGTAAGGGTGTCATCAAAGAGATGTGTGTTAGAGAACTGCAAATTGTTAGGTTTTGTTGGAGTATTAAGTTCAAAGAGCATTATAAGAGGTAGGGTAGGACTGAATAGCTAGACAGAGGTTGAAACTTGATGGGCTTTATTCTGCTATGAGAAGTATATAAATCGAAGGATTTCAAGCAGATCATTGCTTTTACTTATTTATTTAATTTTGGCGGCAACTGCAGCATGCAGAAGTTCCCGGGGCCAGGGATCCAATCCATGCCACAGCAGTGACTTGAGCCACAGCAGTGACAACACCAAGATCTGTATCTTGCTGAGCCACCAGGCAGCTCCCACAATTGTGTCATTTTTTTTTTTTTTTTGGCTGCCCGGTGGCATATGGAGTTCCCAGGCCAGGGATCCCATTTGAACTGAGCTGTAGTTGCAGTCTAAGCCACAGCTGTTGCATCCCAATTTCCTTAAACCGCTGTGCTTAAGGAATCCAACCTGTGTTCCAGTGCTCCCAGGACGATTGAACCTGCATCCCAGTGCTCCCAAAACGCTGCTGATCCTGTTGAGTCACAGAAGGAACTCCCACAATTGCTTTTTGAATGTTCATTTTATCTGCAATTGTTTCCTTACTGCAGTGTACAAAAATATCTTTCTGCCTTTGTGCTTTTACTTATTTTATTTACTCCATTCAAAAGGGTTTATACCCTCTCGTCATACCTCGATATATTGTCACTCAGTATCCAGTTCAGGTCCCATTTCTGCTGTGAAGTGTCATCTAGTTATTTTAGGTCCCATTGCTTATTCCCTTCTCTGAAACCCTATTAAGAACAGTACCACACAACTTAATCCTTATTTGTTTCATGTGTGTTTTATGTCCCTAAATAGATTACAAACTCCTTGAGGATAGGGAATGTTTCATATGTGTATGAATAGAACACATATTAAACACAAAAATATATTGCTTGGTCTCTTTATTTTTTTTTTTTTTTCAGGGTAGGACTAGATTATGGGCAACAATTCTTTTAATTAATCTTTCATCATCATGGCTAATGAGGGATGTGCCAAGGCTGGTGATAGTCCTTTTTCATCAGATAAACATGCTCAACTCATCCTGGCCCAGATGAACAAAATGAGGAATGGACAGCATTTCTGTGATGTGCAGCTGCAAGTTGGGAAGGAAACTTTTAAAGTTCATCGGCTGGTATTGGCTGCCAGTAGTCCTTACTTTGCAGCTTTGTTCACTGGAGGAATGAAAGAGTCCTCAAAGGATATTGTACAGATTCTAGGAATTGAAGCTGAAATCTTTCAAGTACTTCTAGATTTTATTTACACAGGTATGTTAAGTGAGCTTTAGCTCTGAGTGAAGAATCGTGGAATCACGCATGTATTGCTGTGGGAATATAAATTGATGTAACTTATATAGAAAGTATTTTGTGGAGTTCCCATCATGGCTCAGTGGTTAATGAATCTGACTAGGAACCATGAGATTGAAGGTTCAGTCCCTGGCCTCTCTCAGTGGGTTATGGATCCGGCATTGCCGTGAGCTGTGGTGTAGATTGCAGACGCGGCTCGGATCCTGCGTTGCTGTGGCTGTGGCGTAGGCCGAAGCTGTAGCCCCGACTGGACCCCTAGCCTGGGAACCTCCATATGCTGCAGGTGCAGCCTTAAAAAAGACAAAAGACAGAAATAAAAAGTAAGGAGTTCATGTCTTCTGGCCCAGTATTCCTTTTGTAGGAATTCTAAGGAATTGGTGATGCAGACAAATATTTATGTTTATTGTAACATTATTTGTAATAGTATATAATTGAATACAGTCTAATTGTCCTCAGTAGGTTATATGATTAAATACATTATGGCACATGTATATATAATGGAATAATTTTTAGATCTCACAGGTTATATGTGTATGTATGTATCACATACGCATATCCTTTTTTAAGCTTTTCTTAAAGCCCTCCCCAGTAACTGCTGCCTCTATCAGGTTGGTGAAACTCACTCAAAATTTCACCCCTATCTGCATGGGGAGCTGAGAAATGTAATTTTCAGCAGGGAACAATTGCCACTCACAACAAAATCAAGGTTCTGTTAGTAAGGATTAAAAGAAATTGTATTCAGTATTTATTAGACAGGGGACTTTGTAGTCTTTGACACAGTTCTTTAGAAACATGTTCTTTTGAGTTTCATTGTAATAGCATTTCATTTTTTGGGATAGGAGGCAGCAAAACCTGTTATTCTATCAGTCTCTCCTCTAGATAGTCTTTATTGACCTTTCAGAATCCTAATAGGTTAACTAATACTTTCACCTTAGATTTTTATGCTCTTCACTTAGAATCAAATGACCTGGGTTTGTGATCTAGCTCTGCCACTAATTAGTTATATCATACAAGGCATTTCATTTAACTTTAGTCAGTTATTCATTCCTTCTTTCAACAAATATATATAAATACTTTTATGAGCTAGGCACTGGTGTTATGACAGTAACCAAGACAGGCATGGCGTCTGCAGACCTTCACAGAATTTTATAGGTAATGCAAAGCAGGTACTTAGGAAATAGAAATAAAAAAAAGAGAGAAAATAGGAATGATCTTGTGAGAGGGATAGTAGCACTTTATAATTCATGTGAAGGTTAAATGAGACAATTTTTTTTTTGTCTTTTTAAGGCTGCACCTGTGGCATATGGAGGTTCCCAGGCTAGGAGTCGAATCGGAGCTGTAGCCGCTGGCCTCCACCACAGCCACAGCAATGCCAGATCCAAGCCACATCTGCAACCTATACCACAGCTCATAGCAACGCCAGATCCTCAACCTGCTGAGCGAGACCAGGGATTGAACCTACATCCACGTGGATGCTAGTCATATTTGTTTCTGCTGAACCATGATGGGAACTCCTGAGATAAATTTTTTATGTTTATACCACATTTTCTCTTTATTTATTTTTTAATTGTATTAGGATATAGGTGATTTACAGTGTTATATTAGTATCAAGGTACAGGAGAGTGCCTCAGTTATATGTATATATATATCCATTCTTTTTCAGATTCTTTTCCCATATATTTTATTAAAGAGTATTCAGTAGAGGTCACGGTGCTATACGATAGATTTTTGTTGGTTATATATTTTATATATAGTACTGTGTATATATTAATCCCAGACTCCTAATTTAACCCCTCCCCCCGCCATATTTCCCCTTTGGTAACTATAAAAGTGCTTTTTATAATCTGTATAGCCTTATTAAGCTGTAGGGCATTCTTATTACTCTCAAGTAACTCTTGGCTTTATCCGGTAATAGTCATTCAGTTACCTTCCGTCACAACCCATGATCTTATCTTCTCCAAATTTGTAGTGAATTTTCATTTCAATCAATTAAATCTTTTTTCTCTCTGTTTTTTTTTTTTTTTTCTGGCTGTGTCTGAAGCGTGCAGAAGTTCCTGGGCCAAGGATCTAACCTGCACCACTGGAGTGACCCAAGCCGCAGCAGTGATCCCTAACCCGCTGCATTACCAGATAACTCCTATAACAAATTTTTTGAGCACCCAGTGTGTACTAGACTTTGGGAGTACAGAAGAGGCAAGCCTTGCCCCAACCCAACAGGCTCTATAAATCAAACTGTGAATACAAACTTTAGACAGATAAGTTTAGTTGAATGTTTTAAAAGGGATAAAGGGAAAGTATAAGATTGAATGGAGAGTTATCCTTATTAGGTCAAATTACAGTGTTTTTTTCCCTTCCAAATATAATTGATTATTTGATGTCTTTCTAAAGTAAAAATATGTAAATATGTGAAAGTGAATCCCTCTAGAAAGAGATCAATATATATAGTTACTTAAATGTTAAATGTTTAATAACTTCTCATATGTTATAGACTCTTGGTTATACCTCATATTAAAAATGAACATTTTGGAGCTCTCGATGTGGTACAGCAGGTTAAGGATCTGGCGTCACTGCTGTGGCACAGGTTTGATTCCTGGTGGAAACTTCCACATGCCATGGGGGCAGCCAAAAAAAAAAAATGAACATTTATATGGCATTTTATCATAATTGAAGTTAAGAACCTTGTCTTACTCTCTCCAGTGCCTCAGTAAAATGTTTGTTAAATACATATAGCCTTATGTTAAAGCCATGGGCTTTAATGTCACTCCCTACCTTACATCTCACTTACGTATATGACAGGGGGGCAAGTTTAACTTTCTGATGATTCAGTTTTCTTTTCTTTCCCTTTTTTTTTTTTGCTTTTTAGGGCCGCACCTGTGGCATGTGGAGTTTCCCAGGCTAGGGGTCTAATAGGAGCTACAGCTGCCGGCCTACACCAGAGCCACAGCAACATAGGATCCAAGCCGCATCTGCGACCTACACCACAGTTCACGGCAACACCAGATCCTTAATCCACTGAGCAAGGCCAGGGATCAAACCTGCAACCTCATGGTTCCTAGTCGGATTTGTTAACCACTGAGCCACGACAGGAACTCCTCAGCTTTCTTTCTTTCCTTTTTTTTGGTCTTTTTTTGCCTTATTTAGGGCTGCACCCGCGGCATGTGGACGTTCCCAGGCTAGGGGTCTAACAGGAGCTGTAGCTGCCAGCCTTCGCCAGAGCCACAGCAACGCGGGATCCGAGCTGCGTCTGCAACCTACACCACATCTCACAGCAACACCGGATCCTTAACCCACTGAGCAAGGCCAGGGATCGAACCCGCAACCTCATGGTTCCTAGTTGGATTCGTTAACCACTGAGCCACGAAGAGAACTCCTCCTCAGTTTTCTTAATAACAAAAATAAGGAAGGAGTTTCCATCGTGGCTCAGTGGTTAACGAATCCAACTGAGAACCATGAGGTTGTGGGTTCGATCCCTGGCCTTGCTCAGTGGGTTAAGGATCCGGTGTTGCTGTGAGCTGTGGTGTAGGTTGCAGACGCTGCTCAGATCCCGCGTTGCTGTGGCTGTGGAGAAGGCCAGCAGCTATAGCTCCTGTTAGACCCCTAGCCTGGGAACCTCCATATGCCGTGGGTGCAGCCTTAAATAAGGCAAAAAGACAAAAAAAAAAAGCAAAAATAAGGAAAAAAAAAACCCTACTATATGGGGTTGTAGGAAGGGTTAAGTGAACGTGTAAAGCAATTAATGCTATGCCTGGTTGATTGTGTTATATGCATGTTCAGTACTATCATCATTTAAGTTTTGGCCTTTCAACAAGTTTTGTTGAGGAATTCTTGCCGTGGCTCAGCGGAACCGAATCTGATTAGGAACCGTGAGGTTGTGGGTTTGATCCCTGGCCTTGCTCAGTGAGTTAAGGAGCCAGCGTTGCCATGACTGTGGTATAGGTTGTAGATGCGGCTTGGATCCCGGGTTGCTGTGGCTGGGCATAGGCCAGCAGCTGTAGCTCCGATTAGACCCCTAGCCTGGGAACCTCCACGTGCCGCGGGTGCGGCCCTAAAAACTACGAAAAGACAAAAAAAAAAAAAAAACCAACAAGTTTTGTTGACTTTTTTTTTTCTTTGTCTTTTTGCCTTTTATCTAGGGCCGCACCCACGGCATATGGAGGTTCCCAGGCTAGGGGTCTAATCGGAGCTCTAGCTGCCGGCCTACGCCGAAGCCACAGCAACGCAGGATCCGAGCCCCATCTGCGACCTAGACCACAGCTCACAGCAATGCCGGATCGTTAACCCACCAAGCAAGGCCAAGGACTGAACCCACAACCTCATGGTTCCTAGTCGGATTCGTTAACCACTGCGCCACCACGGGAACTCCAAGTTTTGTTGACTTTTTACTTAGTATCCATCCAACAAACCCTAAGGTTTCAGAGGAATCAAGTATAATGCTTTTTGAATATAAGTCAAGTGTTTGTTTTATTTAATTGCTTGTTTTGTCTCCCTACTTCCCTAGGTATAGTGAACATAGGAGTGAGTAATGTCCAGGAGTTGATTGTTGCAGCAGACATGCTACAGTTGACTGAAGTTGTTAATCTTTGTTGTGAATTTCTGAAAGGACAGATTGATCCACAGAACTGCATTGGGATCTTTCAGTTCTCTGAGCAAATCGCCTGCCACGATCTTTTGGAATTTACAGAAAACTATATTCATGTCCATTTCTTGGAGGTTCATAGTGGGGAAGAGTTCCTGGCGCTTACAAAAGATCAGCTGATCAAAATTTTGCGAAGTGAAGAGCTTAGCATCGAGGATGAATACCAGGTCTTCTTAGCAGCAATGCAGTGGATTCTGAAAGACCTGGGAAAGAGAAGAAAACATGTGGTGGAAGTGCTAGACCCAATTCGATTCCCTTTATTACCTCCTCAGAGGCTTTTAAAGTATATAGAAGGTACTGTTTTTTTGCATGTTATATTAGTCAATTTATTATCCAGTGGCCTTTCCTCTGTAATGTGATAGTGTTTTCATTATTCAGTTCAATAGCAGGCATTTATTGAATGATATTATATGCAAGATACAACCTTTGTGTTTTGTGGGTAGATAGTAGTATTTCAGTATTTCTATCCTTCCTTTCTTTCTTTTTTCCTTTCTTTCTTTCTTTCTTTCTTTCTTTGTTTATTTATGGCTGCACCTGTGGCATGTGGAAGTTCCCAGGCCATGGGTCAAACTCACACCACAGCAGTAACCAGAGCCACAGCAGTGATAACACCAGATCCTTAACCTGCTGAGCCACCAGTGAACTCCTCTATTCATTCTTTAAACCAAATCCTTAAGTACCTTTCTTGAGATTAAATACCAAGGGAGATAAAATTACTGACAAAGCTGAAATACCACTGCTATTTTTGGCAGTTCTTATTATTTTAGTGTAGATTCCTCTTGCCACTCTGAAAAATTGAGCAAAACCTAACATTTAAGGAAAAGGTATACGCTGAAAACAAAAACCAAAACTCAATGAATCCTGTAAGTCCTCTCATTATAAAATGAAATTTATATTGATATAAAAGCATAACTTCTATGTAGCCTTTAAATAATCTTTAGGTTTAAACTTTGAAAATACTTCTCACCATAGGATCAAATAAATTTTGTCTTGGAGTTTTCTTGTGGTGCAGTGGGTTAAGTTCCCAGTGTTAAACTGTAGCAGCCCAGGTTGCTGCTGTGGTGAGGATTTGGTCCCTGGCCTGGGAGCTTCCACGTGCCACAAGCGTGGCTAAATAAGTTTTGTCTTTATAGTAGAAAAATCATAATTAAATTTATTTATTTATAGGAAACAGCATCGAGGATAAGTTTTTATTTATTTATTTATTTATTTATTTATTTATTTATTTTTGTCTTTGCCTTTTCTAGGACCACACCCATGGCATATGGAGGTTCCCAGGCTAGGGGTCTAATCAGAGCTATAGCCGCCGGCCTACACTACAGCCACAGCAACATGGGATCTGAGCCGCGCGCGCGTCTACAACCTACAGCACAGCTCACAGCAACTCCAGATCCTTAACCCACTGAACGAGGCCAGGGATCGAACCCGCAACCTCATGGTTCCTAGTCGGATTTGTTAACCACTGAACCATGACGGGAACTCCTATTTTTTGATTGTTAAATGTATTTTATTTTTATGAAACATCTTTTTATTATTATTTAAAAGTTGATTGAAATACTGTCTTTTTCAACATTGCTTTAGGAGTATCTGATTTTAATCTTCGTGTTGCATTGCAAACACTTTTGAAAGAGTACTGTGAGGTGAGCAAATCTCCCAAAGAGAACAAATTTTGTAATTTTCTGCAGACATCTAAGGTTCGACCTCGGAAGAAAGCAAGAAAATACCTGTATGCAGTAGGTGAGAACCTTTTTAAGTAATAGATATCTTTATTTTCAGGACCAAAACTTTTTAATGTTTTTGTTGTTGTTATACGTGTCAGAATATGCAGGTATATCAAATAGACATATTTAATTCCACATATAGGCTACAGATTTATAAATTGCATTTATATAGTACAGTGGACATAGCTAAGAATAAACAGCTGTTTATTTGACATCTGTTATTCTGTGATTTAAATCTTTGAGTTCTTAGATACCTTTTTTTTTTTTTGCTTTTTAGGGTCACACCTGCAGCATATGGAGGTTCCCAGGCTAGGGGTCCAATTAGAGCTGCAGCCGCCAGCCTACACTACAGCCACAGCAATGTAAGATCTAAGCCGTGTCTGCGACCTACACCACAGCTCATGGCAATGCCAGATCATTAACACACTGAGTGAGGCCAGGGATCGAACCCAAAACCTCATGGTTCCTAGTCGGATTCGTTTCCGCTGTGCCATGAAGGGAACTCCTGATACTCAATTTTTTTTGATAGGTAAGAAATAGATTTATTAAGATAGGACACTTGTGAGAGGTGCAAAAGGGCAGGCAAGGAGACTGCCTCAAGGATTAGGTGGGCTATACCAATTATTGTTAAATAACTGCCTAAGAAATGCTGCTTTAAAAGTTAAATATTTGAGGAGTTCTCACTGTGGCACAGTGGGTTAAGAATCCGACTGCAGTGGCTTGGGTCTCTGTGGAGATGTGGGTTTGATCTCTGCCCGGTACCTGCATTAAAAGGACCCATATTGCCACAGCTGTGGCGTACGTAGGTCACAGCTTCTGCTCATATTTGAACACTGACCCAGGAACTTCCATATGCCACATATGTGGCCATTGAAAAAACAGAAGTTAGGAGTTCCTGTCATGGCACAGCGGAAACAAATCTGACTAGGAACCATGAGGCTGAGGGTTTGATCCCTGGCCTCACTCAGTGGGTTAAGGATCCAGCATTGCTGTGAGCTGCAGTGTAGGTTGCAGATGCTACTCGGATCTGGCCTTGCTGTTGCTGTGGCGTAGGCCAGCAGCTGTAGCTCTGATTTGACCCCTAGCCTGGGAACCTCCATATGCCATGGGTGTGGCCCTAAAAAGAACCCCCCCAAAAAATGTTAAATATTTGAATTCTAGTGAGAAATAGGGAAATAAATCTCAAACGTTTTAACTCTTCACAGTGTCTTAGACGTTTACTAGGGTTGATAGGAACTAGTAGCCTCCAACATGTGGCTATGCAGGATAATCCACAGGATTATCAGATGAGCCTTTCCATTTTTATTTTAAAAAGCATTAAGCCTTATCAATATTTAATACATATATTGGCAGACTGTCTGGATTTATATGTATAACATAATTTGTATCTAAAAACTTTGTGTGGTATAATTTCTGGTATGTATATAATTGCATGTATAATTTTATATATACTGTAGCTTATAAATGTGTATTTTTGAGTGCTTGCTAAGCTTTTTAGAATGATGAGATGTAGGAGTTCCCGTCGTGGCACAGTGGTTAACGAATCCGACTAGGAACCATGAGGTTGCGGGTTCGATCCCTGCCCTTGCTCAGTGGGTTAACGATCCGGCGTTGCTGTGAGCTGTGGTGTAGGTTGCAGACGTGGCTCGGATCCTGCGTTGCTGTGGCTGTGGTGTAGGCCAGTGGCTACAGCTCCTATTAGACCCCTAGCCTGAGAATCTCCACATGCTGTGGGTGCGGCCCTAAAATGACAAAAGGCTAAAAAAAAAAAAGATGAGATGTATAATCAAATAAGAATTTCAACTCACTTTTTTTTTTTTTTTGGCTATGTCAGTGGCATGCAGAAGATCCCTGGCCAGGGACTGAACCTGAGTCAGAGTAGTGACCCAAGCCATGGCAGCGACAACTGCAATCCTTAACCACTAGGCCACCAGGGAGCTCCTCAACTCAGTATTTTTAAGTGAAAAACACAATAGAAGTCACAGGAATTCCTGTCGTAGAGCAGTGGTTGACAAATCCGACTAGGAACCATGAGGTTACGAGTTTGATCCCTGGCCTTACTCAGTGGGTTAACAGTCCGGCATTGTCGTGAGCTGTGGTGTAGGTTGCAGACATGGCTCAGATCTAGCCTGGAAACCTCGATATGCAGCAGGTATGGCCCTTAAAAGCAAAAAAAAAAAACAAAAAAACAAAAAAATTGTCACAATGAAACTTCCTAACTAGACAAATAACCAGATCCTAGATTTATGTTTTATCTAGTTCAGTTATAACCAAGACCAGGTGATAGATTATCGGGATTGACTTCATTGCATTTAAGCCATAATCTTTCAGGACTTCAAACATTTAAGAATAATGTATTTATATATGGCGGACTCTGAAGTACTTATTCCTTATTATGCAATAGTTACATGTCTAGATGTGGAAGGCTGTATTTTTCTTGTTACTACCATTTCCATGGTAGCAGTAAGGGATTTGCTATGTACCTCCTTTCCTTCTTTCATGCAGGTGGATATACTCGGTTGCAGGGGGGTCGTTGGAGTGATAGCAGAGCCCTCAGTTGTGTAGAACGTTTTGACACCTTTACCCAGTACTGGACCACTGTGTCGTCACTTCATCAGGCTCGATGTGGACTAGGAGTGGCTGTACTGGGAGGGATGGTATACGCAATTGGAGGTAATAATGATAATGTCTTATTTCTCTTATTAGTCTCTAGCTCTAAGTTGACCGCATTTTTTTTCTTGGCCTTGCTGGTGGCATGTGGAAGTTCTGAGGCCAAGAACTGAACCTGGGTGACAGCAGTAACCAGAGCCACGGCAGTGACAATGCTGAATCCTTAACCAGCTGAGCCACCAGGGAGCTCCTTGACTGCATTTTTATGTAAGTGCCTTATATATATTGTGAGGTACTATGGGGGATATGTGTAGATATAGTTCTGCTTAGTAAATATTTATTGAATAAATGAAAGGAAAAGGAAACACAAAATATTGAATATTTCACACCAGCAGGATACTGTGATTTATTGCCAGGCAAAATATTTAGGTTTAGTTTTTGGATTTTTTTGATATTTTATAATGATTTTTATTTTTTCCATTATAGCTGGTTTACAGTGTTCTGTTCAGTTTTCTACTGTTCAGCAAGGTGACGCAGTCACAAATACATGTTTACATTCTTTTTTCTCACATTATCATGCTCCATCATAAATGACTAGATATAGTTCCCGTTGCTATACAGCAGGATCTCATTGCTTACCCATTCCAGAGGCAATAGTTTGCATCTATTAACCCCAAATTCCCAGTCTCTCCCTCTCCCTCCCCCTGCCCCTTGGCAACCACAAGTCTGTTCTCCATGTCCATGATTTTCTTTTTCTGTGGAAAGGTTTCATTTGTGCCGTATATTAGATTCCAGATATAAGTGATATGTGGTATTTGTCTCTCTCTTTCTGACTTACTTCACTTAGTATGAGAGTCTCTGGTGGCATACATGTTGCTGCAAATGTCATTATTTTGTTCTTTTTTAAGGCTGAGTAGTGTTCCATTGTGTATATATACCACATCTTAATCCATTCATTTGTTGATGGACATTTAGGTTGTTTCCATGTCTTGGCTATTGTGAATGGTGCTACAGTGAACATACAGTGCATATGTCTTTTTCAAGGAAATTTTTATCTGGATATATGCCCAGGAGTGGGATTGCTGGGTCGTATGGTAGTTCTATATGTAGTTTTCTAAGGTACCTCCATACTATTTTTCATAGTGGTTATACCAATTTACATTCCCACCAACAGTTGCAGGAGGGTTCCCTTTTCTCTACACTCTCTCCAGCATTTGTTATTTGTGGACTTACTAGTGACGGCCATTCTGACTGGTGTGAGGTGCACCTCATGGTAGTTTTGATTTGCATTTCTCTAATAATCAGTGATGTTGAGCATTTTTTCATGTGCTTGTTGGCCATCTGTATATCTTCTTTGGAGAAATGTCTATTAAGGTCTTTTGCCCATTTTTCGTTTGGATTGTTGACTTTTTTGCTGTTGAGTTGTATAAGTTGTTTGTATGTTTTATAGATTAAGTCCTTGTCTGTTGCATCATTTGAAACTATTTTCTCTCATTCTGTAAGTTGTCTTTTTGTTTTTTTTATGGTTTCCTTTGCTGTGCAAAAACTTATCAGGTTGATTAGGTCTCATTGGTTTATTTTTGCTTTTGTTTCTGTCGCTTTGGGAAGGTTTGGTTTTAATGAAAAGTTGTTTGTGGAGTTGCTGCTGTGGTGCAGTGAGTTAAGAATCTGACATCTGTGGAGGTATGGGTTCGATTCCTGCCCTGGCACAGTGGGTTAAATGATCTGACATTGCCACAGCTGTGGTGTAGTTTGCAGGTGTGACTCAGATTCAACCTCTGGCCCAAGAACCTCTATATGCTGCAGGTGTAGCCATTAAAAATAAAAAAAGGTGTTTATAAAATGTGGCATCTGGATTTCCCATCGTGGCTCAGTGGTTAACGAATCCAACTAGGAACCATGAGTTTGCGTGTTCGATCCCTGGCCTCGTTCAGTGGGTTAAGGATCTGGCGTTGCCGTGAGCTGTGGTGTAGGTTGCAGATGTGGCTCGGATCCCGCGTTGCTGTGGCTGTGGCGAAGGCCGGCAGCTACAGCTCCTGTTAGACCCTTAGCCTGGGAACCTCCATGCGCCGCGGGTGTGGCCCTAGATAAGGCAAAAAGACCAAAAAAAAAAAAAATGTGGCGTCAGGGAGTACCCTTGTGATGCAGCAGGATCTGGCATTGTCACTGCAGTGGCCCAGGTCACTGCTATGGTGTAGGTTTGATCCCTGGCCTGGGAATTTTCATGTGCTGCAGATGTAGCCAAAAAAAAAAGGGTGGCACCAAAATTTAGGTCAACATTTATGATAAACATTATTTTAATTCTGAAAACAGCATTACAAATAATTTCATCATTTTTAATTAACCAAGCAATTTGGACAGTGGGATATATAAAAATCATGTCATCTAGACATTGGGATACATTACTTGATTGAAATTGCTGTTTTCTAACATGAATTCCAAAATGATTACTGAATAAAATTAAAGGGTATTTGAATGTTGGAAGAATCTAAAGGGAGATAAATGCTAACACTTTTGATATCAGTATTTCCTACTGAATAATTTTCTTTATACTACCTAGCCTATGTAGATCATCTATAATCCTTACAGCCAGTTTTTTTTTGCATTAGTTCTATAGGACAGTCTAAAACACTGAAAGTTAAACATCCAAAAAAAGTCTGATAGGCTTATTTGACAGGGCAGTTTCTCTTTCCTTATTATTCTTTTTGAGAGTGCTTAGGTCTTTTTGTTTGTTTTCTTTTTATGGCTGCACTCCTGCCACAGCCACAGCAATACCAGATCTGAGCTGCATCTTCAACCTATGCCACAGCTCTTGGCAACGCTGGATTCTTAACCAACTGAGCTAGGTCAAGGATCGAACCCGAATCCCCATTAGATGTTAGTCAGGTTCTTAACCCACTGAGCTACAACAGGAACTCCTCTTCTAAGTCTTTTATACTTCCATGTAACTTTTATTTATTTATTATAGTTTGTTTTTTTAGGGCCGCACCCATGGCATATGGAGATTAACAGGCTAGGGGTTCAGTTGGAGCTATAACCACTGGCCTGCACCAGAGCCACAGCCACGTGGGATCCGAGCCGCGTCTGCGACCTATACCACAGCTCATGGCAACGCTGGATCCTTAACCCACTGATCAAGACCAGGGATCGAACCCGCAACCTGATGGTTCCCAGTCGAATTCGTTTCCACTGTACCATGATGGGAACTCCTCCGTGTAACTTTTTTTTTTTTTTTTTTTTT
>PVHT020000066.1:28065124-28094796 GCA_004024745.2 Catagonus wagneri
TTTTTTTTTTTTTTTTGTCTTTTGTCATTTTAGGGCCGCACTTGCGGCATATGGAGGTTCCCAGGGTAAGGGTCGAATCGGAGCTGTAGCCGCCGGCCTACGCCACAGCCACAGCAACGCCAGATCCAAGCTGTGTCTGCGACCTACACCACAGCACATGGCAATGCTGGATCATTAACCGACTGAGCAAGGCCAGGGATCGAACCTGCAACCTCATGGTTCCTAGTCGAATTCGTTAACCGCTGAGCAACGACGGGAACTCCACCTAGTTATAGTATGTTTTAAAATTCTATTTTAAGTAGTATTTAAATTTTTTCTTCATTTTCTGTTTGTTGCTAGAGAAGATTGCATTAAAGCTCAAATTGGGAGTTCCTGTCATGGCTCAGTGGAAACAAATCTGACTAGTATCCATGAGGACGCAGGTTGTATCCTTGGCCTTGCTCAGTGGGTTAAGAATCCAGCATTGCCAGTGAGCTGTGGTATAGGTTGCAGACGAGGCTCAGATCTCAGGTTGCTGTGGCTGTGGTATAGGCCGCAGCTGTAGCTCCAATTCAGCCCCAAGCCTGGGAACCTCCGTAGGCTTTGAGTACAGCCCTAAAAAGACCAAATAAATAAATAACCCTCAAATTGTACCAGAGCAAGTTATCTAAACTATGAAATTGTAGAAGTGTTAAGATGCAAATTGTGTCTTTGGTTACGTGGATTTCACAGGTTGGGTAGTAGAATTAGATAATAGGAAAATTGTGCCTTTGCTTCACTAAGCGGGCTTTAATAAATGACAGTTATGGATTCAAAATAATACTTGGTGGCAAATAAATTTTAATGAATAGTATAAAATCAGACATAATAGTTGAATTTATGAAAGCACAATGCTGCTGAATATTGTATCATGGTTTTAGACTATTACTATTACTAAACATTCTCATATGTGTCTCTTTTATTTAATTCAGGTGAAAAAGATTCAATGATTTTTGACTGTACCGAATGCTATGATCCAGTTACTAAACAGTGGACAACTGTAGCTTCAATGAATCATCCCCGCTGTGGCTTGGGAGTGTGCGT
The DNA here is from genome assembly GCA_004024745.2 of Catagonus wagneri. Taxonomy (NCBI): domain Eukaryota; kingdom Metazoa; phylum Chordata; class Mammalia; order Artiodactyla; family Tayassuidae; genus Catagonus; species Catagonus wagneri. The sequence continues at coordinate 28,066,187 of PVHT020000066.1, forward strand.
GTGTTATGGGGCTATCTATGCTTTAGGTAATTATTACTGTCCAATTTAAGGAAATCTAACATCATTTAAATTCTTAATCAAATTCTGATTACCTTAGAAGTTTCCCTTCCTTCAATAAGAAACTTGTGTCTTTTCAGCTTTAAAAGTTCTTATTCTCAAAACTGTAGTACTTGGGAAATATTGTCAAGTATGGAGTTCTGGGAGATTTAGATAAAAACATAGATGAGATGTCTAGTAAAGCACTTTAGCTGACTAGTTATATCTCATGATTAGGATAACCATTCTGAATAGGCAGAAATTGTTGCAAAAAGTGGTTTTGCAAAATACCATATTCCTACACAGTAGGTTGTTTTTGTTTTTGCTTTTTAAAATCTCTTGTGAAACCTAGGGAGAGAGATTAAAGACCCAAGTTCCACCTACAATCTGATTCTAATTTTTCTTGTGATTTTGGACAGATAACCTCTCTGGTCCATACGATAATCATCCATAATATGAAATTCTCAGATTAGATGTTTTCTAAGATGTTTTTCATAAATAAGATTCCTTTATTCCAGAAACAATATTTTTCTATTTGGTTTCAGGTGGTTGGGTTGGAGCTGAGATAGGAAACACCATTGAAAGATTTGATCCTGATGAAAATAAATGGGAAGTAGTTGGCAACATGGCTATGTCACGCTACTATTTTGGGTGTTGTGAAATGCAAGGTAATTGCTTTATATTTTTTCTGAAAACGTGTTTTTTAAAAAACTGAGCTTGGGGGGTGGGGGATGCACTGTGGGTTTGGGACACAAAATCTATCAAATTGACTTGTGATGATTTTTGTACACCTATAATTGAAATAAAATTCATTAAAAAATTTGTTTATGTTAAAAAAAAAAAAAACTGAGCTTGAGGCTCACAAATGTCCACAAAAGTATATTTTATGTTTGTTCTGGATAATTGACACTAACAGTATGAAAGTTTTGCTTTTAATCTCATATCTTTAAACCTCATATCTTTATTTCTGTATTGCCAAAGTAATCTTTTTTTCCCAAAATAAACAAAGCTAGAATTAATTCCAGATCGGCAAAAATACCTAACTAGCAAAAATGAGCATTTGAGCTATCATCTGTTATTTTCCTTTTCTCTCCCACGTAGGCCTTAGTAAGTTTTCTAAGTAGGGAGAGATTATCAAAAACAATATTCAGTATTAACTGCTTCAGTATTTTGCTTTTTTTTTTAAAGTCCGGATCTGCAGCATATGGAGGTTCCCAGACTAGGGCTGGAATCGGAGCTATAGCTGCTGGCCTACAACACAGCCACAGCCACACCAGATCTGAGCCACATCTGTGACCTACATGACAGCTCACAGCAATGCCAGATCGTTTAACCCACTGAGCAAGACCAGGGATCAAACCTGCATCCTTATGGAAACTAGTCAGGTAAGTTTCCACTGAGCCACGACGGAAACTCCTTCAGTGTTTTTCTAATAGGGTACATTATAATTCAGTACACAGATAGTTATCAGATTTGAAAAATGTACTGCATATTAAAGTGGTATGCAGATGTTTTTTTAATTGTCTACTGTACACTGATAGGTCATTAGTAAGTTACTGTCAAATAGAACCTGATTCTCTGTCTAGAGCTGGAGAACCAGATTTATATGTACGCAGAGTAGGAAGCAGTCTGCACATTGTTGTGTGACAACTCAGCCTGCTCTGTTCAAGTTCCTTCTGCTTTAGGAATACCTTCTCAGATTTCTACTAGCATCTAAATGCTCAAATTACATAGTGCAGGCTATGTTCTATTGTTTATTGTTACAGTGTTTTCTAGTTGTTTTATAGTTATTATTTTTATCTTTTCATGAAGATCATAGAGCTGGAGAGACATCTTGGAGATTACCTATTTCAACTCCTTTATTTTTATTTATTTTTTTATTTTTTGCTTTTTAGGGCTGCACCCACAGCTTATGGAGGTTCCCAGGCTAGGGGTCTAATCGGAGCTACAGCTGCTGGTCTACGCCACAGCGACAGCAACGACAGATCCAAGCAGCATCTGCAACCTACACCACGGCTCATGACAACACCGGATCCTTAACCCACTGAGGAGGCCAGGGATTGAACATTCAAGCCTCATGGTTCCTAGTCAGATTTGTTTCCACTGAGCCACGATGGGAACTCCCTCCACTCCTTTATTTTTAGATGAGGAAGCTGAAGAACAGCAGGCTATGAGTTATCTTTTCTACAGTTGGTTACTGGCAAAGCTGGAGTAAGAACATAAGTTTTGTAATTTTTTTTTTTTTTTTTGTCTTTTGTCTTTTGTCGTTTTTAGGGCTGCACCCGCAGCATGTGGAGGTTCCCAGGCTAGGGATCGAATCTGAGCTACAGCTGCCGGCCTACGCCACAGCCACAGCAACACGGGATCCGAGCCGCGTCTGCAGCCTACACCACAGCTCACGGCAACACCGGATCCTTAACCTACTGAGGCCATGGATCATTTCCGCTGAACCACGATGGGTTCTAATGTTAAGTTTGCATTTCTTAAAATGCCATTCCTTATGACTTCTCACTTCAGAATTCTAGGGACAACACTAGGCACTCAAAAAATAATTGTTAAGGAGTTCCCTTCGTGGCTCAGTGGTTAACAAATCTGACTAAGAACCATGAGGTTGCAGTTCGATCCCTGGCCTTGTTCAGTGGGTTAAGGATCCGGCGTTGCCGTGAGCTGTGGTATAGGTTGCAGGTGCGGCTCGGATCCCGCGTTGCTGTGGCTGTGGTGTATGACGGCAGCTACAGCTCCTGTTAGACCCCTAGCCTGGGAACCTCCATATGCCGTGGGTGCAGCTCTACATAAAGGCCAAAAGACAAAATAAATAAATTAATTAATTAAATAATTGTTAATTGTTAGAACTGTTGGTTTCAGGCCAAATTTAATAAGGAACTCTCTGTAAATTACAGTCTGCTGTACTGTACCTGAAACTTTAATCTAGCCATAAACTATTCTAATTTAAATTCAATTCTCTATGTCAATCTGAGCAACAGTTAGGTTGTCACCAAACAGGGTCACGTCATTCCCAGTTTCAGTTCATAAAACTTTTTTAGGGGAAAAAAATAAGTCCCTTTCACCTTACTTTTTCTTTCTTTTTTTTTTTTTTTGGCCATACCTACAGCATACAGAAGTTCCAGAGTGAGGGGTTAAACCTGCACCACAGCAATGACCCAAGCCACTACAATGACAATGCAAGATCCTTAAACTGCTGAGCCACCAGGAAACTCCCTCCATTTCCTTTTTTACCTGTATATGGTAGCAGTGAATCTGGAATATGAGATTATCAAGTAGTCAATAAGATCAGAAAATAAGATCTTTGTCTGACAAATTATTTTGTTACAGCATCAAGTTCTTTGAAAATTCAATGCTGTTTAAATTCATACCCCCTAATTCTTTGTAACATGCTTAAATGTGAGCTATGATAAACTGGACAAAAATCAGTTTTCTCTCTTGAAAGACGTGTAAGCTCTGCATTAAGTACAGTATTAGAGAGTAAACTTAAATCACAACTGTTACTTTTTATAATTATTTATGTCCTATTTTCTATAGCACCTGAGCAAAAATATTCCATTTCCAGGTTTAATTTATGTAATTGGGGGCATCAGCAATGAAGGAATAGAGCTTCGTTCTTTTGAAGTTTATGATCCACTTTCCAAGCGCTGGTCTCCACTTCCTCCAATGGGAACCAGAAGAGCATATCTTGGGGTGGCTGCACTCAACGACTGCATCTATTCTGTTGGAGGGTGGAATGAGACACAAGATGCTCTTCATACTGTAGAAAAATACTCCTTTGAAGAGGTAGGTGAGATGATTTCTTTCCTTTTTTTTTAGGTGTTGGTCAACTATTTATTTATTTATTTATTTATTTATTTATTTGATTTTTGAGGGGCTGCCCCTTGGCATATGGAGTTCCTGGGCCAAGAATCAGATCTGAGCTGCAGCTGCAGCAATGCTGGATCCTTAACCCACTGTGCCAGACTCCTGTTTTGCTACTTTTCTATTTGCACAATCCATCCTTGTTTTGCCTTTTTCTGGCTTAATGTTGATTGTTTTAGTATTCCATTTTCTGTCTTTTGTCCATTTAAATATATCTCTTCACCTTTTTTCGTAGTGGTTGCTTTTGGGTTTGCATTATATATAATAGCTTTTTTTTTTTTTTAAGGGCTGCACCTGCGGCATAAGGAAGTTTCAGGCTAGGAACCGCAGCCACGGCAACACAGGATTTGAGCCATGGCATCTGCAACCTACACCACAGCTCACGGCAATGCCGGATCCTTAACCCACTGAACAAGGCCAGGGATTGAACCTTTGTCCTCATGAATACTAGTCAGATTCATTTCCACTGAGCCACGACGGGAACTCCATTTTTTTTTTTTAACTCAATGGATTTTATTATATTTGTAGTTGTACAACCATCATCACAATCCAATTTTACAACATTTCCGTCTCAAACCCCCAGTCCACCTCTCCCCCCTCAACCTGTGTCCTTTGGTAACTATAAGTTTTTCAAAGTCTATGAGTCAGTTTCTCTTCTGCAAAGAAGTTCATTGTATCCTTTTTTCAGATTCCACATATAAGTACACTTAGCATGATAATTTCTAGGTCCATCTATGTTGCTGCAAATGCCATTATTTCATTCCTTTTTATGGCTGAGTAATCCATTGTGTATATGTACCACATCTTCTTCTTTTTTTTTTTTTTGTCTTTTTAGGACCACACCTGCAGCATACGGAAGTTCCCAGGCTAGGGGTCGAATCAGAGCTATAGCTCTCAACCTATATGCCATAACCACAGCAACGCTGGATCCAAGCCGCATCTGTAGCCTACACCACAGCTCATAGCAATGCTGGTTTAACCTACTGAGCAAGGTCAGGGATCAAACCTGTGTCCTCATGGATACTCACTGGGTTCATTACTGCTGAGCCACGACAGGAACTCTGTACCACATCTTCTTTATCCGTTCCTCTGTCAGTAGACATTTAGGTTGCTTCCATGTCTTGACTATTGTATATAGTGCTGCAGTGAACATTGGGGTATGTGTATCTTTTCGAGTCACGGTTTTCTTTGGATCCACTGTCATTTTTGAGAGATATTTTCCTGAGTATAGAATCCCATAGGTTAAGGGCTTGGTCCCACAAGACTGTCCTCACTTTAGACACCAGTCTCAAATAGTAGGTCCTCAGATTAACCACTGACTTGGTTATACCATCTGATTTAGCTACAGATTGAAGGCTCCTATGAACCCTTCCTCAGGTTCAATAATTTGCTGTAATGGCTCACAGAACTCAATAAAACACTTTACTTAACTATAACCAGTTCATTATTAAGGATATTACATGTTATTATAATACAGAATAGAACAGAATGTAAAACTGTTATATTCTACATTATTATAAAGGATACAGATGAATAGTCAAATGAAGAGGTACATAGGACAGGAGTTCCCGTCGTGGCACAGTGGTTAACGAATCCGACTGGGAACCATTGGGTTGCGAGTTCAATCCCTGGCCTTGCTCAGTGGGTTAACGATCCAGCATTTCTTTGAACTGTGGTGTAGGTCACAGATGCGGCTTGGATCTGGTGTTGCTATGCCTCTGGCATAGGCCGGCAGCTATAGCTCCAATTCGACCCCTGGCCTGGGAACCTCCATATGCCATAGGTCATAGGTGCAGCCGTAAAAAGCAAAAAAAGAAAAAAAGAGAGAGGGCAGAATCCAGAGGGTCTCTGTCCCTGTGGAGTTTGGGGTGTCATTTTCCTGGCATGTGAATGTGGTCACCAACCAGATGTGCTCCAAACCCTAGAGTTCAGGGATTTTTATGGAGGCTTCATCACATAGGCATGATTGCTTATTATTATTATTGTTGTTGTTGTTGTTATTATTATTATTCTGTCTTTTTAGGGCCATGGCTTTGTCTTTAGGTTCCCAGGCTAAGGGTTGAAATGGAGCTGTAGCCACTGATCTGCGCCACAGCGACAGCAACACCAGATCCGAACTGCATCTGCCACCTACAACACGGCTCACGGCAACGCCGGATCCTTAACCCACTGAGTGAGGCTAGGGATTGAACCTTCATCCTCATGTATACTAATCAGATTCATTTCTGCTGAACCACAACGGGAACTCCATGATCAATTATTTTTTAGTTTAGTTTCCAGGCCCTCTCTCCTCCATGGATGATGGGGGGGTGGGGGGGTGGGACTGAATGTTTCAAACTTCTAATCCTGGCTTGGTCTTTGTTAGTTAAAGGCCCCCATCCTGAGACTATACCAGATCCCACAAAGAGTTGCCTTATTAGAAAAAAAGACATTCTATCACCTAGGAAATTCTAAGGGATTTAGGAACCATGTCAAGAACTGGGGTCAGGAAGTTCCCATTGTGGCTCAGCAGATTGTGAACCTGACTAGTATCCATGAGGATGCAGGTTTGATCCTGGCCTCGCTCAGTGGTTTAAGGATCCGGCATTTCCGTGAGCTGTGGGGTAGGTCGCGAACACAGCTCGGGTCTGGCATTGCTGTGGCTGTGGCATAGGCCGGCAGCTGTAGCTCCTATTCAACCCCTAGCCTGGGAACTTCCATATGTCAGAGACCAAACGTATATTTCTTATTATGTCACATCCTCCCTTTAGTGGTTATTTGTTCTCATGGAATCTCATTTGATGCATGCATAGATTAGAGGTATTCAGCCAAACTCAAGGGAACCTCTGTCCTCTGGTACTCTTCCTTGCAAATCTCAGCTGCATCAACCTCTCTAAACTCTGATCTTTGTCTCCTCAGTCAGCTGACTGTCGTGCTCTGCTGTCAAACACTTGGCTCTTATTATTCTCAATATATTTCTTCTTTCTTCATTCAGTTTACTTATTTGTTAAAAGAGACAAATCTCCCTACCATGCCAGCTGTCTTCTCTGCCTGCCACCTCTGCATATTACACAACCTGTCACTGCCCAAACTTTTCATTGCTAGTGTGTAGTAATTCAGTTGACTTTTGTATATTTGTCTTATATCTTGAAACCTTGTAGCACTCATACTCTAATATGTTTTTGTAGATTCCTAGGATTTTCTATATACAAGATTATGTCATCTATAAATAAAGATCATTTTTCTTTTCATTTCCAATCTAGATGGCTTTTATTTCATTTTTTCTAATTGCTCTGGCTAGAACCTCCAGTACATTGTGGAGGTTCCCAGAGCCAGACTTTGAACCCATGTTAGAGCATTGACCTGAGCCACAGCAGTGACAATACTGGATCTTTAACCTACTAGGGCACCAGGGAACTCCAGTACGATCCTTCACTTTCAAAGGATTGTCTCTATTTTGTTTTTTCCTTTTTTTTTTTTTTTTTTTTTTTTTTTTTTTTTTTTTTTGCTTTTTAGGGCTACCACCCCTGTGGCATATGGACATACCCAGGCTAAGGGTCAGATTGGAGCTACAGCTACCAGCCTACCCCACAGCCACGGCAACTCTGGATCCAAGCCATGTCTGTGACCTACACCACAGCTCACGGCAACACCTGATCCCCAACCCACTGAGTGAGGCCAGGGATTGAACCCACCTCCTCAGTGGGATTCATTTCTGCTGTGCCACAATGGGAACTCTTTAGGCAGGTTTATTCCCAAGTATTTGATTCTTTTTGATGCGATGGTAAATGGGATTGCTTCCCTAATTTCTCTTTCTGATCTTTCATTGTTAGTATATAGAAATGCAGTTGATTTCTGTGTATTAATTTTGTATCCTGCAACTTTGCCAAATTCATTGATGGGCTTTCACAGTTTTCTGCTAGAGTCTTTAGTCATCTGCAAAGAGCGATAGTTTTACTTCTTCCTTTCCAATTTGGATTCCTTTTAGTTCTTTTTCTTCTCCGATTGCTGTGTAGCTAGGACTTCCAGAACTATGTTGAATAGTAGTGGCGAGAGTGGACATCCCTGTCTTGTTCCTGATCTCAGCGGGAATTCTTTCAGCTTTTCACCATTGAGAATGATGTGAGCTCTGGGTTTGTCATAGATGGCCTTTATTATGTTGAGGTAGGTTCCCCCTATGCCCACTTTCTGAAGCGTTTTTATCAGAAATGGGTGTTGGATTTTGTCAAAGGCTTTTTCTGCATCTGTGGAGAGGATCATATGGTTTTTATTCTTCAGTTTGTTAACGTGGTGTATCACACTGATTGATTTGCAGATATTGAAGAATCCTTGCATCCCTGGGATAAATCCCACTTGATCATGATGTACAATCCTTTTAATGTATTGTTGGATTCGGTTGGCTAGTATTTTGTTGAGAATTTTTGCATCTATGTTCATCAGTGATATTGGCCTGTAATTTTCTTTTTTTGTGTTATCTTTGTCTGGTTTTGGTATCAGGGTGATGGTTGCCTCATAGAATGAGTTTGGGAGTGTCCCTTCTGCAATTTTTTGGAAGAGTTTCAGAAGGATAGGCGTTAGCTCTTCCCTAAATGTTTGATAGAATTCACCTGTGAAACCATCTGGTCCTGGACTTTTGTTTGTTGGAAGTTTTTAAATCACAGTTTCAATTTCAGAACTTGTGATTGGTCTTCATATTTTCTATTTCATCTTGGTTTAGTCTTGGGAGATTGTACTTTTCTAAGAATTTGTCCATTTCTTCTAGGTTTTCCATTTTAGCATATTTTTTTTAAATAAACTTATTTTTGGCTGCACCTGCAGCATGCAGAAGTTCCTGGGCGAGGAATTGAAGCTGCACCATAGCTGTAACCAGAGCCGCAGCAGTGGCAACCCCAGATCCTTAGTGGATCCCTGAGCCATGAGGGAACTCCTTAAATAACCTTTTAGTATGGAAAAATCATTCTTAGTTTGTAGGCTTACAAAAATAGGCTGTAGTTTCCAAACCCGGATCTGTACTACCTTTCTGAAAATATGTTTTATAGATCATTAACTACACTAGATAGATGGTCCTTGAAAAAAAGGATTCCATGTTCAGATAAATTTGGCCAGTGTTTCCTGTATCATTCTCTTGGAGATTTGTGAGGCTTATTAAAGATTTTAAAAAGCCCTTCTGTAAGCTTCTTTCTCCTTGGAGCTTTGTGTGTATGTTTGCTTTTTTTTTTTTTTTTTTGTCTTTTTTAGGGCTGCACCTGTGGCATATGGAGGTTCCAAGGCTAGGGGGTCCAGTCAGAGCTGTAGCTGCCGGTCTACATCACAGCCACAGCAACACTGGATCTGAGTCGCATCTGCAACCTGCATCACAGTTCATGGCAACGCTGGATCCTTCACCCATTGAGTGAGGCCTTAACTCATTGAGTGAAGCCAGGGATCAAACCCACGTCCTCATGGATGCTAGTCAGTTTTATTAACCGCTGAGCCACGATGGGAACTCCCCTTGTGTGTATGTTTGAATTACCTACTTGTATTTCATAGAATTAGTTTCTCAGAATTCCTGCCTATATAGAATTTCTAGATTACCTCCTGGTGATCATAATTTATATTTAATCTCAGATATGTTTTTCATTATTTATTTTCTTCTAAATTCACTACCTTGTCTACACTTATTAAAAATTACAGTCAAGGAGTTCCCATTGTGGTGCAGCTGAAACGAATCCAAATGGTTCCTACCATGAGGTTGCAGGTTCGATCCCTAGCCTCTCTCAGTAGGGTTAAGGATCTGGTGTTACTGTGAACTGTGGTGTAGGTCGCAGACGCGGCTCGGATCTGATGTTGCTGTGGCTGTGGTATAGGCCAGCAGCTATAGCTCCTATTCACCCCTAACCTGGGAACCTCCATATGCCGCAGGTGCATCCCTAAAAAGCAAAAAAAAAAAAAAAAGTCAAAAATGTTCTATAAACAAAAACCAAGCAGGAGGCATAACTCTCCCAGACTTCAGACAATATTACAAAGCTACAGTAGTCAGGACAGTATGGTACTGGTACAAAAACAGACATACAGACCAATGGAACAGAATGGAGAACCCAGAAATAAACCCAGGCACCTATGATCAGTTAATCCTCAAAAAAAGAGGCAAGAATATAAAATGGGGAAAAGACAGTCTCATTAGCAAGTGGTACTGGGAAAACTGGACAGCTGCATGTAAACCAGTGAAACTAGAACACACCCTCATACCATGCACGAAAATAAACTCAAAGTGACTTAAAGACTTAAACATAAGACAATACACCATAAAACTGCTAGAAGAGAACATAGGCGAAACATTGACATCAACCATACAAACGTTTTCTTAGGTCAGTCTCCCAAAGCAATAGAAATAAAAACAAAAATAAGTGAAGGGGGAGGTCCCGTCGTGGCTCAGTGGTTAATGAATGTGACTAGGAACCACGAAGTTGTGGGTTCGATCCCTGGTCTTGCTCAGTGGGTTAAGGATCCGGTGTTGCCATGAGCTGTGGTGTAGGTTGCAGATGCGGCTCGGATCCCGCGTTGCTGTGGCTGTAGTGTAGGCTGGTGGCTACAGCTCCGATTAGACCCCTAGCCTGGGAACCTCCATATGCCACGTGTGTGGCCCTAGAAAAGGCAAAAAGACAAAATTAAAAATAAACGAAGAGACCTAATCAAACTGACAAGCTTTTGCACAGCAAAGGAAACCATTAAAAAAATTAAAAAACAATGTACAGAATGGGAAAAAAGTTTCAAATGATAACAATTGACAAGAGCTTAATATCCAAAATATACAAACAACTCATACAACTCAAAAGTATAAAAACAACCCAATTGAAAGGTGGGCAGAAGACCTGAGTAGACATTTCTCCAAAGAAGACATACAGATAGCCAAAAAGCACATGAAAAAATGTTCAGCATCACTAATTATTAGAGAAATTAAAATTAAAACTACAATAAGGTACTACCTTACACCAGTCAGAGTCGCCATCATTAGTAAGTAAAACTACAAATAACAAATGCTGGAGAGGATGTGGAGAAAAGGTAATCTTCCTACGCTGTTGGTGGGAATGTAAATTCGAACAACCAATATGGAAGACAGTACAGAAGTACTTCAGAAAACTAAATATAGAACTGTCATATGATCCAGCAATCCTACTCTTGGGGATGTACCTGGACAAAAACTTTCACTGAAAATGATACCTGCACCCCTATGTTCATTGCAGCACTATTCGTAATAGCCAAGATATGGAAACAACCTAAATGTCTACTGACATCTGAATGGATTAAGAAGATGTGTGTACATATATACAGGATGGAATACTACTCAGCCATTTAAAAGAACAAAATAGCCATGAGCTGTGGTATAGGTCACGGCTTGGATTGGGCGTTGCTGTGGCTGTGGCGCAGGATGGCAGCTGTAGCTCTGATTGGACCCCTATCCTGGGACCCTCCATATGGCGCGGGTGCAGCCCTAAAAAGAAAAAAAAAAATGCCATTTGCAGCAACATGGATGGAACTAGAGACTCTCATACTAAGTGAAGTAAGTCAGAAAGAGAAAGACAAATACCATATGATATCACTTATATCTGGAATCTAATATACAGCACAAATGAACCTATCTACAGAAAAGAAACAAACTCATGGACATGGAGAACAGATTTGTGGTTGCCAAGGGGAAGGGGAAGGGGAAGGGAGTGGAATGGACTGGGAGTTTGGGGTTAGTAGATGCAAACTATTGCATTTGGAGTGGATAAGGAATGATATACTGCTGTACAGCACAGCAAACTGTAGCTAATCATTTGTGATTGAACGTGTTGGAGAATAAGGTGAGAAAAAGAATGTATATATAACTGGGTCCCTTTGGTGTGCAGCAGAAATTGACAGAAAATTTTAAATCAACTATAATAATATTTTTAATATTTTTAAATGTTCTATATAGTTATACGACTGGATTGTGAGTTTGAAATTTAAACACATAAAAAGAACAGAGTATCTGATTTCTTGGCACTTTTCTCTATTATGACTCTACCAACTTCTTTTTTTCTCTTATCCAGGAAAAGTGGGTTGAAGTTGCCTCAATGAAAGTGCCTAGAGCAGGCATGTGTGTTGTGGCAGTCAACGGGCTTCTGTATGTTTCTGGAGGTCGATCTTCCAGCCATGACTTCTTGGCCCCAGGTACCCTGGACTCAGTTGAAGTTTATAACCCTCATTCAGATACATGGACAGAAATTGGTAACATGATCACCAGTCGTTGTGAAGGAGGTGTTGCTGTTCTATGAAATATAAAGCATAAGAGGGCACAAGAAACATTTTGAAAATACAGGATCTGACCTTTTTGCAAGTCACACTTGTATTTGATGATAGGGCCCTCTCATTCTATTGAGTTTTCCATGAATTAGGTAGATAAATAACTAAAGAATGATTTTTTAAAAAGAATTTGAGTGAGAAATGATATGTAATGTATCCTAAATTAATAAAGAGCTCACACAAATTTGCCAGATTTACCAATAGAAATGCTGTTTATGCTCTAGCATTGTCCAGTTAGAGGTCAAGTCCTGTTTGTAAAAATGATTTGCTGGAAGCTTCTTGACAAATAGCTCCTTTAGCAGCTTCTCCAGTTTAATTCAAGCTGTTACATGACCCTTATGTGATATAAGAATATCAGAGACAGTTTAAAAATGTCTGTACATTTATGATTCAGTCTAGAGCACAATTTTTCATGGCTATAGTTTACCCTACAGAGAAAAGCCAGTGAAACAACTTCCTATTTTATTCCAGGAGTTTTCACTAGCCCCCAGTTTTTTATTGGCAGCAGTTATACTGGGAGGGACATATGGGAAATATCTAGCTATTTATATAAATAAGTTTTTGCCTATTGATAACAGCATAAAAATGCTTTGCTCACATGTTTTTGTCTTGATGTTGAAGTTAATTGATGTGAGTAATTAATAGGAGATTCTTAGTGATAGTCCTTTATTGCAATAGAATGATGTAATGGGTAATTGAACCCAGTAGGTTGTATGCACTGGTTTTCTAAATAGTCATCAAAAATATGCTTGGCTTTGGGAAGAGGGAATTTTATTACATTATCAGTCTTTGTGAAGCATACTTGTACTTGGGCAAGCCTAAGTATGAGCTTACTGCAAAGCTACTGCCTGGCTTGGAGAAGATGTAATTGTAGGTACCTGTAAAACTTTTTATAGACACTAACTCCTAAGTATAAGTTGAAATGCCTCTGATCCAAAAATCCTTCTCAAAACTTGTGTTCTATAGAATTGTTCTTGTCCAATTCTGAGAGGAGGAGTCTTTGTGTACATGATCATCACTTTTAAGTTATTTCTGCTAGTCAGTTGGAGCGTATATATATAGGTCTTACATATATTTAGGTTTATGTAGCTATTCTAGGATGATTTTTATATGCCCGATTTCCCCTTTTCTTTACTAAAGTCCAGTATATTGTTATAGGCATCAGCAGCTTATTTAGATAGAAAATTTTTGGTAAAGATTAAACTCATCTCCGAAATATTTGGATTGATCCACAAGGATACTATATACATATGCATATGTTAAGAAAAGCTTATGTAGTGCAGACAGAAAGCTCTGTTTCCCATTCTTGGCAGTATCCTGAAGGTCTGAAGTCTTTCTTCTGCATGGTTGGGATCTGTAAAATGTCAAAGAATGACGTATAGAGATAATTTGTGAACTACTTAACCTCTAACTTATGTGCCTTTAATATTTCTTGTTACAGAGAATCTGTACTCTGGTTCAAAAGAGATTTACAAATTTTCCTATCATTTAATTTTCATTATTGCCTGGTGCCAATCTAAAAATGGCATTATAAAGGGAGGCATTTTGTACTGCTGTGGCAGAAATATAGTGAAGACAATCAGTGTTTGGACTGAATAGGTCCAGACAATCTCTGAAAATAGGTAATTGTAAATATGCGCATTTCCTAGGTAATGACAGATTGTTTTAAAAAGAATATACTAATAAAGTATCTTGATTTTTTTTTTTTGCTTTTCCTTGTATTATTTATTAACTTAGTTTATTAAGGCAGCATTCTTGTATTATCAAACTGTAGTAGGATTGCCCATGTTTTTTAGGGTTTTTTTTTTTTTTTTTTTTTTGCTTTTTAGGGCCACAGCTGCAGCATATGGAAGTTCCCAGGCTAGGGGTCGAATCGGAGCCACAGCTGCCAGCCTACATACACCACAGCCACAGCAACACTAGATCCAAGCCACATCTGCAACCTGCACCATAGCTCATGGCAACACCTTAACCCACAGAGTGAGGCCAGGGATTGAACCTGCAACCTCATGGATGCTAGTCAGATTCATTTTCACTGAGGCATGATAGGAACGCCACTCCTTTAGTGTTTTAATATGAGGGACTTGAACATTTAGTTTTACCAAGGAGCGAACGTGTGCCCCAGCTGTAACCAGAGCCATAGCAGTGACAACACTGGATCCTTAACCGGTTGAGCTACAATGGAACTCTTCTAGTTTCACATTTTAATTCAGTTTTCTGAGCAACTATTAACTGATCTTCCTCCAAAATATTCAACAATATGCTTCTAATATTCTGTCCAATATAAATATACTTAAAATCAAATGTACTAAAAATCTACATTGTAGTTTACTTGCAAAATGTATTCACTGGTGTTTTGGTGAAATCGGGCACTTAGCCTAATATGGCTTGCCCCTGTTCTGAAAAATAATGAACTTGAGATCAGAGAAGTTTTAAGTTTGTATAGTCCTCATGCAATTTAGTAGATGAACAGAAGTAATTCTCCTCACTGAAACAATCTGAGAAAGATCTTTAGAGGATGAGCTTGCTTTCTTTCAGTATCAGGCTATTGTATTCTCTATATTAATAAAGAATCGTGGGGTGATTTTAGTCACAGGCTTTAACTGGTAAGCTCCTTGGTGATCAGAACAAGCTCTAGCTCTATAGTATTATATTTGTTTCCTAGGACTGCTTTAATAAAGTACCAAAAAATTTAAACAGAATGTATTGTCTCACAGTTTTGGAGGCCTGAAGTTTTGGTTCCTTCTGAGGGCTACAAAAGAGGGATCTCTTCCAGGCTTCTCTCCTTGGCATGTAGATGGCCATCTTCACGTTCACATGGTGTTCTTTCTGTATGTGTTTATCTCTAAATTTTCCCTTGTTGTAAGAACACTGATAATATTATGTTACAGTCTATTCTTATGACCTCATTTTTAACTTTATTTCCTCTGTAAAGACCCTATCTGCAAGTAAGGTCCCATTCTGAGATGCTGGGGATTAACACTTGAACACACAATTCAACCCAGAACAGGTGTGTAAGAAAGTAGACATGTTGCCATTCTAGAATCTGACCTCTGCACAGCAAGAATGCTAAAGTGGAAATCATATGTATATAATTTACTTAAAATTTAAGTTACCTGGAGTTCCCATCGTGGCTCAGTGATTAACGAATCTGATTAGGAACCAGGAGGTTCTGGGTTCAATCCCTGCCCTCACTCATTAGGTTAAGGATCCAGCGTTGCCGTGGACTGTGTGTAGGTTGCAGACGTGGCTCGGATCTGGCGTTGCTGCGCCTGTGGGGTAGGCTGGTGGCTTACAGCTCCGATTAGACCCCTAGCCTGGGAACCTCCATATGCCGCAAGTGCGGCCCTAGAAAAGGCAAAAAGACAAAAAAAAAAAGAATTTAAGTTACCTAATATTTGAATACTTATACAAAGATACCACTTCCTCATTTATATTCTTATACTTAAAATGTTTTTCCTTTTTTATGAGACTAAGCACCTCAAGGTGTTGCTTTTGCTGTTTAAAATTCCTCTGTGAGTTAACATGCAAAACTAGGTAGCCTGACTCGTTAAAACACTAAGACGGCGCCAACTTGACATTTCCTAGTTTGTATATACTAGTGGCTTTATTCTTTTAAATATTTTTGACTAGCAGATGTTATGTTTAAAGATAAGTTCCATCTATACTCTGCCAAACATCCTGATTAAAAACTGGAAAATGTGTCTAGCTTTTCTTTAAACATAGTTTTTCCTCATGACATTGCTCCCTACTGACTTTAGAGCCACAGATCCTTTCAGCTCATATAACTAGGTTATACCAGGTAAAATGAGCTTGGAAATGTAATTCCCAGGGGCAACTGCAATGAAAACTCCACAGTAGAACCACCTATTATTTTCAGGCACTCATGGATAAAGTCTTCCTCTTAAAGTGTGAGAATGTGCATGTGTGTTTTCAGTGATCCTCTAGCAAAAGGATTTTTCATCTTTAATTTATATTTTTCAAAACAACACTGAAATTTTTAAGTGGATGACAATATAATTTATAAAAAGACTGAGAACTATAACCTAATATAACATGAAAAGGACTTATTAGGGGTTTTCAAGCTATTTCTTAGAAATTCCTATATAATAAAAATTTCTAGAAATGAAAAATAACTTGTAAAGAATAAATTACCATAGGTGGGAAGAAAAAGTTAAACAGAATAGAAAAAAGTGATGCCAAAACACAGCCTCACAAGGCTTCTAGCCAACATGCTAATGTCATCTATAGAGTAGTCTTATATTTATTCTACTTGCCCAGGTCTCTTGGGTCCTTTCTCTGGATAAATATGTTTAACTAGTAAAGTGATTACAAATGAAAAAAAGGCCACTAAAGTGATTACTATCCTTAGGGCTTTGAACCAGTTGGGATAACGTGGCAAGAGAAAAAGCTCAATGTGTAATGCTATCCCCAAACCTATTATTACTGTGACTATAGCTTCACTGAGTCTTTCAGAAATAAAGAATGCAAACCATGAAAACAGAACAGGAGCTGTACTATTAGCTAGATTGAGGAAATCTGGTTTGGCTGGACTACCTTCTGGCAGAGCAAAACCCCACCTGATCCCTCCTAAGAAAGATAGGAAACTGGCTCCATAAGCCATCTGAGTAAAAGCTAATGTAGGGATATAAGTCTCTGTCATCACCATGACCAGTGGTGGAGCAATGAAGGGGATTAGTCCTGCCAGAGTTATGTATAATGCTGGCTTTGGGCTGTCAGGCAGGTAACTGATGGTCCATGGTGGCCTGGCTGGAACTACTGTTTCCTCTCGCTTCTTAAAGCTGCATAGGGAAGTATGATAATATTGTGTCTTGCTCATACACACTGGAAATGAAGAGAAGAGCCAAGGCCTTGGAAGCAAACGGGGAAATTTCTGCTGGAGACTTGTCTTGTGAGAAAGTGTTTCTGTTCTCCCACTGGCTCCTAGTCCGACTGTGGAAGAGTACTTCAGCATCTATAGAGAAAATAGAACCAGAAGATTAAAAAAAAAAAAAAAAAGGATTAAAAAAATAGGTATCACCAAATGTTTTAGTCTCAATCTGAAACAATATAAAAACAAACCATCTGCTTTCTGTTGGCACATCGAACTTAAGGGTTGGACTACAGAGTGATATTATTGCTGGCAAAGACGATTAAACAGCAAATAGTCATGCAAAAGAAACTACTGAATCAGTAATATGTTTCAGCCTATAATTAATCTTTTCCCATGAAAAAATTATCTGAAGGAGGTACGGGTAAAGACTAGGTCTTTAGTTTTTGTCATTCTAAACTGCCTCTTCTATTTATAAATTGCAAAAGAAGCAACACTAATTACTGTAGGAATGATATTTTATGTAGAGAAAATTAAGCCTTAGACACTGTATACTTTTCAGAGCTTCATGCCTTTCCATGTCTCTGCCTAGTATTCTAGATTACCACTTTTCTATCTAGGGAACTTGTCTTATCTTTCAAAATTCAGCTTGAAGCTTTTGCCAATCTGATTTAATACTCCTATAAGTACCCCATGCACACTTTCATCATAATTCTCACAGTGAATTAAAATCATGTGTTGCAGTTCCCATCATGGCACAGCAGTTAACAAATCCGACTAGGAACCTTGAGGTTGCGGGTTCGATTCCTGGCCTCGCTCAGTGGGTTTAGGATCCAGCTTTGCCGTAAGCTGTGGTGTGGGTCGCAGACGCGGCTCGATACTGCGTTGCTGTGGCTGCGGTGTAGGCCGGAGACTACAGCTCCGATTAAACCCCTAGCCTGGGAACCTCCACATGCCGCGGGTGCGGCCCTAAAATGACAAAAAGACTAAATAAATAAATAAATAAAATAAAATCATGTGTTTACTTGCCTGTATCAGTAGACTCAAGGATCAGGACCATAATTTTTTTCTTTGCCTTAAAAAAAATCCCCAGTGCCTTTCATGGTACATGGCCAAAGCAATAACCCTTCCTGCTGATTCTGTGCTTTAGTGAACAGATTCCATATTTCAGCAGATAAACAGATCAAGTAACTCAAAACAAATGTTGGATGAAAGAAAAATGGAATAGTATTTAAGAATCTTGGTGATTACCCAAAATGCTAGGAATGATTCCATCTTTTTTCTTTTTCAGTTGGACCTGCAGCACAAGGAAGTTCCCAGGCCAGGGATCAAATTGGAGCCAGAGCTGCAACCTATGCCACATCTGCAGCAATGCTAGATCCGTAACCCACAATGTTGGGCTGGGGATTGAACCAGTGCCTCCACGGAGACAAGACAGATCATTAACCCACTGTGCCACAGCAGGGATCTCCTCTTTTTTTCTTTTTGTATAGAGTGTTCTTCCTTGAGCTCCTTGCATGGCTCCTTCCCTCACTTCTGATCATCCTATTTGTAAATGCAATCCTTAATTCTACTGTTCTCTGTACCCCTTCCCTGCTCTGTAGTTCTCTGTAGCACCTAACACTTGAAACTGTAAACATTTCAACCAGAATATAAGGGGAAAGGATTTTTGTCTTCTTCACCACTATTGCCTAGCCAAGCAATGCCTGGAAAGTAGTGCTCAAATATTTGCTGAATAAACTAACCTTTGAAGATGCTCGAGAAAATTTCTGGATGAAGTGAAGCATATTGGGTTTCATTGAGAGTCTTGCTTAGGAAGATGCCAGGCAGTTCTGATTAATGTATTTTTACAGCTAACTGGAGGGTCTGAATCAGAAGCATGTTGCTGTGTACAAAATAAGATGTCATTTATTTTCTTCATTTTATACTTTTTTTAAAGTAGTAATTTGGGGAGTTACTGTCGTGGCTCAGTGGTCAACGAATCCGACTAGGAACCATGAGGTTGTGGGTTCGATTCCTGGCCTCGCCAGTGGGTTAAGGATCCGGCGTTGCCGTGAGTAGTGGTGTAGTTTGCAGACACGGCTCGGATCCCGCGTTTTTGTGGCTGTGGGGTAGGCCTGTGGCTACAGGTCCTGTTAGACTCCTACCCTGGGAACCTCCATATGCGGCGAGTGCGGCCCTAGAAAAGGCAAACACACACACACACAAAAAGTAGTAATGCGGGAGGATTTCTTCCATATAACACAGATTCCTTTGAAAACAATTACTTATTTTTTTATTTTATTTTTTTGTCTTTTTGCCTTTTCTAGGGACGCACCTGCGGCATATGGAGGTTCCCAGGCTAGGGGTCTAATCGGAGCTGTAGCCGCCGGCCAATGCCACAACCACAGCAGCAACGCGGGATCCTTAACCCACTGAACGAGGTCAGAGACCGAACCTGCAACCTCATGGTTCCTGGCCGTATTCCTTAACCACTGAGCCACTACGGGAACTCCGTGAGTTCCACTGTTAACCAGAAGAATGAGGTGTCTAAAAATCCAAATCCCACAATTGCTGCTTGAGTAAAAAAAACTTGAACTAATTTCTTGACCACAAATCTTAGGGCTGGATCAAGAAATCCTGTACACCAGACAGTCAGTGTCTTCATTCTATGTATAAGGAAGCGAACGGCGCGTTTATCTCTGGCTTCTGAGCAGATGTTAGATGACACCCACATCTACTTCCTGACTCCCAGACACACCTATCTGCATGGCCCACACATTCACCTTTGTTCAAAATCACTTGCATAAGGGACTTCAAGACCACCCCATTAAAAAGCTTAACAGTTCCTCAACCTTTCGAACTCCCTATGCAACGTGGCATGTGCTTCCCAACTCAAGGGTACTGAAGAGAAAAAGTGACACCCTAAAAGCCGGGGAGGGCAACTTGTGAGGGGTTTAAAGGAAAAAGCCGCAAGGGTTAATCCGCTCAATATAGGTGAAAAAGCTCAATGTTTCCACTGTTTTAAATACAAGAGTTGCAAAATGGCAAGCCTCAGCGCCGACCTCAGAGAAAAGGGGGGCGGAGTCTGGACGCAAAGATCCTTGGGAAACTGCCCAACTGTGCCTGCGGTTTCAATTTTACTCTGAAGTCTTGGTGCCCCCCCCCTTTTCCAGCCAGCACTTTTGGCAGCAGCCCTCCTACTTACTTACCGCCGTCGCGCAGGGAGGTGGAAAGTTGAGCTGCAAGATTGGCCAGGCACTCTGGAAAAAGCACTTCCGGCAAGTGGGGTTAGCCTCCCACTTCCTGGGAGCCGAAAAAAAAAAAAATCAGTCCGGGTGGAGACTTAACCACCGCTAACTGGTTCCCATTCCAAGCTTTCTGTCTTGGACTCTTCTTTTAAAAATCTTGATTCTAGTGAAAGCCGGCTTTGGAATTCTGTAGGGCACCTGAACGGTCCTTGCCTTTCTATTCCAGGTTTCCCAGACAGCAGAATCTGCTCCGCAGAGTTCGGGAAGGTTGAGTGAAACTACTGAAACCATCTCAGAGTGATGGTGGTGGAGCAAGGTAGGAGATTTGGACCTAGGCCAAGTATGACTTGGTCAAATTGCTTGCTGTCTCTGGAAATCTTTTTTTTTTTTTTGTGCGTAACAACAGAGTTTCTAGGATCAACGGGGCACATCTCACTTCTCATTGGGGTCCTGAACTAACACTAGTTAAGAAAACAAACACCTGTTTCCACGTCATTTTCTTTGCTGGTACCTGGAAACTTCGTTACGAAATAAAAAGCACAAGAGGCAAGACTTTTACTTCCATGAAAGATGTGGTAAGAGTCTTGGGCGTGAGGGTGACCGGAAGTTAGATTATTCATCTTGTCACCCTCCGCTTTAACTTTTGTTTGTGGCTATGTGACCTTGAGCAAGTCTCTTCCCTTCTCTGAGCTTCAATTTCAGTCTGTCATCGGGAGTTCCCGCTGTGGCACAGCTGGTAAATGATCCCGCTTGTCACTGTAGAGGTGCCGGTTGGATCCCCAGCCCAAGCGCAATGGGTTAAGGATCACTGCTTGCTGTAGCTATGGCGTTAAGTCGCAGCTCTGGCTCGGAATGGATCCCCGACCAGAGAACTTCCATATGCCGCGGGTGCGGCTGAAAGAAAAAAAAAAAAAGGGAAATACCATTAGACATAACTATCTGAAGACAACAGGAGACCTGATGGGGCCCACGATGACCAGTTTCACCATTCCTCCAGATTCTATGTAGTCTAGCTTCCTGGTTGCCAGCTCTCCCATGGTTTAGCTTCCCGTGCATAACGGGCTCACAGCAAATTCTTCGTAATAGTAACTCCTTCAGTCACTATCGGCTTTCACTTTTATTTCCTTCTCCGTCATGGGAGCGCCGCCCCTTCCCGTTATGCGATACCCAATGATACTTTGGGTCGGAGAAACAGCTTTTCCGCCCTGACACCGTAGCGGACTCTGGCCAGAAATCCTCCCTGTGTTGGGACAGGGGCGTGACGCCAGCGGTCGGGTGGCACTACTACTCCTAGGGAGTAACGCATCGGGCCCAGCTGTGCAAGACTCCAGAGCCCGGCCGTGAGGCCCACTGGGGGCTGGAATCTTAACGACGCGCGCACATGTGGAGGGAAGGAGCCGAAAGTGGAAAGGGGTCGGAAAACACACACGCCTACGAAACCGGTTAGTACTTGTAGAGGTAGTTCGGGAAGGCGTGCTTACCCAGAGGTGGGGTGTGGGAGGGTGCAGAACGAAGGGGCGTGTTGAAACGGGCACACCATACACACCCACCTACTCATTCACAAGCGCTCAGGCCCTAGTGTCAGAAGAAGGAATAAGAAGGGGAGTATCAAACCCAGTTGATCTCCGCCTCTAAGGCGGTGCCAGGAAAAGCAGGGTTCTACACTGCAGAGGGGCGGGGGCGACCATGCACTGCGAGGAGCCGCGGTAGAGGGCGAGCTGGGGGCGGGGCAAGGAATAAGCACTGTTCTAGCGGCTGCAAGTTGGCGACTTAGAGCGCCGCAGCGGTCACCCGAACAGTGCCCATGCGCGTGCGCGTGAGCTCTTGTGGGCGGTGCAGGTGGGTGGGCGTGTACGAGGCGGGGTCAAATGGGGGAGGGCCGGGCTGCTCTCCGCTCCTCCCCCTCCGCCCGCTCTGCCCCTACTGGGCCGTGTGGGCCGGGCAGCCATTTTGGGAAGAGCTTTGTTATGGTTTTGGGCTCTCCACCTTTGCGGGATCAGGAAGCTGGGGACGCGCGCTGAGACGCCGCGACTGGTCCCTAGCCGTAGCTCCGCAGCTTCCCGGTGAGTGGGAGTTCCGGACAACTGGGCAGTAGGGGATCTTGAGTCGTCCCCAGTGGGCCTCCGCCCGATTCCTGACCGACCGGCTGTTGAAATAAGTTGCAGGAGGCTCTCACACAGGTGGTTGGGTGTAGGTCGGCCCGGGGACCAGGAGCAGAGCCCACGCGTCGTGTGGTTCCCACGCGGCACCTTACCCGGCACGTGGAGCTTTGCACACGACGTCGTCGGGACTCTGCCAGAGCGCTCCTACTTCAACTTTGGTCTTCGGGTCGCAATGCTCACCTGCGGCTCTCTGGCTCCTCTCCAGGCTTTCCGTCTTGTTGGTGGTCCAGTAGCTTGGTTTACGGGTTTCTTTTTCTTTCCTTCTTAAATTAGAGCCAAGGGGTTTTGTTTTCCGGTGATGGAAAATCTAAGGAAAAAAGCATGTGAGTCAAGTGTGGGGTATTTGTGGAGAAAAGGAGAGCTTTAACTCCCTCCCCCACTTCCCCAGTGTTCCGATTCCTCCAGGTTGCGAGGTGTTTTCTTTAATTAAGTCTGTCCAGCACTTACCGACCCTTTCCTTGGGGGTAAGCTAGTTGATCTTGAAGTCTTCTAACAAGGACTTTTTTTTTTTTTTTCTGTTTTACATCTACCTCTCCCCACCCCCATGAAATTCAAAAGAAAGGCTGAATCTAAAATGGCTGTAGCTTGGGGAAGTGCCCTGAGCTTGGTAACTTAAATACGTTAACATGTCTTAAATTCTTAGTTGTTGCTTGTACGGGGACAACAACTGGATCTTTTGATGTTCTTGCAGTAGTGTCTTATCTTGAAGAATTTGCTAGGTGAAAACAAAAGTGAGGCTAAAGAAGTTTGCTTACTCCAAAAGTTTACATAAGAGTGGGTGTGGTAGTGTTTTTTTTCTTTTTTGTAGTTGCTTATAGTTTTTAAATTGGGCTGTGGTGTTAATTTTATCAGCCAACTTTATGCTCTGAGGTTGGTTTATCATATTTGTTGAAATATTTGCTCTTTGATATTTATTGCTTATAAGGAAATAATGAAGTTGATGATGGCTCATGTTTTAGTTTAGTAACATAAGTCACAGTCTCTGTAAATCCCATCTAAAAGTAAAGTAATTGGTAGTCCTCAGTAGACCTAGATTTGTAGTTTGGTCGATTGCTGGACTTTTCTAAGGTCTTTTATGTGTAATACTTGAAAGAGATCAGAGTGCTGTTAAGTTTGGGATGTTTATTAGAAGAGTGTAAGACAACAAGTGAAAACAAACTTTAGATGTGGAGTGTCTAATGGTCGTGCCCTTTCAAACAAAAGGCTGTCTTTTTCTTTGCTGCTTTTTTTTTAAACCATTAGATCCAGAAGTTTAACTGAAAACAAAAAGGCATAGAATGGAAACCAAAAACAGTTAACTTCAGTATTTGGGAAGATGCTTGAGTTTCAAGTTGGAGTCTGTCTGAAAGATAAAATAATAAAATGCTAATTGTGAATGAGAACTTTGGAATTAATAGTAAAATAAACTGTCATCTTCCTTCCCTAAGAGTCAGTTTTCAATTTACCTTTCTACATTCTTTAAATACAAAAGTTTACTTTTGTGAGTTCCTCTGGGAATTGATTGTTGTTAAATTATTTTGGTGGTTTTACAAGACAAATGTTTAAAATGCTTTATAGAAATTATAAGTCAGTTGCTTTTTGTTTTGCCGTTGTTGATTACTGGACCCATAAACTTGGGTCAGACTGTAAATTTTTTTTTCAGGGCACTCAAAACAGTTTGTATGTATTGTTACAAATATCCTTTCAAATATTGTTTCAGTTGGTTCTTTTTTTGCCATGCCCACAGCGGTGTGGAGGTTTCCAGGCCAGGGACTGAACCGGAGCTGCAGCAGTGACAAAACCAGATCCCCAACCTCTAGGCCACCAGGGAATTCCAGGTTGATTCTGAATAGTATTTTATCCAAGCTCTTGAAATTTGGTGGTGATGGGGAGAATGTTAGGAAGCCATTTTTATTTTGAATGAATTCTGCTTGCCAGTTTTAACTCAGTGGCTGTTTAATAGCTTAGCTAAGGGGGGATATGCAGCCATTTTAATAACTGTGGAATGACAAGAAATCTGGAATACATTTCTGCTTATAATTCATTTTTAAATGCTCAATTTGTTTATTCCTATGATGTAGATAATGTTTTACCTCCATTTTTTAGTTGAGGAAAATAAGAGATTCATCCAGCTAGTAGGAGTAGGTAGCAGGAACCTGTGTTTTCAGCCTAAGCAGTTTGTTCCCAAATCACTGTGTTTAACCGTTATGGCTGCTGCCTTTAGCCATGAAAATAAAAATAAGACTATTGGAAAGATGAGATGCAAAAAAATAAGTATCCCAACTGAGAAATAGTTCATGAAAAAGGCAAGTTTTGGTGTGTAGATTTATGGTTTTTCAAATAACTGGGATAAGATAGGGAATCTAAGGGGATGCATAGGAAGCATATTACCTCAGGCATAAATAAGTAGTTGCCATTATCTGGAATTTAGATGTGGTTGTGCTGAGACCTAGCTGCCCAAGTCACTTCAAAATCAGACTATGATTTTTACTTCCCACTGAAGTATGCTCAAAACAAAACTGGCTACAGTCAAACCTAAAAAGTAGTTCAATGAGATGAGCTGGACTTTTTTGTCCACAGGTATATCTTTTTTGCTTTATTGGGCTGCACCCGCTCCATATAGAGGTTCCCAGGCTAGGGGTCCAATTGGAGCCACAGCTGCCGGCCTACACTGCAGACACAGCAACGCCAGATCCGAGCCACATCTGCAACCTGCACCACAGCTAATGGCAACACCAGATCCTTAACACTTAATGAGGTCAGGGATCGAACCACAACCTCGTGGTTCCTAGTCGAATTCTTTAACCTCTGCGCCACAATGGGAACTCCTGCCATGATGGGAACTCCTATACTTAATAAATTTAGATTGCAGACTCTTGTTTCTGCTGATTATATGCTTAAATGTCGTTACAGAAAAAATTCTGTGTGATTGCTGTCTTTGAACTTTACAAGTAAATTGGAAAGTTGGTTTGGGGATTCTTTGGTTAGTTAATTAAAAGGTAGAGCTATTTCAGTATTCCAGCTATGTGTTTACGAATTAACAACTCTGCTTTTTAATTAGTCTTACCAAGTATGGTGGGGAGGGTAGTGAGAACTATTTATTGTGGACTTCATAAGCTAGAGGCTGTAATAGAGTCCGGTGTATACAATCCCATTATTTCTTAAAACATTTGTTTAGAATAGGTGATATTAACCTTTCCATAAGTGAGTGTACAGAGGAACCAAGAAAGACGTTAAGTAGTTTGCAAAACACAGTGAAAGGTGGAAATTCAGACAACTTTCTCTGATTCCAAAGCTGGATTTTCTTCACCGCATGTAAAGAGATGGCATGGTATGGGAATTAAGGGCACTGACTTTATAGTCTGGGTTTGAATCTCAGCATTGCCATAAGTTTTGTGACCTTGATGGAGTTTTAGGTAATATTTCTGCCTTTTTCATCCTCTGTTAAATGGGAATAATAGAACCTTCTCATAGGGTTACTTTGGTATAATATTTGTAGAGTTCTTGAAACAGGGCCTGGTCATTTCATAATTAAGTAAATTACTTAAGTAATTAAGTAAATTGTTTGAAATTTTTTTTCTTTTTTTGCCACATTCATGGCCTATGGAAGTTCCTGGGCCAGGGATGGAACCCGAGCCACAGCTGCAACAACCCTTGGTCCTTAACCCACTGTACCAGCCAGGGATTGCAGTGGCCTGAGCTGCTGCAGGCAGATTCTTTTTTTTGGGGGGGGGGGTGCTCTTTTTAGGGCCATACCTGTAGTATGTGGAAGTTCCCAGGCAACGCCGGATCCTCAACCCACCAAGCAAGGCCAGGGATTGAACCCAAGTCCTCATGGATACTAGTCACGTCCTCAAGGATACTCGTCAGGTTTGTTACTGCTGAGCCACCATGGGAACTCCTGCAGTCAGATTCTTAACACACTGTGCCACAGTGGGAACTCCTGAAATTACCTTTAATGAACATCCTTTTAGCAATTGAGTGAAGTTCAGTGACATCTGCAAATTGTCCCACGTGGAATTTGGGGGCTCTTGCTTTTCTTTTTCTAGATATTACTTTTCTCGACTCTTATTTGAATCAGGATTCAGGTTCCACACACGGTAGTTGACTGAAACTTTTTCAAGCTTCTTAGTTTGTATGTTTCTTTTTGTTTGTTTGTTTGCAGTTTGTTGAAAAAATAGGTCATTTGCCCTGAAGTTTCCCACATTCTGGGTTTTCCTGATTTCGTGTAAATTGGTAGTTTTTTTCTGGTTTGTTCAGTGATTCTCTCTCTCTCTCTCTCTCTTTTTTTTTTTTTGGTCTTTTTAGGGCCACACCCACTGTGGCATGTGGAGGTTCCCAGACTAGAGGTCCAGTCAGAGCTGTAGCTGCTGGCCTATGCCACAGCCGCAGCAACGCAGGAACTGGGCCACATCTGCAACCTACGCTACAGCTCACAGCAGTGATGGATCCTTTACCCACTGA
Organism: Catagonus wagneri; assembly: GCA_004024745.2. Lineage (NCBI taxonomy): Eukaryota > Metazoa > Chordata > Mammalia > Artiodactyla > Tayassuidae > Catagonus > Catagonus wagneri. The sequence goes on from PVHT020000066.1 coordinate 28,093,042, forward strand.
GCAAGGCTAGGGATCAAACCTGCATCCTCACAGATACTAGTTGGGTTCATTAACTACCAAGCCGCGACAGGAGCTCATAGTTATTCTCATCTATATTATATTCTCATAATTTCTCTATTGAGCATCATAGAGTAATTGTATCAGTTATTTATCCTCCTTCAGTATGTGTATAAATTTGTAGTGTTTGGTTTGATTGTGTGCCCAATTCATGTTAACTTTTCCAGGTAGTTTGTTTCCTGTCTTCTTTTTCCTACTTAGTGTATACTTAATGTATTATAAAATTGAGCTAACTATCATGGGTTTACAGTGTCTTTGGTTACTAGTGAATAGTTTTCTCAGCAAGTTTGGTCTGAAAATTTCTCTTCTCAAAACTGCATTTTTGGAGTTCCTGTTGTGGCGCAGTGGAAACGAATCTGTCTAGTATCCATAAGGATGTGGGTTCTATCCCTGGCCTCACTTAGTGGGTTGGGGATCCAGCATTGCTGTGAGCTGTGGTGTAGGCTGGCAACTGTAACTTCGATTCAACCCCTAGCCTGGGAACTTCATATGCCATGAGTGTGGCCCTAAAAAGCAAAAAAAAAAAAAGGAACCAACAGGCATTTTTTTCTTTTTTCTTTTCTTTCTTTTTTTTTGGTCTTTTTGCCTTTTTTAGGGCCGCACCCGCGGCATATGGAGGTTCCCAGGCTAGGGGTCTAACAGGAGCTGTAGCCGCCGGCTTGCGCCACAGCCACAGTAACATGGGATCCGAGCTACCTACACCACAACACATGGCAGCGCCGGATCCTTAACCCACGGAGCGAGGCCAGGGATTGAACCCTCAGCCTCATGGTTCTTAGTCGGATTCGTTAACCACTGAGCCAAGAAGGGAACTCCCGGCATTTTTTTTCTATCAAGAATTTTACCTTGGCACTTATTAAGTACTCACTATAGACCAGACACTTTATTTTGCACTTCCCCGGAAAAACATCTAGGCACTATTCTTAACAGGATGCATATATATATATTTACTCGCTTCATCATCAGCCTTCCAACAATCTCCAAATTACAGATGGGCATTTGAAGCAAAAAAGGTTTTAGACTTGCTCAAAATCACACAGCTAGTACATGTCAGAGCCAACTAGATCCAGAATCTGCTCTTCTAACAAGTTTGGATTAAGTTTATTCTTAAAGAGATTTTTAGATACGCTTGTAAGTAAAATGAGCTTGAAGTAAGAACATATGTTTTGTGATATAGTAGTCGCGATTAAATCTCTTGGAGTTCTTGTATGCCTTAGCAAGTTAAGGATCTGGTGTTGTTACTGCAGTGGCTTGGGTCACTGTTGTGGGGCAGGTTCAGTCCCTGCCTGGCCCAGGAACTTCTACATGCCACAGGTGCAGCCAAAAATAAGTAAATAAAAAATAAGTCTCTCAAATATAGAAACTGTATAGTTTGTTTTCTTTTGTCTGTTCAAGGGCCACGCCCGTGGCATATGGAGGTTCCCAGGCTAGGGGTCCAATCAGAGTTGTAGCTGCCGGCCTACACCACAGCCACAGCAACAACGGGAACTCAAAAAAACTGTATAGTTTTTATAAATGTGACAAATAACCTATTTACTTGTGTTGATAAGAAATTGAAGCCTTCAGAATCAGTGTAGCTGCAAATATTTAGTAAAAGCTACCTCTACTGAATGGCTTGTTTGTAGTTGATATAATGATTTTTGGAGCAAATGCTATAAAACATTTTTGCTGTTTAAGATACTTGCATAAATTTAATCC